>CANTUQ010000265.1:0-118414 GCA_947683425.1 Excoecaria cochinchinensis
GTGGTACCCCTAAGGAAATCCGTAAAAATTCGTCGGATTCCAACGAAGCCAATTCTCGATGCGTCGTGACCGGCAAGCTTCCAGTAGCTATTCCGATCGAGTTTTCCTGAATTATTGAACTCGGATCCAAAATTTCACCACTTTTTACGATTTCTCGATTTTCCCTAGTGGTGCCCCTAGGGAAATCTGTAAAAATTGGTCGGATTCCGACGAAGCCAATTCTCGATGCGTCGTGACCGGCAAGCTTCCAGTAGCTATTCCGATCGAGTTTTCCTGAATTATTGGACTCGGATCCAAAATTTCACCACTTTTTACGATTTCTCGATTTTGGTGATTTTTCCCTAGTGGTACCCCTAGGGAAATCCGTAAAAATTCTTCTGATTCCGACGAAGCCAATTCTCGATGCGTCATGACCGGCAAGCTTCCAGTAGCTATTCCGATCGAGTTTTCCTGAATTATTGGACTCGGATCCAAAATTTCACCACTTTTTACGATTTCTCGATTTTCCCCTAGTGGTACCCCTAGGGAAATCCGTAAAAATTGATCGGATTCCGACGAAGCCAATTCTCGATGCGTCGTGACCGGCAAGCTTCCAGTAGCTATTTCCGATCGATTTTTCCTGAATTATTGGAGTCGGATCCAAAATTTCACCACTTTTTACGATTTCTCGATTTTGGTGATTTTCCCCTAGTGGTACCCCTAGGGAAATCCGTAAAAATTCGTCGGATTCCGACGAAGCCAATTCTCTATGCGTCGTGACCGGCAAGCTTCCAGTAGCTATTCCGATCGAGTTTCCTGAATTATTGGACTCGGATCCAAAATTTTACCACTTTTTACGATTTCTCGATTTTCCCTAGTGGTGCCCCTAGGGAAATCCGTAAAAATTCGTCGGATTCCGACGAAGCCAATTCTCGATGCGTCGTGACCGGCAAGCTTCCAGTAGCTATTCCGATCGAGTTTTCCTGAATTATTGGACTCGGATCAAAAATTTCACCACTTTTTACGATTTCTCGATTTTGGTGATTTTCCCCTAGCGGTACCCCTAGGGAAATCCGTAAAAATTCGTCGTATTCCGACGAAGCCAATTCTCGATGCGTCGTGACCGGCAAGCTTCCAGTAGCTATTCCGATCGAGTTTTCCTGAATTATTGGACTCGGATCCAAAATTTCACCACTTTTTACGATTTCTCGATTTTGGTGATTTTCCCTAGTGGTACCCCTAAGGAAATCCGTAAAAATTCGTCGGATTCCAACGAAGCCAATTCTCGATACGTCGTGACCGGCAAGCTTCCAGTAGCTATTCCGATCGAGTTTTCCTGAATTATTGAACTCGGATCCAAAATTTCACCACTTTTTACGATTTCTCGATTTTCCCTAGTGGTGCCCCTAGGGAAATCTGTAAAAATTGGTCGGATTCCGACGAAGCCAATTCTCGATGCGTCGTGACCGACAAGCTTCCAGTAGCTATTCCGATCGAGTTTTCCTGAATTATTGGACTCGGATCCAAAATTTCAACCACTTTTTACGATTTCTCGATTTTGGTGATTTTCCCTAGTGGTACCCCTAGGGAAATCCGTAAAAATTCTTCTGATTCCGACGAAGCGAATTCTCGATGCGTCATGACCGGCAAGCTTCCAGTAGCTATTCCGATCGAGTTTTCCTGAATTATTGGACTCGGATCCAAAATTTCACCACTTTTTACGATTTTCTCGATTTTCCCTAGTGGTACCCCTAGGGAAATCCGTAAAAATTGATCGGATTCCGACGAAGCCAATTCTCGATGCGTCGTGACCGGCAAGCTTCCAGTAGCTATTCCGATCGATTTTTCCTGAATTATTGGAGTCGGATCCAAAATTTCACCACTTTTTACGATTTCTCGATTTTGGTGATTTTCCCTAGTGGTACCCCTAGGGAAATCCGTAAAAATTCGTCGGATTCCGACGAAGCCCAATTCTCTATGCGTCGTGACCGGCAAGCTTCCAGTAGCTATTCCGATCGAGTTTTCCTGAATTATTGGACTCGGATCCAAAATTTTACCACTTTTTACGATTTCTCGATTTTCCCTAGTGGTGCCCCTAGGGAAATCCGTAAAAATTCGTCGGATTCCGACGAAGCCAATTCTCGATGCGTCGTGACCGGCAAGCTTCCAGTAGCTATTCCGATCGAGTTTTCCTGAATTATTGGGACTCGGATCAAAAATTTCACCACTTTTTACGATTTCTCGATTTTGGTGATTTTCCCCTAGCGGTACCCCCTAGGGAAATCCGTAAAAATTCGTCGTATTCCGACGAAGCCAATTCTCGATGCGTCGTGACCGGCAAGCTTCCAGTAGCTATTCCGATCGAGTTTTCCTGAATTATTGGACTCGGATCCAAAATTTCACCACTTTTTACGATTTCTCGATTTTGGTGATTTTCCCTAGTGGTACCCCTAAGGAAATCCGTAAAAAATTCGTCGGATTCCAACGAAGCCAATTCTCGATGCGTCGTGACCGGCAAGCTTCCAGTAGCTATTCCGATCGAGTTTTCCTGAATTATTGAACTCGGATCCAAAATTTCACCACTTTTTACGATTTCTCGATTTTCCCTAGTGGTGCCCCTAGGGAAATCTGTAAAAATTGGTCGGATTCCGACGAAGCCAATTCTCGATGCGTCGTGACCGGGCAAGCTTCCAGTAGCTATTCCGATCGAGTTTTCCTGAATTATTGGACTCGGATCCAAAATTTCACCACTTTTTACGATTTCTCGATTTTGGTGATTTTCCCTAGTGGTACCCCTAGGGAAATCCGTAAAAATTCTTCTGATTCCGACGAAGCCAATTCTCGATGCGTCATGACCGGCAAGCTTCCAGTAGCTATTCGATCGAGTTTTCCTGAATTATTGGACTCGGATCCAAAATTTCACCACTTTTTACGATTTCTCGATTTTCCCTAGTGGTACCCCTAGGGAAATCCGTAAAAATTGATCGGATTCCGACGAAGCCAATTCTCGATGCGTCGTGACCGGCAAGCTTCCAGTAGCTATTCCGATCGATTTTTCCTGAATTATTGGAGTCGGATCCAAAATTTCACCACTTTTTACGATTTCTCGATTTTGGTGATTTTCCCTAGTGGTACCCCTAGGGAAATCCGTAAAAATTCGTCGGATTCCGACGAAGCCAATTCTCTATGCGTCGTGACCCGGCAAGCTTCCAAGTAGCTATTCCGATCGAGTTTTCCTGAATTATTGACTCGGATCCAAAATTTTACCACTTTTTACGATTTCTCGATTTTCCCTAGTGGTGCCCCTAGGGAAATCCGTAAAAATTCGTCGGATTCCCGACGAAGCCAATTCTCGATGCGTCGTGACCGGCAAGCTTCCAGTAGCTATTCCGATCGAGTTTTCCTGAATTATTGGACTCGGATCAAAAATTTCACCACTTTTTATGATTTCTCGATTTTGGTGATTTTCCCTAGCGGTACCCCTAGGGAAATCCGTAAAAATTCGTCGTATTCCGACGAAGCCAATTCTCGATGCGTCGTGACCGGCAAGCTTCCAGTAGCTATTCCGATCGAGTTTCCTGAATTATTGGACTCGGATCCAAAATTTCACCACTTTTTACGATTTCTCGATTTTGGTGATTTTCCCTAGTGGTACCCCTAAGGAAATCCGTAAAAATTCGTCGGATTCCAACGAAGCCAATTCTCGATGCGTCGTGACCGGCAAGCTTCCAGTAGCTATTCCGATCGAGTTTTCCTGAATTATTGAACTCGGATCCAAAATTTCACCACTTTTTACGATTTCTCGATTTTCCCTAGTGGTGCCCCTAGGGAAATCTGTAAAAAATTGGTCGGATTCCGACGAAGCCAATTCTCGATGCGTCGTGACCGACAAGCTTCCAGTAGCTATTCCGATCGAGTTTTCCTGAATTATTGGACTCGGATCCAAAATTTCACCACTTTTTACGATTTCTCGATTTTGGTGATTTTCCCTAGTGGTACCCCTAGGGAAATCCGTAAAATTCTTCTGATTCCGACGAAGCGAATTCTCGATGCGTCATGACCGGCAAGCTTCCAGTAGCTATTCCGATCGAGTTTTCCTGAATTATTGGACTCGGATCCAAAATTTCACCACTTTTTTACGATTTCTCGATTTTCCCTAGTGGTACCCCTAGGGAAATCCGTAAAAATTGATCGGATTCCGACGAAGCCAATTCTCGATGCGTCGTGACCCGGCAAGCTTCCAGTAGCTATTCCGATCGATTTTTCCTGAATTATTGGAGTCGGATCCAAAATTTCACCACTTTTTACGATTTCTCGATTTTGGTGATTTTCCCTAGTGGTACCCCTAGGGAAATCCGTAAAAATTCGTCGGATTCCGACGAAGCCAATTCTCTATGCGTCGTGACCGGCAAGCTTCCAGTAGCTATTCCGATCGAGTTTTCCTGAATTATTGGACTCGGATCCAAAATTTTACCACTTTTTACGATTTCTCGATTTTCCCTAGTGGTGCCCCTAGGGAAATCCGTAAAAATTCGTCGGATTCCGACGAAGCCAATTCTCGATGCGTCGTGACCGGCAAGCTTCCAGTAGCTATTCCGATCGAGTTTTCCTGAATTATTGGACTCGGATCAAAAATTTCACCACTTTTTACGATTTCTCGATTTTGGTGATTTTCCCTAGCGGTACCCCTAGGGAAATCCGTAAAAATTCGTCGTATTCCGACGAAGCCAATTCTCGATGCGTCGTGACCGGCAAGCTTCCAGTAGCTATTCCGATCGAGTTTTCCTGAATTATTGGACTCGGATCCAAAATTTCACCACTTTTTACGATTTCTCGATTTTGGTGATTTTCCCTAGTGGTACCCCCTAAGGAAATCCGTAAAAATTCGTCGGATTCCAACGAAGCCAATTCTCGATGCGTCGTGACCGGCAAGCTTCCAGTAGCTATTCCGATCGAGTTTTCCTGAATTATTGAACTCGGATCCAAAATTTCACCACTTTTTACGATTTCTCGATTTTCCCTAGTGGTGCCCCTAGGGAAATCTGTAAAAATTGGTCGGATTCCGACGAAGCCAATTCTCGATGCGTCGTGACCGGCAAGCTTCCAGTAGCTATTCCGATCGAGTTTTCCTGAATTATTGGACTCGGATCCAAAATTTCACCACTTTTTACGATTTCTCGATTTTGGTGATTTTCCCTAGTGGTACCCCTAGGGAAATCCGTAAAAATTCTTCTGATTCCGACGAAGCCAATTCTCGATGCGTCATGACCGGCAAGCTTCCAGTAGCTATTCCGATCGAGTTTTCCTGAATTATTGGACTCGGATCCAAAATTTCACCACTTTTTACGATTTCTCGATTTTCCCCTAGTGGTACCCCTAGGGAAATCCGTAAAAATTGATCGGATTCCGACGAAGCCAATTCTCGATGCGTCGTGACCGGCAAGCTTCCAGTAGCTATTCCGATCGATTTTTCCTGAATTATTGGAGTCGGATCCAAAATTTCACCACTTTTTACGATTTCTCGATTTTGGTGATTTTCCCTAGTGGTACCCCTAGGGAAATCCGTAAAAATTCGTCGGATTCCGACGAAGCCAATTCTCTATGCGTCGTGACCGGCAAGCTTCCAGTAGCTATTCCGATCGAGTTTTCCTGAATTATTGGACTCGGATCCAAAATTTTACCACTTTTTACGATTTCTCGATTTTCCCTAGTGGTGCCCCTAGGGAAATCCGTAAAAATTCGTCGGATTCCGACGAAGCCAATTCTCGATGCGTCGTGACCGGCAAGCTTCCAGTAGCTATTCCGATCGAGTTTTCCTGAATTATTGGACTCGGATCAAAAATTTCACCACTTTTTACGATTTCTCGATTTTGGTGATTTTCCCTAGCGGTACCCCTAGGGAAATCCGTAAAAATTCGTCGTATTCCGACGAAGCCAATTCTCGATGCGTCGTGACCGGCAAGCTTCCAGTAGCTATTCCGATCGAGTTTTCCTGAATTATTGGACTCGGATCCAAAATTTCACCACTTTTTACGATTTCTCGATTTTGGTGATTTTCCCTAGTGGTACCCCCTAAGGAAATCCGTAAAAATTCGTCGGATTCCAACGAAGCCAATTCTCGATGCGTCGTGACCGGCAAGCTTCCAGTAGCTATTCCGATCGAGTTTTCCTGAATTATTGAACTCGGATCCAAAATTTCACCACTTTTTACGATTTCTCGATTTTCCCTAGTGGTGCCCCTAGGGAAATCTGTAAAAATTGGTCGGATTCCGACGAAGCCAATTCTCGATGCGTCGTGACCGGCAAGCTTCCAGTAGCTATTCCGATCGAGTTTTCCTGAATTATTGGACTCGGATCCAAAATTTCACCACTTTTTACGATTTCTCGATTTTGGTGATTTTCCCTAGTGGTACCCCTAGGGAAATCCGTAAAAATTCTTCTGATTCTGACGAAGCGAATTCTCGATGCGTCATGACCGGCAAGCTTCCAGTAGCTATTCCGATCGAGTTTTCCTGAATTATTGGACTCGGATCCAAAATTTCACCACTTTTTACGATTTCTCGATTTTCCCTAGTGGTACCCCTAGGGAAATCCGTAAAAATTGATCGGATTCCGACGAAGCCAATTCTCGATGCGTCGTGACCGGCAAGCTTCCAGTAGCTATTCCGATCGATTTTTCCTGAATTATTGGAGTCGGATCCAAAATTTCACCACTTTTTACGATTTCTCGATTTTGGTGATTTTCCCTAGTGGTACCCCTAGGGAAATCCGTAAAAATTCGTCGGATTCCGACGAAGCCAATTCTCTATGCGTCGTGACCGGCAAGCTTCCAGTAGCTATTCCGATCGAGTTTTCCTGAATTATTGGACTCGGATCCAAAATTTTACCACTTTTTACGATTTCTCGATTTTCCCTAGTGGTGCCCCTAGGGAAATCCGTAAAAATTCGTCGGATTCCGACGAAGCCAATTCTCGATGCGTCGTGACCGGCAAGCTTCCAGTAGCTATTCCGATCGAGTTTTCCTGAATTATTGGACTCGGATCCAAAATTTCACCACTTTTTACGATTTCTCGATTTTGGTGATTTTCCCTAGCGGTACCCCTAGGGAAATCCGTAAAAATTCGTCGTATTCCGACGAAGCCAATTCTCGATGCGTCGTGACCGGCAAGCTTCCAGTAGCTATTCCGATCGAGTTTTCCTGAATTATTGGACTCGGATCCAAAATTTCACCACTTTTTACGATTTCTCGATTTTGGTGATTTTCCCTAGTGGTACCCCTAAGGAAATCCGTAAAAAATTCGTCGGATTCCAACGAAGCCAATTCTCGATGCGTCGTGACCGGCAAGCTTCCAGTAGCTATTCCGATCGAGTTTTCCTGAATTATTGAACTCGGATCCAAAATTTCACCACTTTTTACGATTTCTCGATTTTCCCTAGTGGTGCCCCTAGGGAAATCTGTAAAAATTGGTCGGATTCCGACGAAGCCAATTCTCGATGCGTCGTGACCGGCAAGCTTCCAGTAGCTATTCCGATCGAGTTTTCCTGAATTATTGGACTCGGATCCAAAATTTCACCACTTTTTACGATTTCTCGATTTTGGTGATTTTCCCTAGTGGTACCCCTAGGGAAATTCCGTAAAAATTCTTCTGATTCCGACGAAGCGAATTCTCGATGCGTCATGACCGGCAAGCTTCCAGTAGCTATTCCGATCGAGTTTTCCTGAATTATTGGACTCGGATCCAAAATTTCACCACTTTTTACGATTTCTCGATTTTGGTGATTTTCCCTAGCGGTACCCCTAGGGAAATCCGTAAAAATTCGTCGTATTCCGACGAAGCCAATTCTCGATGCGTCGTGACCGGCAAGCTTCCAGTAGCTATTCCGATCGAGTTTTCCTGAATTATTGGACTCGGATCCAAAATTTCACCACTTTTTACGATTTCTCGATTTTGGTGATTTTCCCTAGTGGTACCCCTAAGGAAATCCGTAAAAATTCGTCGGATTCCAACGAAGCCAATTCTCGATGCTTCGTGACCGGCAAGCTTCCAGTAGCTATTCCGATCGAGTTTTCCTGAATTATTGAACTCGGATCCAAAATTTCACCACTTTTTACGATTTCTCGATTTTCCCTAGTGGTGCCCCTAGGGAAATCTGTAAAAATTGGTCGGATTCCGACGAAGCCAATTCTCGATGCGTCGTGACCGGCAAGCTTCCAGTAGCTATTCCGATCGAGTTTTCCTGAATTATTGGACTCGGATCCAAAATTTCACCACTTTTTACGATTTCTCGATTTTGGTGATTTTCCCTAGTGGTACCCCTAGGGAAATCCGTAAAAATTCTTCTGATTCCGACGAAGCGAATTCTCGATGCGTCATGACCGGCAAGCTTCCAGTAGCTATTCCGATCGAGTTTTCCTGAATTATTGGACTCGGATCCAAAAATTTCACCACTTTTTACGATTTCTCGATTTTCCCTAGTGGTACCCCTAGGGAAATCCGTAAAAATTGATCGGATTCCGACGAAGCCAATTCTCGATGCGTCGTGACCGGCAAGCTTCCAGTAGCTATTCCGATCGATTTTTCCTGAATTATTGGAGTCGGATCCAAAATTTCACCACTTTTTACGATTTCTCGATTTTTGGTGATTTTCCCTAGTGGTACCCCTAGGGAAATCCGTAAAAATTCGTCGGATTCCGACGAAGCCAATTCTCTATGCGTCGTGACCGGCAAGCTTCCAGTAGCTATTCCGATCGAGTTTTCCTGAATTATTGGACTCGGATCCAAAATTTTACCACTTTTTACGATTTCTCGATTTTCCCTAGTGGTGCCCCTAGGGAAATCCGTAAAAATTCGTCGGATTCCGACGAAGCCAATTCTCGATGCGTCGTGACCGGCAAGCTTCCAGTAGCTATTACGATCGAGTTTTCCTGAATTATTGGACTCGGATCCAAAATTTCACCACTTTTTACGATTTCTCGATTTTGGTGATTTTCCCTAGTGGTACCCCTAAGGAAATCCGTAAAAATTCGTCGGGGATTCCCAACGAAGCCAATTCTCGATGCGTCGTGACCGGCAAGCTTCCAGTAAGCTATTCCGATCGAGTTTTCCTGAATTATTGAACTCGGATCCAAAATTTCACCACTTTTTACGATTTCTCGATTTTCCCTAGTGGTGCCCCTAGGGAAATCTGTAAAAATTGGTCGGATTCCGACGAAGCCAATTCTCGATGCGTCGTGACCGGCAAGCTTCCAGTAGCTATTCCGATCGAGTTTTCCTGAATTATTGGACTCGGATCCAAAATTTCACCACTTTTTACGATTTCTCGATTTTGGTGATTTTCCCTAGTGGTACCCCTAGGGAAATCCGTAAAAATTCTTCTGATTCCGACGAAGCCAATTCTCGATGCGTCATGACCGGCAAGCTTCCAGTAGCTATTCCGATCGAGTTTTCCTGAATTATTGGACTCGGATCCAAAATTTCACCATTTTTTACGATTTCTCGATTTTCCCTAGTGGTACCCCTAGGGAAATCCGTAAAAATTGATCGGATTCCGACGAAGCCAATTCTCGATGCGTCGTGACCGGCAAGCTTCCAGTAGCTATTCCGATCGATTTTTCCTGAATTATTGGAGTCGGATCCAAAATTTCACCACTTTTTACGATTTCTCGATTTTGGTGATTTTCCCCTAGTGGTACCCCTAGGGAAATCCGTAAAAAATTCGTCGGATTCCGACGAAGCCAATTCTCTATGCGTCGTGACCGGCAAGCTTCCAGTAGCTATTCCGATCGAGTTTTCCTGAATTATTGGACTCGGATCCAAAATTTTACCACTTTTTACGATTTCTCGATTTTCCCTAGTGGTGCCCCTAGGGAAATCCGTAAAAATTCGTCGGATTCCGACGAAGCCAATTCTCGATGCGTCGTGACCGGCAAGCTTCCAGTAGCTATTCCGATCGAGTTTTCCTGAATTATTGGACTCGGATCAAAAATTTCACCACTTTTTACGATTTCTCGATTTTGGTGATTTTCCCTAGCGGTACCCCTAGGGAAATCCGTAAAAATTCGTCTTATTCCGAAGAAGCCAATTCTCGATGCGTCGTGACCGGCAAGCTTCCAGTAGCTATTCCGATCGAGTTTTCCTGAATTATTGGACTCGGATCCAAAATTTCACCACTTTTTACGATTTCTCGATTTTGGTGATTTTCCCTAGTGGTACCCCTAAGAAAATCCGTAAAAATTCGTCGGATTCCAACGAAGCCAATTCTCGATGCGTCGTGACCGGCAAGCTTCCAGTAGCTATTCCGATCGAGTTTTCCTGAATTAATGAACTCGGATCCAAAATTTCACCACTTTTTACGATTTCTCGATTTTCCCTAGTGGTGCCCCTAGGGAAATCTGTAAAAATTGGTCGGATTCCGACGAAGCCAATTCTCGATGCGTCGTGACAGGCAAGCTTCCAGTAGCTATTCCGATCGAGTTTTCCTGAATTATTGGACTCGGATCCAAAATTTCACCACTTTTTACGATTTCTCGATTTTGGTGATTTTCCCTAGTGGTACCCCTAGGGAAATCCGTAAAAATTCTTCTGATTCCGACGAAGCCAATTCTCGATGCGTCATGACCGGCAAGCTTCCAGTAGCTATTCCGATCGAGTTTTCCTGAATTATTGGACTCGGATCCAAAATTTCACCACTTTTTACGATTTCTCGATTTTCCCTAGTGGTACCCCTAGGGAAATCCGTAAAAATTGATCGGATTCCGACGAAGCCAATTCTCGATGCGTCGTGACCGGCAAGCTTCCAGTAGCTATTCCGATCGATTTTTCCTGAATTATTGGAGTCGGATCCAAAATTTCACCACTTTTTACGATTTCTCGATTTTGGTGATTTTCCCTAGTGGTACCCCTAGGGAAATCCGTAAAAATTCGTCGGATTCCGACGAAGCCAATTCTCTATGCGTCGTGACCGGCAAGCTTCCAGTAGCTATTCCGATCGAGTTTTCCTGAATTATTGGACTCGGATCCAAAATTTTACCACTTTTTACGATTTCTCGATTTTCCCTAGTGGTGCCCCTAGGGAAATCCGTAAAAATTCGTCGGATTCCGACGAAGCCAATTCTCGATGCGTCGTGACCGGCAAGCTTCCAGTAGCTATTCCGATCGAGTTTTCCTGAATTATTGGACTCGGATCAAAAATTTCACCACTTTTTACGATTTCTCGATTTTGGTGATTTTCCCTAGCGGTACCCCTAGGGAAATCCGTAAAAATTCGTCTTATTCCGAAGAAGCCAATTCTCGATGCGTCGTGACCGGCAAGCTTCCAGTAGCTATTCCGATCGAGTTTTCCTGAATTATTGGACTCGGATCCAAAATTTCACCACTTTTTACGATTTCTCGATTTTGGTGATTTTCCCTAGTGGTACCCCTAAGGAAATCCGTAAAAATTCGTCGGATTCCAACGAAGCCAATTCTCGATGCGTCGTGACCGGCAAGCTTCCAGTAGCTATTCCGATTGAGTTTTCCTGAATTATTGAACTCGGATCCAAAATTTCACCACTTTTTACGATTTCTCGATTTTCCCTAGTGGTACCCCTAGGGAAATCCGTAAAAATTGATCGGATTCCGACGAAGCCAATTCTCGATGCGTCGTGACCGGCAAGCTTCCAGTAGCTATTCCGATCGATTTTTCCTGAATTATTGGAGTCGGATCCAAAATTTCACCACTTTTTACGATTTCTCGATTTTGGTGATTTTTCCTAGTGGTACCCCTAGGGAAATCCGTAAAAATTCGTTGGATTCCGACGAAGCCAATTCTCTATGCGTCGTGACCGGCAAGCTTCCAGTAGCTATTCCGATCGAGTTTTCCTGAATTATTGGACTCGGATCCAAAATTTTAACACTTTTTACGATTTCTCGATTTTCCCTAGTGGTGCCCCTAGGGAAATCCGTAAAAATTCGTCGGATTCCGACGAAGCCAATTCTCGATGCGTCGTGACCGGCAAGCTTCCAGTAGCTATTCCGATCGAGTTTTCCTGAATTATTGGACTCGGATCCAAAATTTCACCACTTTTTACGATTTCTCGATTTTGGTGATTTTCCCTAGCGGTACCCCTAGGGAAATCCGTAAAAATTCGTCGTATTCCGACGAAGCCAATTCTCGATGCGTCGTGACCGGCAAGCTTCCAGTAGCTATTCCGATCGAGTTTTCCTGAATTATTGGACTCGGATCCAAAATTTCACCACTTTTTACGATTTCTCGATTTTGGTGATTTTCCCTAGTGGTACCCCTAAGGAAATCCGTAAAAATTCGTCGGATTCCAACGAAGCCAATTCTCGATGCGTCGTGACCGGCAAGCTTCCAGTAGCTATTCCGATCGAGTTTTCCTGAATTATTGAACTCGGATCCAAAATTTCACCACTTTTTACGATTTCTCGATTTTCCCTAGTGGTGCCCCTAGGGAAATCTGTAAAAATTGGTCGGATTCCGACGAAGCCAATTCTCGATGCGTCGTGACCGGCAAGCTTCCAGTAGCTATTCCGATCGAGTTTTCCTGAATTATTGGACTCGGATCCAAAATTTCACCACTTTTTACGATTTCTCGATTTTGGTGATTTTCCCTAGTGGTGCCCCTAGGGAAATCCGTAAAAATTCTTCTGATTCCGACGAAGCCAATTCTCGATGCGTCATGACCGGCAAGCTTCCAGTAGCTATTCCGATCGAGTTTTCCTGAATTATTGGACTCGGATCCAAAATTTCACCACTTTTTACGATTTCTCGATTTTGGTGATTTTCCCTAGTGGTACCCCTAGGGAAATCCGTAAAAATTCGTCGGATTCCGACGAAGCCAATTCTCTATGCGTCGTGACCGGCAAGCTTCCAGTAGCTATTCCGATCGAGTTTTCCTGAATTATTGGACTCGGATCCAAAATTTTACCACTTTTTACGATTTCTCGATTTTCCCTAGTGGTGCCCCTAGGGAAATCCGTAAAAATTCGTCGGATTCCGACGAAGCCAATTCTCGATGCGTCGTGACCGGCAAGCTTCCAGTAGCTATTCCGATCGAGTTTTCCTGAATTATTGGACTCGGATCAAAAATTTCACCACTTTTTACGATTTCTCGATTTTGGTGATTTTCCCTAGCGGTACCCCTAGGGAAATCCGTAAAAATTCGTCGTATTCCGACGAATCCAATTCTCGATGCGTCGTGACCGGCAAGCTTCCAGTAGCTATTCCGATCGAGTTTTCCTGAATTATTGGACTCGGATCCAAAATTTCACCACTTTTTACGATTTCTCGATTTTGGTGATTTTCCCTAGTGGTACCCCTAAGGAAATCCGTAAAAATTCGTCGGATTCCAACGAAGCCAATTCTCGATGCGTCGTGACCGGCAAGCTTCCAGTAGCTATTCCGATCGAGTTTTCCTGAATTATTGAACTCGGATCCAAAATTTCACCACTTTTTACGATTTCTCGATTTTCCCTAGTGGTGCCCCTAGGGAAATCTGTAAAAATTGGTCGGATTCCGACGAAGCCAATTCTCGATGCGTCGTGACCGGCAAGCTTCCAGTAGCTATTCCGATCGAGTTTTCCTGAATTATTGGACTCGGATCCAAAATTTCACCACTTTTTACGATTTCTCGATTTTGGTGATTTTCCCTAGTGGTGCCCCTAGGGAAATCCGTAAAAATTCTTCTGATTCCGACGAAGCCAATTCTCGATGCGTCATGACCGGCAAGCTTCCAGTAGCTATTCCGATCGAGTTTTCCTGAATTATTGGACTCGGATCCAAAATTTCACCACTTTTTACGATTTCTCGATTTTGGTGATTTTCCCTAGTGGTACCCCTAGGGAAATCCGTAAAAATTCGTCGGATTCCGACGAAGCCAATTTTTGATGCGTCTTAACCGGCAAGCTTCCAGTAGCTATTCCGATCGAGTTTTCCTGAATTATTGGACTCGGATCCAAAATTTTACCACTTTTTACGATTTCTCGATTTTCCCTAGTGGTACCCCTAGGGAAATCCGTAAAAATTGGTCTGATTCCGACGAAGCCAATTCTCGATGCGTCGTGACCGGATAGCTTCTAGTAGCTATTCCGATCGAGTTTTCCTGAATTATTGGACTCGGATCAAAAATTTCACCACTTTTTACGATTTTTCGATTTTGGTGATTTTCCCTAGTGGGACCCCTAGGGAAATCCGTAAAAATTCGTCGGATTCCGACGAAGCCAATTCTCAATGCGTCGTGACCGGCAAGCTTCCAGTAGCTATTCCGATCGAGTTTTCCTGAATTATTGGACTCGGATCCAAAATTTCACCACTTTTTACGATTTCTCGATTTTCCCTAGTGGTGCCCCTAGGGAAATCTGTAAAAATTGGTCGGATTCCGACGAAGCCAATTCTCGATGCGTCGTGACCGGCAAGCTTCCAGTAGCTATTCCGATCGAGTTTTCCTGAATTATTGGACTCGGATCCAAAATTTCACCACTTTTTACGATTTCTCGATTTTCCCTAGTGGTGCCCCTAGGGAAATCTGTAAAAATTGGTCGGATTCCGACGAAGCCAATTCTCGATGCGTCGTGACCGGCAAGCTTCCAGTAGCTATTCCGATCGAGTTTTCCTGAATTATTGGACTCGGATCCAAAATTTCACCACTTTTTACGATTTCTCGATTTTGGTGATTTTCCCTAGTGGTACCCCTAGGGAAATCCGTAAAAATTCTTCTGATTCCGACGAAGCCAATTCTCGATGCGTCATGACCGGCAAGCTTCCAGTAGCTATTCCGATCGAGTTTTCCTGAATTATTGGACTCGGATCCAAAATTTCACCACTTTTTACGATTTCTCGATTTTGGTGATTTTCCCTAGTGGTACCCCTAGGGAAATCCGTAAAAATTCGTCGGATTCCGACGAAGACAATTCTCGATGCGTCGTGACCGGCAAGCTTCCAGTAGCTATTCCGATCGAGTTTTCCTGAATTATTGGACTCGGATCCAAAATTTTACCAATTTTTACGATTTCTCGATTTTCCCTAGTGGTGCCCCTAGGGAAATCCGTAAAAATTCGTCGGATTCCGACGAAGCCAATTCTCGATGCGTCGTGACCGGCAAGCTTCCAGTAGCTATTCCGATCGAGTTTTCCTGAATTATTGGACTCGGATCAAAAATTTCACCACTTTTTACGATTTCTCGATTTTGGTGATTTTCCCTAGCGGTACCCCTAGGGAAATCCGTAAAAATTCGTCGTATTCCGACGAAGCCAATTCTCGATGCGTCGTGACCGGCAAGCTTCCAGTAGCTATTCCGATCGAGTTTTCCTGAATTATTTGACTCGGATCCAAAATTTCACCACTTTTTACGATTTCTCGATTTTGGTGATTTTCCCTAGTGGTACCCCTAAGGAAATCCGTAAAAATTCGTCGGATTCCGACGAAGCCAATTCTCGATGCGTCGTGACCGGCAAGCTTCCAGTAGCTATTCCGATCGAGTTTTCCTGAATTATTGGACTCGGATCCAAAATTTCACCACTTTTTACGATTTCTCGATTTTCCCTAGTGGTGCCCCTAGGGAAATCTGTAAAAATTGGTCGGATTCCGACGAAGCCAATTCTCGATGCGTCGTGACCGGCAAGCTTCCAGTAGCTATTCCGATCGAGTTTTCCTGAATTATTGGACTCGGATCCAAAATTTCACCACTTTTTACGATTTCTCGATTTTCCCTAGTGGTACCCCTAGGGAAATCCGTAAAAATTGGTCGGATTCCGACGAAGCCAATTCTCGATGCGTCGTGATCGGCAAGCTTCCAGTAGCTATTCCGATCGAGTTTTCCTGAATTATTGGACTCGGATCCAAAATTTCATCACTTTTTACGATTTCTCGATTTTGGTGATTTTCCCTAGTGGTACCCCTAGGGAAATCCGTAAAAATTCGTCGGATTCCGACGAAGCCAATTCTCGATGCGTCTTAACCGGCAAGCTTCCAGTAGCTATTCCGATCGAGTTTTCCTGAATTATTGGACTCGGATCCAAAATTTTACCACTTTTTACGATTTCTCGATTTTCCCTAGTGGTACCCCTAGGGAAATCCGTAAAAATTGGTCTGATTCCGACGAAGCCAATTCTCGATGCGTCGTGACCGGATAGCTTCCAGTAGCTATTCCGATCGAGTTTTCCTGAATTATTGGACTCGGATCCAAAATTTCACCACTTTTTACGATTTTTCGATTTTGGTGATTTTCCCTAGTGGGACCCCTAGGGAAATCCGTAAAAATTCGTCGGATTCCGACGAAGCCAATTCTCGATGCGTCGTGACCGGCAAGCTTCCAGTAGCTATTCCGATCGAGTTTTCCTGAATTATTGGACTCGGATCCAAAATTTCACCACTTTTTACGATTTCTCGATTTTCCCTAGATTTTCCCTAGTGGTACCCCTAAGGAAATCCGTAAAAATTCGTCGGATTCCGACGAAGCCAATTCTCGATGCGTCGTGACCGGCAAGCTTCCAGTAGCTATTCCGATCGAGTTTTCCTGAATTATTGGACTCGGATCCAAAATTTCACCACTTTTTATGATTTCTCGATTTTGGTGATTTTCCCTAGCGGTACCCCTAGAGAAATCCGTAAAAATTCGTTGTATTCCGACGAAGCCAATTCTCGATGCGTCGTGACCGGCAAGCTTCCAGTATCTATTCCGATCGAGTTTTCCTGAATTATTGGACTCGGATCCAAAATTTCACCACTTTTTACGATTTCTCGATTTTGGTGATTTTTCCTAGTGGTACCCCTAGGGAAATCAGTAAAAATTCGTCGGATTCCTACGAAGCCAATTCTCGATGCGTCGTGACCGGCAAGCTTCCTGTAGCTATTCCGATCGAGTTTTCCTGAATTATTGGACTCGGATCCAAAATTTCACCACTTTTTACGATTTATCGATTTAGGTGATTTTCCCTAGTGGTACCCCTAGGGAAATCCGTAAAAATTCGTCGGATTCCGACGAAGCCAATTCTCGATGCGTCGTGACCGGCAAGCTTCCAGTAGCTATTCCGATCGAGTTTTCCTGAATTATTGGACTCGGATCCAAAATTTCACCACTTTTTACGATTTCACGATTTTCCCTAGTGGTACCCCTAGGGAAATCCGTAAAAATTGGTCGGATTCCGACGAAGCAAATTCTCGATGCGTCGTGACCGGCAAGCTTCCAGTAGCTATTCCGATCGAGTTTTCCTGAATTATTGGACTCGGATCAAAAATTTCACCACTTTTCACGATTTCTCGATTTTGGTGATTTTCCCTAGCGGTACCCCTAGGGAAATCCGTAAAAATTCGTCGTATTCCGACGAAGCCAATTCTCGATGCGTCGTGACCGGCAAGCTTCCAGTAGCTATTCCGATCGAGTTTTCCTGAATTATTGGACTCGGATCCAAAATTTCACCACTTTTTACGATTTCTCGATTTTGGTGATTTTCCCTAGTGGTACCCCTAAGGAAATCCGTAAAAATTCGTCGGATTCCGACGAAGCCAATTCTCGATGCGTCGTGACCGGCAAGCTTCCAGTAGCTATTCCGATCGAGTTTTCCTGAATTATTGGACTCGGATCCAAAATTTCACCACTTTTTACGATTTCTCGATTTTGGTGATTTTCCCTAGTGGTACCCCTAGGGAAATCCGTAAAAATTCGTCGGATTCCGACGAAGCCAATTCTCGATGCGTCGTGACCGGCAAGCTTCCAGTAGCTATTCCGATCGAGTTTTCCTGAATTATTGGACTCGGATCCAAAATTTCACCACTTTTTACGATTTCTCGATTTTCCCTAGTGGTACCCCTAGGGAAATCCGTAAAAATTGGTCGGATTCCGACGAAGCCAATTCTCGATGCGTCATGACCGGCAAGCTTCCAGTAGCTATTCCGATCGAGTTTTCCTGAATTATTGGACTCGGATCCAAAATTTCACCACTTTTTACGATTTCTCGATTTTGGTGATTTTCCCTAGTGGTACCCCTAGGGAAATCCGTAAAAATTCGTCGGATTCCGACGAAGCCAATTCTCGATGCGTCGTGACCGGCAAGCTTCCAGTAGCTATTCCGATCGAGTTTTCCTGAATTATTGGACTCGGATCCAAAATTTCACCACTTTTTACGATTTCTCCATTTTGGTGATTTTCCCTAGCGGTACCCCTAGGGAAATCCGTAAAAATTCGTCGTATTCCGACGAAGCCAATTCTCGATACGTCGTGACCGGCAAGCTTCCAGTAGCTATTCCGATCGAGTTTTCCTGAATTATTGGACTCGGATCCAAAATTTCACCACTTTTTACGATTTCTCGATTTTCCCTAGTGGTACCCCTAGGGAAATCCGTAAAAATTGGTCGGATTCCGACGAAGCAAATTCTCGATGCGTCGTGACCGGCAAGCTTCCAGTAGCTATTCCGATCGAGTTTTCCTGAATTATTGGACTCGGATCCAAAATTTCACCACTTTTTACGATTTCTCGATTTTGGTGATTTTCCCTAGTGGTACCCCTAGGGAAATCCGTAAAAATTCGTCGGATTCCGACGAAGCCAATTCTCGATGCGTCGTGACCGGCAAGCTTCCAGTAGCTATTCCGATCGAGTTTTCCTGAATTATTGGACTCGGATCCAAAATTTCACCACTTTTTACGATTTCTCGATTTTCCCTAGTGGTGCCCCTAGGGAAATCTGTAAAAATTGGTCGGATTCCGACGAAACCAATTCTCGATGCGTCGTGACCGGCAAGCTTCCAGGAGCTATTCCGATCGAGTTTTACTGAATTATTGGACTCGGATCCAAAATTTCACCACTTTTTACGATTTCTCGATTTTGGTGATTTTCCCTAGTGGTACCCCTAGGGAAATCCGTAAAAATTCGTCGGATTCCGACGAAACCAATTCTCGATGCGTCGTGACCGGCAAGCTTCCAGTAGCTATTCCGATCGAGTTTTCCTGAATTATTGGACTCGGATCAAAAATTTCACCACTTTTTTACGATTTCTCGATTTTGGTGATTTTCCCTAGCGGTACCCCTAGGAAAATCCGTAAAAATTCGTCGTATTCCGACGAAGCCAATTCTCGATGCGTCGTGACCGGCAAGCTTACAGTAGCTATTCCGATCGAGTTTTCCAGAATTATTGGACTCGGATCCAAAATTTCACCACTTTTTACGATTTCTCGATTTTCCCTAGTGGTGCCCCTAGGGAAATCCGTAAAAATTGGTCGGATTCCGACGAACCCAATTCTCGATGCGTCGTGACCGGCAAGCTTCCAGTAGCTATTCCGATCGAGTTTTCCTGAATTATTGGACTTGGATCAAAAATTTCACCACTTTTTACGATTTCTCGATTTTGGTGATTTTCCCTAGCGGTACCCCTAGGAAAATCCGTAAAAATTCGTCGTATTCCGACGAAGCCAATTCTCGATGCGTCGTGACCGGCAAGCTTCCAGTAGCTATTCCGATCGAGTTTTCCTGAATTATTGGACTCGGATCCAAAATTTCACCACTTTTTACGATTTCTCGATTTTGGTGATTTTCCCTAGTGGTACCCCTAAGGAAATCCGTAAAAATTCGTCGGATTCCGACGAAGCCAATACTCGATGCGTCGTGACCGGCAAGCTTCCAGTAGCTATTCCGATCGAGTTTTCCTGAATTATTGGACTCGGATCCAAAATTTCACCACTTTTTACGATTTCTCGATTTTCCCTAGTGGTGCCCCTAGGGAAATCTGTAAAAATTGGTCGGATTCCGACGAAACCAATTCTCGATGCGTCGTGACCGGCAAGCTTCCAGGAGCTATTCCGATCGAGTTTTTCTGAATTATTGGACTCGGATCCAAAATTTCACCACTTTTTACGATTTCTCGATTTTGGTGATTTTTCCTAGTGGTACCCCTAGGGAAATCCGTAAAAATTCGTCGGATTCCGACGAAGCCAATTCTCGATGCGTCGTGACCGGCAAGCTTCCAGTAGCTATTCCGATCGAGTTTTCCTGAATTATTGGACTCGGATCCAAAATTTCATCACTTTTTACGATTTCTCGATTTTGGTGATTTTCCCTAGTGGTACCCCTAGGGAAATCCGTAAAAATTCGTCGGATTCCGACGAAGCCAATTCTCGATGCGTCGTGACCGGCAAGCTTCCAGTAGCTATTCCGATCGAGTTTTCCTGAATTATTGGACTCGGATCCAAAATTTCACCACTTTTTACGATTTCTCGATTTTGGTGATTTTCCCTAGCGGTACCCCTAGGGAAATCCGTAAAAATTCGTCGTATTCCGACGAAGCCAATTCTCGATGCGTCGTGACCGGCAAGCTTCCAGTAGCTATTCCGATCGAGTTTTCCTGAATTATTGGACTCGGATCCAAAATTTCACCACTTTTTACGATTTCTCGATTTTCCCTAGTGGTACCCCTAGGGAAATCCGTAAAAATTGGTCGGATTCCGACGAAGCAAATTCTCGATGCGTCGTGACCGGCAAGCTTCCAGTAGCTATTCCGATCGAGTTTTCCTGAATTATTGGACTCGGATCCAAAATTTCACCACTTTTTACGATTTCTCGATTTTGGTGATTTTCCCTAGTGGTACCCCTAGGGAAATCCGTAAAAATTCGTCGGATTCCGACGAAGCCAATTCTCGATGCGTCGTGACCGGCAAGCTTCCAGTAGCTATTCCGATCGAGTTTTCCTGAATTATTGGACTCGGATCCAAAATTTCACCACTTTTTACGATTTCTCGATTTTCCCTAGTGGTGCCCCTAGGGAAATCTGTAAAAATTGGTCGGATTCCGACGAAACCAATTCTCGATGCGTCGTGACCGGCAAGCTTCCAGGAGCTATTCCGATCGAGTTTTCCTGAATTATTGGACTCGGATCCAAAATTTCACCACTTTTTACGATTTCTCGATTTTGGTGATTTTCCCTAGTGGTACCCCTAGGGAAATCCGTAAAAATTCGTCGGATTCCGACGAAGCCAATTCTCGATGCGTCGTGACCGGCAAGCTTCCAGTAGCTATTCCGATCGAGTTTTCCTGAATTATTGGACTCGGATCCAAAATTTCACCACTTTTTACGATTTATCGATTTTCCCTAGTGGTACCCCTAGGGAAATCCGTAAAAATTGGTCGGATTCCGACGAAGCCAATTCTCGATGCGTCGTGACCGGCAAGCTTCCAGTAGCTATTCCGATCGAGTTTTCCTGAATTATTGGACTCGGATCCAAAATTTCACCACTTTTTACGATTTCTCGATTTTGGTGATTTTCCCTAGTGGTACCCCTAGGGAAATCCGTAAAAATTCGTCGGATTCCGACGAAGCCAATTCTCGATGCGTCGTGATCGGCAAGCTTCCAGTAGCTATTCCGATCGAGTTTTCCTGAATTATTGGACTCGGATCCAAAATTTCACCACTTTTTACGATTTCTCGATTTTGGTGATTTTCCCTAGCGGTACCCCTAGGGAAATCCGTAAAAATTCGTCGTATTCCGACGAAGCCAATTCTCGATGCGTCGTGACCGGCAAGCTTCCAGTAGCTATTCCGATCGAGTTTTCCTGAATTATTGGACTCGGATCCAAAATTTCACCACTTTTTACGATTTCTCGATTTTCCCTAGTGGTACCCCTAGGGAAATCCGTAAAAATTGGTCGGATTCCGACGAAGCAAATTCTCGATGCGTCGTGACCGGCAAGCTTCCAGTAGCTATTCCGATCGAGTTTTCCTGAATTATTGGACTCGGATCCAAAATTTTACCACTTTTTACGATTTCTCGATTTTGGTGATTTTCCCTAGTGGTACCCCTAGGGAAATCCGTAAAAATTCGTCGGATTCCGACGAAGCCAATTCTCGATGCGTCGTGACCGGCAAGCTTCCAGTAGCTATTCCGATCGAGTTTTCCTGAATTATTGGACTCGGATCCAAAATTTCACCACTTTTTACGATTTCTCGATTTTCCCTAGTGGTGCCCCTAGGGAAATCTGTAAAAATTGGTCGGATTCCGACGAAACCAATTCTCGATGCGTCGTGACCGGCAAGCTTCCAGGAGCTATTCCGATCGAGTTTTCCTGAATTATTGGACTCGGATCCAAAATTTCACCACTTTTTACGATTTCTCGATTTTGGTGATTTTCCCTAGTGGTACCCCTAGGGAAATCCGTAAAAATTCGTCGGATTCCGACGAAGCCAATTCTCGATGCGTCGTGACCGGCAAGCTTCCAGTAGCTATTCCGATCGAGTTTTCCTGAATTATTGGACTCGGATCAAAAATTTCACCACTTTTTACGATTTCTCGATTTTGGTGATTTTCCCTAGCGGTACCCCTAGGAAAATCCGTAAAAATTCGTCGTATTCCGACGAAGCCAATTCTCGATGCGTCGTGACCGGCAAGCTTCCAGTAGCTATTCCGATCGAGTTTTCCTGAATTATTGGACTCGGATCCAAAATTTCACCACTTTTTACGGTTTCTCGATTTTCCCTAGTGGTGCCCCTAGGGAAATCCGTAAAAATTGGTCGGATTCCGACGAACCCAATTCTCAATGCGTCGTGACCGGCAAGCTTCCAGTAGCTATTCCGATCGAGTTTTCCTGAATTATTGGACTCGGATCAAAAATTTCACCACTTTTTACGATTTCTCGATTTTGGTGATTTTCCCTAGCGGTACCCCCAGGAAAATCCGTAAAAATTCGTCGTATTCCGACGAAGCCAATTCTCGATGCGTCGTGACCGGCAAGCTTCCAGTAGCTATTCCGATCGAGTTTTCCTGAATTATTGGACTCGGATCCAAAATTTCACCACTTTTTACGATTTCTCGATTTTGGTGATTTTCCCTAGTGGTACCCCTAAGGAAATCCGTAAAAATTCGTCGGATTCCGACGAAGCCAATACTCGATGCGTCGTGACCGGCAAGCTTCCAGTAGCTATTCCGATCGAGTTTTCCTGAATTATTGGACTCGGATCCAAAATTTCACCACTTTTTACGATTTCTCGATTTTCCCTAGTGGTGCCCCTAGGGAAATCTGTAAAAATTGGTCGGATTCCGACGAAACCAATTCTCGATGCGTCGTGACCGGCAAGCTTCCAGGAGCTATTCCGATCGAGTTTTCCTGAATTATTGGACTCGGATCCAAAATTTCACCACTTTTTACGATTTCTCGATTTTGGTGATTTTCCCTAGTGGTACCCCTAGGGAAATCCGTAAAAATTCGTCGGATTCCGACGAAGCCAATTCTCGATGCGTCGTGACCGGCAAGCTTCCAGTAGCTATTCCGATCGAGTTTTCCTGAATTATTGGACTCGGATCCAAAATTTCACCACTTTTTACGATTTCTCGATTTTCCCTAGTGGTACCCCTAGGGAAATCCGTAAAAATTGGTCGGATTCCGACGAAGCCAATTCTCGATGCGTCGTGACCGGCAAGCTTCCAGTAGCTATTCCGATCGAGTTTTCCTGAATTATTGGACTCGGATCCAAAATTTCACCACTTTTTACGATTTCTCGATTTTGGTGATTTTTCCTAATGGTACCCCTAGGGAAATCCGTAAAAATTCGTCGGATTCCGACGAAGCCAATTCTCGATGCGTCGTGACCGGCAAACTTCCAGTAGCTATTCCGATCGAGTTTTCCTGAATTATTGGACTCGGATCCAAAATTTCACCACTTTTTACGATTTCTCGATTTTGGTGATTTTCCCTAGCGGTACCCCTAGGGAAATCCGTAAAAATTCGTCGTATTCCGACGAAGCCAATTCTCGATGCGTCGTGACCGGCAAGCTTCCAGTAGCTATTCCGATCGAGTTTTCCTGAATTACTGGACTCGGATCCAAAATTTCACCACTTTTTACGATTTCTCGATTTTCCCTAGTGGTACCCCTAGGGAAATCCGTAAAAATTGGTCGGATTCCGACGAAGCAAATTCTCGATGCGTCGTGACCGGCAAGCTTCCAGTAGCTATTCCGATCGAGTTTTCCTGAATTATTGGACTCGGATCCAAAATTTCACCATTTTTTACGATTTCTCGATTTTGGTGATTTTCCCTAGTGGTACCCCTAGGGAAATCCGTAAAAATTCGTCGGATTCTGACGAAACCAATTCTCGATGCGTCGTGACCGGCAAGCTTCCAGTAGCTATTCCGATCGAGTTTTCCTGAATTATTGGACTCGGATCCAAAATTTCACCACTTTTTACGATTTCTCGATTTTGGTGATTTTCCCTAGCGGTACCCCTAGGGAAATCCGTAAAAATTCGTCGTATTCCGACGAAGCCAATTCTCGATGCGTCGTGACCGGCAAGCTTCCAGTAGCTATTCCGATCGAGTTTTCCTGAATTACTGGACTCGGATCCAAAATTTCACCAGTTTTTACGATTTCTCGATTTTCCCTAGTGGTACCCCTAGGGAAATCCGTAAAAATTGGTCGGATTCCGACGAAGCAAATTCTCGATGCGTCGTGACCGGCAAGCTTCCAGTAGCTATTCCGATCGAGTTTTCCTGAATTATTGGACTCGGATCCAAAATTTCACCATTTTTTACGATTTCTCGATTTTGGTGATTTTCCCTAGTGGTACCCCTAGGGAAATCCGTAAAAATTCGTCGGATTCCGACGAAACCAATTCTCGATGCGTCATGACCGGCAAGCTTCCAGTAGCTATTCCGATCGAGTTTTCCTGAATTATTGGACTCGGATCCAAAATTTCACCACTTTTTACGATTTCTCGATTTTGGTGATTTTCCCTAGTGGTACCCCTAAGGAAATCCGTAAAAATTCGTCGGATTCCGACGAAGCCAATACTCGATGCGTCGTGACCGGCAAGCTTCCAGTAGCTATTCCGATCGAGTTTTCCTGAATTATTGGACTCGGATCCAAAATTTCACCACTTTTTACGATTTCTCGATTTTCCCTAGTGGTGCCCCTAGGGAAATCTGTAAAAATTGGTCGGATTCCGACGAAACCAATTCTCGATGCGTCGTGACCGGCAAGCTTCCAGGAGCTATTCCGATCGAGTTTTCCTGAATTATTGGACTCGGATCCAAAATTTCACCACTTTTTACGATTTCTCGATTTTGGTGATTTTCCCTAGTGGTACCCCTAGGGAAATCCGTAAAAATTCGTCGGATTCCGACGAAGCCAATTCTCGATGCGTCGTGACCGGCAAGCTTCCAGTAGCTATTCCGATCGAGTTTTCCTGAATTATTGGACTCGGATCCAAAATTTCACCACTTTTTACGATTTCTCGATTTTCCCTAGTGGTACCCCTAGGGAAATCCGTAAAAATTGGTCGGATTCCGACGAAGCCAATTCTCGATGCGTCGTGACCGGCAAGCTTCCAGTAGCTATTCCGATCGAGTTTTCCTGAATTATTGGACTCGGATCCAAAATTTCACCACTTTTTACGATTTCTCGATTTTGGTGATTTTTCCTAATGGTACCCCTAGGGAAATCCGTAAAAATTCGTCGGATTCCGACGAAGCCAATTCTCGATGCGTCGTGACCGGCAAGCTTCCAGTAGCTATTCCGATCGAGTTTTCCTGAATTATTGGACTCGGATCCAAAATTTCACCACTTTTTACGATTTCTCGATTTTGGTGATTTTCCCTAGCGGTACCCCTAGGGAAATCCGTAAAAATTCGTCGTATTCCGACGAAGCCAATTCTCGATGCGTCGTGACCGGCAAGCTTCCAGTAGCTATTCCGATCGAGTTTTCCTGAATTACTGGACTCGGATCCAAAATTTCACCACTTTTTACGATTTCTCGATTTTCCCTAGTGGTACCCCTAGGGAAATCCGTAAAAATTGGTCGGATTCCGACGAAGCAAATTCTCGATGCGTCGTGACCGGCAAGCTTCCAGTAGCTATTCCGATCGAGTTTTCCTGAATTATTGGACTCGGATCCAAAATTTCACCATTTTTTACGATTTCTCGATTTTGGTGATTTTCCCTAGTGGTACCCCTAGGGAAATCCGTAAAAATTCGTCGGATTCTGACGAAACCAATTCTCGATGCGTCGTGACCGGCAAGCTTCCAGTAGCTATTCCGATCGAGTTTTCCTGAATTATTGGACTCGGATCCAAAATTTCACCACTTTTTACGATTTCTCGATTTTGGTGATTTTCCCTAGCGGTACCCCTAGGGAAATCCGTAAAAATTCGTCGTATTCCGACGAAGCCAATTCTCGATGCGTCGTGACCGGCAAGCTTCCAGTAGCTATTCCGATCGAGTTTTCCTGAATTACTGGACTCGGATCCAAAATTTCACCACTTTTTACGATTTCTCGATTTTCCCTAGTGGTACCCCTAGGGAAATCCGTAAAAATTGGTCGGATTCCGACGAAGCAAATTCTCGATGCGTCGTGACCGGCAAGCTTCCAGTAGCTATTCCGATCGAGTTTTCCTGAATTATTGGACTCGGATCCAAAATTTCACCATTTTTTACGATTTCTCGATTTTGGTGATTTTCCCTAGTGGTACCCCTAGGGAAATCCGTAAAAATTCGTCGGATTCCGACGAAACCAATTCTCGATGCGTCGTGACCGGCAAGCTTCCAGTAGCTATTCCGATCGAGTTTTCCTGAATTATTGGACTCGGATCCAAAATTTCACCACTTTTTACGATTTCTCGATTTTGGTGATTTTCCCTAGTGGTACCCCTAAGGAAATCCGTAAAAATTCGTCGGATTCCGACGAAGCCAATACTCGATGCGTCGTGACCGGCAAGCTTCCAGTAGCTATTCCGATCGAGTTTTCCTGAATTATTGGACTCGGATCCAAAATTTCACCACTTTTTACGATTTCTCGATTTTCCCTAGTGGTGCCCCTAGGGAAATCTGTAAAAATTGGTCGGATTCCGACGAAACCAATTCTCGATGCGTCGTGACCGGCAAGCTTCCAGGAGCTATTCCGATCGAGTTTTCCTGAATTATTGGACTCGGATCCAAAATTTCACCACTTTTTACGATTTCTCGATTTTGGTGATTTTCCCTAGTGGTACCCCTAGGGAAATCCGTAAAAATTCGTCGGATTCCGACGAAGCCAATTCTCGATGCGTCGTGACCGGCAAGCTTCCAGTAGCTATTCCGATCGAGTTTTCCTGAATTATTGGACTCGGATCCAAAATTTCACCACTTTTTACGATTTCTCGATTTTCCCTAGTGGTACCCCTAGGGAAATCCGTAAAAATTGGTCGGATTCCGACGAAGCCAATTCTCGATGCGTCGTGACCGGCAAGCTTCCAGTAGCTATTCCGATCGAGTTTTCCTGAATTATTGGACTCGGATCCAAAATTTCACCACTTTTTACGATTTCTCGATTTTGGTGATTTTTCCTAATGGTACCCCTAGGGAAATCCGTAAAAATTCGTCGGATTCCGACGAAGCCAATTCTCGATGCGTCGTGACCGGCAAGCTTCCAGTAGCTATTCCGATCGAGTTTTCCTGAATTATTGGACTCGGATCCAAAATTTCACCACTTTTTACGATTTCTCGATTTTGGTGATTTTCCCTAGCGGTACCCCTAGGGAAATCCGTAAAAATTCGTCGTATTCCGACGAAGCCAATTCTCGATGCGTCGTGACCGGCAAGCTTCCAGTAGCTATTCCGATCGAGTTTTCCTGAATTACTGGACTCGGATCCAAAATTTCACCACTTTTTACGATTTCTCGATTTTCCCTAGTGGTACCCCTAGGGAAATCCGTAAAAATTGGTCGGATTCCGACGAAGCAAATTCTCGATGCGTCGTGACCGGCAAGCTTCCAGTAGCTATTCCGATCGAGTTTTCCTGAATTATTGGACTCGGATCCAAAATTTCACCATTTTTTACGATTTCTCGATTTTGGTGATTTTCCCTAGTGGTACCCCTAGGGAAATCCGTAAAAATTCGTCGGATTCCGACGAAACCAATTCTCGATGCGTCGTGACCGGCAAGCTTCCAGTAGCTATTCCGATCGAGTTTTCCTGAATTATTGGACTCGGATCCAAAATTTCACCACTTTTTACGATTTCTCGATTTTCCCTAGTGGTGCCCCTAGGGAAATCTGTAAAAATTTGTCGGATTCCGACGAAACCAATTCTCGATGCGTCGTGACCGGCAAGCTTCCAGGAGCTATTCCGATCGAGTTTTCCTGAATTATTGGACTCGGATCCAAAATTTCACCACTTTTTACGATTTCTCGATTTTGGTGATTTTCCCTAGTGGTACCCCTAGGGAAATCCGTAAAAATTCGTCGGATTCCGACGAAGCCAATTCTCGATGCGTCGTGACCGGCAAGCTTCCAGTAGCTATTCCGATCGAGTTTTCCTGAATTATTGGACTCGGATCAAAAATTTCACCACTTTTTACGATTTCTCGATTTTGGTGATTTTCCCTAACGGTACCCCTAGGAAAATCCGTAAAAATTCGTCGTATTCCGACGAAGCCAATTCTCGATGCGTCGTGACCGGCAAGCTTCCAGTAGCTATTCCGATCGAGTTTTCCTGAATTATTGGACTCGGATCCAAAATTTCACCACTTTTTACGATTTCTCGATTTTCCCTAGTGGTGCCCCTAGGGAAATCCGTAAAAATTGGTCGGATTCCGACGAACCCAATTCTCGATGCGTCGTGACCGGAAAGCTTCCAGTAGCTATTCCGATCGAGTTTTCCTGAATTATTGGACTCGGATCAAAAATTTCACCACTTTTTACGATTTCTCGATTTTGGTGATTTTCCCTAGCGGTACCCCTAGGAAAATCCGTAAAAATTCGTCGTATTCCGACGAAGCGAATTCTCGATGCGTCGTGACCGGAAAGCTTCCAGTAGCTATTCCGATCGAGTTTTCCTGAATTATTGGACTCGGATCCAAAATTTCACCACTTTTTACGATTTCTCGATTTTGGTGATTTTCCCTAGTGGTACCCCTAAGGAAATCCGTAAAAATTCGTCGGATTCCGACGAAGCCAATACTCGATACGTCGTGACCGGCAAGCTTCCAGTAGCTATTCCGATCGAGTTTTCCTGAATTATTGGACTCGGATCCAAAATTTCACAATTTTTTACGATTTCTCGATTTTCCCTAGTGGTGCCCCTAGGGAAATCTGTAAAAATTGGTCGGATTCCGACGAAACCAATTCTCGATGCGTCGTGACCGGCAAGCTTCCAGGAGCTATTCCGATCGAGTTTTCCTGAATTATTGGACTCGGATCCAAAATTTCACCACTTTTTACGATTTCTCGATTTTGGTGATTTTCCCTAGTGGTACCCCTAGGGAAATCCGTAAAAATTCGTCGGATTCCGACGAAGCCAATTCTCGATGCGTCGTGACCGGCAAGTTTCCAGTAGCTATTCCGATCGACTTTTCCTGAATTATTGGACTCGGATCCAAAATTTCACCACTTTTTACGATTTCTCGATTTTCCCTAGTGGTACCCCTAGGGAAATCCGTAAAAATTGGTCGGATTCCGACGAAGCCAATTCTCGATGCGTCGTGACCGGCAAGCTTCCAGTAGCTATTCCGATCGAGTTTTCCTGAATTATTGGACTCGGATCCAAAATTTCACCACTTTTTACGATTTCTCGATTTTGGTGATTTTTCCTAGTGGTACCCCTAGGGAAATCCGTAAAAATTCGTCGGATTCCGACGAAGCCAATTCTCGATGCGTCGTGACCGGCAAGCTTCCAGTAGCTATTCCGATCGAGTTTTCCTGAATTATTGGACTCGGATCCAAAATTTCACCACTTTTTACGATTTCTCGATTTTGGTGATTTTCCCTAGCGGTACCCCTAGGGAAATCCGTAAAAATTCGTCGTATTCCGACGAAGCCAATTCTCGATGCGTCGTGACCGGCAAGCTTCCAGTAGCTATCCGATCGAGTTTTCCTGAATTATTGGACTCGGATCCAAAATTTCACCACTTTTTACGATTTCTCGATTTTCCCTAGTGGTACCCCTAGGGAAATCCGTAAAAATTGGTCGGATTCCGACGAAGCAAATTCTCGATGCGTCGTGACCGGCAAGCTTCCAGTAGCTATTCCGATCGAGTTTTCCTGAATTATTGGACTCGGATCCAAAATTTCACCACTTTTTACGATTTCTCGATTTTGGTGATTTTCCCTAGTGGTACCCCTAGGGAAATCCGTAAAAATTCGTCGGATTCCGACGAAGCCAATTCTCGATGCGTCGTGACCGGCAAGCTTCCAGTAGCTATTCCGATCGAGTTTTCCTGAATTATTGGACTCGGATCCAAAATTTCACCACTTTTTACGATTTCTCGATTTTCCCTAGTGGTGCCCCTAGGGAAATCCGTAAAAATTGGTCGGATTTCGACGAACCCAATTCTCGATGCGTCGTGACCGGCAAGCTTCCAGTAGCTATTCCGATCGAGTTTTCCTGAATTATTGGACTCGGATCCAAAATTTCACCACTTTTTACGATTTCTCGATTTTGGTGATTTTCCCTAGTGGTACCCCTAGGGAAATCCGTAAAAATTCGTCGGATTCCGACGAAGCCAATTCTCTATGCGTCGTGACCGGCAAGCTTCCAGTAGCTATTCCGATCGAGTTTTCCTGAATTATTGGTCTCGGATCCAAAATTTTACCACTTTTTACGATTTCTCGATTTTCCCTAGTGGTGCCCCTAGGGAAATCCGTAAAAATTCGTCGGATTCCGACGAAGCCAATTCTCGATGCGTCGTGACCGGCAAGCTTCCAGTAGCTATTCCGATCGAGTTTTCCTGAATTATTGGACTCGGATCAAAAATTTCACCACTTTTTACGATTTCTCGATTTTGGTGATTTTCCCTAGCGGTACCCCTAGGGAAATCCGTAAAAATTCGTCGTATTCCGACGAAGCCAATTCTCGATGCGTCGTGACCGGCAAGCTTCCAGTAGCTATTCCGATCGAGTTTTCCTGAATTATTGGACTCGGATCCAAAATTTCACCACTTTTTACGATTTCTCGATTTTGGTGATTTTTCCTAATGGTACCCCTAGGGAAATCCGTAAAAATTCGTCGGATTCCGACGAAGCCAATTCTCGATGCGTCGTGACCGGCAAGCTTCCAGTAGCTATTCCGATCGAGTTTTCCTGAATTATTGGACTCGGATCCAAAATTTCACCACTTTTTACGATTTCTCGATTTTGGTGATTTTCCCTAGCGGTACCCCTAGGGAAATCCGTAAAAATTCATCGTATTCCGACGAAGCCAATTCTCGATGCGTCGTGACCGGCAAGCTTCCAGTAGCTATTCCGATCGAGTTTTCCTGAATTATTGGACTCGGATCCAAAATTTCACCACTTTTTACGATTTCTCGATTTTCCCTAGTGGTACCCCTAGGGAAATCCGTAAAAATTGGTCGGATTCCGACGAAGCAAATTCTCGATGCGTCGTGACCGGCAAGCTTCCAGTAGCTATTCCGATCGAGTTTTCCTGAATTATTGGACTCGGATCCAAAATTTCACCATTTTTTACGATTTCTCGATTTTGGTGATTTTCCCTAGTGGTACCCCTAGGGAAATCCGTAAAAATTCGTCGGATTCCGACGAAACCAATTCTCGATGCGTCGTGACCGGCAAGCTTCCAGTAGCTATTCCGATCGAGTTTTCCTGAATTATTGGACTCGGATCCAAAATTTCACCACTTTTTACGATTTCTCGATTTTCCCTAGTGGTGCCCCTAGGGAAATCTGTAAAAATTGGTCGGATTCCGACGAAACCAATTCTCGATGCGTCGTGACCGGCAAGCTTCCAGGAGCTATTCCGATCGAGTTTTCCTGAATTATTGGACTCGGATCCAAAATTTCACCACTTTTTACGATTTCTCGATTTTGGTGATTTTCCCTAGTGGTACCCCTAGGGAAATTCGTAAAAATTCGTCGGATTCCGACGAAGCCAATTCTCGATGCGTCGTGACCGGCAAGCTTCCAGTAGCTATTCCGATCGAGTTTTCCTGAATTATTGGACTCGGATCAAAAATTTCACCACTTTTTACGATTTCTCGATTTTGGTGATTTTCCCTAACGGTACCCCTAGGAAAATCCGTAAAAATTCGTCGTATTCCGACGAAGCCAATTCTCGATGCGTCGTGACCGGCAAGCTTCCAGTAGCTATTCCGATCGAGTTTTCCTGAATTATTGGACTCGGATCCAAAATTTCACCACTTTTTACGATTTCTCGATTTTCCCTAGTGGTGCCCCTAGGAAAATCCGTAAAAATTGGTCGGATTCCGACGAACCCAATTCTCGATGCGTCGTGACCGGAAAGCTTCCAGTAGCTATTCCGATCGAGTTTTCCTGAATTATTGGACTCGGATCAAAAATTTCACCACTTTTTACGATTTCTCGATTTTGGTGATTTTCCCTAGCGGTACCCCTAGGAAAATCCGTAAAAATTCGTCGTATTCCGACGAAGCCAATTCTCGATGCGTCGTGACCGGCAAGCTTCCAGTAGCTATTCCGATCTAGTTTTCTTGAATTATTGGACTCGGATCCAAAATTTCACCACTTTTTACGATTTCTCGATTTTGGTGATTTTCCCTAGTGGTACCCCTAAGGAAATCCGTAAAAATTCGTCGGATTCCGACGAAGCCAATACTCGATGCGTCGTGACCGGCAAGCTTCCAGTAGCTATTCCGATCGAGTTTTCCTGAATTATTGGACTCGGATCCAAAATTTCACAATTTTTTACGATTTCTCGATTTTCCCTAGTGGTGCCCCTAGGGAAATCTGTAAAAATTGGTCGGATTCCGACGAAACCAATTCTCGATGCGTCGTGACCGGCAAGCTTCCAGGAGCTATTCCGATCGAGTTTTCCTGAATTATTGGACTCGGATCCAAAATTTCACCACTTTTTACGATTTCTCGATTTTGGTGATTTTCCCTAGTGGTACCCCTAGGGAAATCCGTAAAAATTCGTCGGATTCCGACGAAGCCAATTCTCGATGCGTCGTGACCGGCAAGCTTCCAGTAGCTATTCCGATCGATTTTTCCTGAATTATTGGACTCGGATCCAAAATTTCACCACTTTTTACGATTTCTCGATTTTCCCTAGTGGTACCCCTAGGGAAATCCGTAAAAATTGGTCGGATTCCGACGAAGCCAATTCTCGATGCGTCGTGACCGGCAAGCTTCCAGTAGCTATTCCGATCGAGTTTTCCTGAATTATTGGACTCGGATCCAAAATTTCACCACTTTTTACGATTTCTCGATTTTGGTGATTTTCCCTAGTGGTACCCCTAGGGAAATCCGTAAAAATTCGTCGGATTCCGACGAAGCCAATTCTCGATGCGTCGTGACCGGCAAGCTTCCAGTAGCTATTCCGATCGAGTTTTCCTGAATTATTGGACTCGGATCCAAAATTTCACCACTTTTTACGATTTCTCGATTTTGGTGATTTTCCCTAGCGGTACCCCTAGGGAAATCCGTAAAAATTCGTCGTATTCCGACGAAGCCAATTCTCGATGCGTCGTGACCGGCAAGCTTCCAGTAGCTATTCCGATCGAGTTTTCCTGAATTATTGGAGTCGGATCCAAAATTTCACCACTTTTTACGATTTCTCGATTTTCCCTAGTGGTACCCCTAGGGAAATCCGTAAAAATTGGTCGGATTCCGACGAAGCAAATTCTCGATGCGTCGTGACCGGCAAGCTTCCAGTAGCTATTCCGATCGAGTTTTCCTGAATTATTGGACTCGGATCCAAAATTTCACCACTTTTTACGATTTCTCGATTTTGGTGATTTTCCCTAGTGGTACCCCTAGGGAAATCCGTAAAAATTCGTCGGATTCCGACGAAGCCAATTCTCGATGCGTCGTGACCGGCAAGCTTCCAGTAGCTATTCCGATCGAGTTTTCCTGAATTATTGGACTCGGATCCAAAATTTCACCACTTTTTACGATTTCTCGATTTTCCCTAGTGGTGCCCCTAGGGAAATCCGTAAAAATTGGTCGGATTCCGACGAACCCAATTCTCGATGCGTCGTGACCGGCAAGCTTCCAGTAGCTATTCCGATCGAGTTTTCCTGAATTATTGGACTCGGATCCAAAATTTCACCACTTTTTACGATTTCTCGATTTTGGTGATTTTCCCTAGTGGTACCCCTAGGGAAATCCGTAAAAATTCGTCGGATTCCGACGAAGCCAATTCTCTATGCGTCGTGACCGGCAAGCTTCCAGTAGCTATTCCGATCGAGTTTTCCTGAATTATTGGACTCGGATCCAAAATTTTACCACTTTTTACGATTTCTCGATTTTCCCTAGTGGTGCCCCTAGGGAAATCCGTAAAAATTCGTCGGATTCCGACGAAGCCAATTCTCGATGCGTCGTGACCGGCAAGCTTCCAGTAGCTATTCCGATCGAGTTTTCCTGAATTATTGGACTCGGATCAAAAATTTCACCACTTTTTACGATTTCTCGATTTTGGTGATTTTCCCTAGCGGTACCCCTAGGGAAATCCGTAAAAATTCGTCGTATTCCGACGAAGCCAATTGTCGATGCGTCGTGACCGGCAAGCTTCCAGTAGCTATTCCGATCGAGTTTTCCTGAATTATTGGACTCGGATCCAAAATTTCACCACTTTTTACGATTTCTCGATTTTGGTGATTTTTCCTAATGGTACCCCTAGGGAAATCCGTAAAAATTCGTCGGATTCCGACGAAGCCAATTCTCGATGCGTCGTGACCGGCAAGCTTCCAGTAGCTATTCCGATCGAGTTTTCCTGAATTATTGGACTCGGATCCAAAATTTCACCACTTTTTACGATTTCTCGATTTTGGTGATTTTCCCTAGCGGTACCCCTAGGGAAATCCGTAAAAATTCGTCGTATTCCGACGAAGCCAATTCTCGATGCGTCGTGACCGGCAAGCTTCCAGTAGCTATTCCGATCGATTTTTCCTGAATTATTGGACTCGGATCCAAAATTTCACCACTTTTTACGATTTCTCGATTTTCCCTAGTGGTACCCCTAGGGAAATCCGTAAAAATTGGTCGGATTCCGACGAAGCAAATTCTCGATGCGTCGTGACCGGCAAGCTTCCAGTAGCTATTCCGATCGAGTTTTCCTGAATTATTGGACTCGGATCCAAAATTTCACCATTTTTTACGATTTCTCGATTTTGGTGATTTTCCCTAGTGGTACCCCTAGGGAAATCCGTAAAAATTCGTCGGATTCCGACGAAACCAATTCTCGATGCGTCGTGACCGACAAGCTTCCAGTAGCTATTCCGATCGAGTTTTCCTGAATTATTGGACTCGGATCCAAAATTTCACCACTTTTTACGATTTCTCGATTTTCCCTAGTGGTGCCCCTAGGGAAATCTGTAAAAATTGGTCGGATTCCGACGAAACCAATTCTCGATGCGTCGTGACCGGCAAGCTTCCAGGAGCTATTCCGATCGAGTTTTCCTGAATTATTGGACTCGGATCCAAAATTTCACCACTTTTTACGATTTCTCGATTTTGGTGATTTTCCCTAGTGGTACCCCTAGGGAAATTCGTAAAAATTCGTCGGATTCCGACGAAGCCAATTCTCGATGCGTCGTGACCGGCAAGCTTCCAGTAGCTATTCCGATCGAGTTTTCCTGAATTATTGGACTCGGATCAAAAATTTCACCACTTTTTACGATTTCTCGATTTTGGTGATTTTCCCTAACGGTACCCCTAGGAAAATCCGTAAAAATTCGTCGTATTCCGACGAAGCCAATTCTCGATGCGTCGTGACCGGCAAGCTTCCAGTAGCTATTCCGATCGAGTTTTCCTGAATTATTGGACTCGGATCCAAAATTTCACCACTTTTTACGATTTCTCGATTTTCCCTAGTGGTGCCCCTAGGGAAATCCGTAAAAATTGGTCGGATTCCGACGAACCCAATTCTCGATGCGTCGTGACCGGAAAGCTTCCAGTAGCTATTCCGATCGAGTTTTCCTGAATTATTGGACTCGGATCAAAAATTTCACCACTTTTTACGATTTCTCGATTTTGGTGATTTTCCCTAGCGGTACCCCTAGGAAAATCCGTAAAAATTCGTCGTATTCCGACGAAGCCAATTCTCGATGCGTCGTGACCGGCAAGCTTCCAGTAGCTATTCCGATCGAGTTTTCCTGAATTATTGGACTCGGATCCAAAATTTCACCACTTTTTACGATTTCTCGATTTTGGTGATTTTCCCTAGTGGTACCCCTAAGGAAATCCGTAAAAATTCGTCGGATTCCGACGAAGCCAATACTCGATGCGTCGTGACCGGCAAGCTTCCAGTAGCTATTCCGATCGAGTTTTCCTGAATTATTGGACTCGGATCCAAAATTTCACAATTTTTTACGATTTCTCGATTTTCCCTAGTGGTGCCCCTAGGGAAATCTGTAAAAATTGGTCGGATTCCGACGAAACCAATTCTCGATGCGTCGTGACCGGCAAGCTTCCAGGAGCTATTCCGATCGAGTTTTCCTGAATTATTGGACTCGGATCCAAAATTTCACCACTTTTTACGATTTCTCGATTTTGGTGATTTTCCCTAGTGGTACCCCTAGGGAAATCCGTAAAAATTCGTCGGATTCCGACGAAGCCAATTCTCGATGCGTCGTGACCGGCAAGCTTCCAGTAGCTATTCCGATCGACTTTTCCTGAATTATTGGACTCGGATCCAAAATTTCACCACTTTTTACGATTTCTCGATTTTCCCTAGTGGTACCCCTAGGGAAATCCGTAAAAATTGGTCGGATTCCGACGAAGCCAATTCTCGATGCGTCGTGACCGGCAAGCTTCCAGTAGCTATTCCGATCGAGTTTTCCTGAATTATTGGACTCGGATCCAAAATTTCACCACTTTTTACGATTTCTCGATTTTGGTGATTTTCCCTAGTGGTACCCCTAGGGAAATCCGTAAAAATTCGTCGGATTCCGACGAAGCCAATTCTCGATGCGTCGTGACCGGCAAGCTTCCAGTAGCTATTCCGATCGAGTTTTCCTGAATTATTGGACTCGGATCCAAAATTTCACCACTTTTTACGATTTCTCGATTTTGGTGATTTTCCCTAGCGGTACCCCTAGGGAAATCCGTAAAAATTCGTCGTATTCCGACGAAGCCAATTCTCGATGCGTCGTGACCGGCAAGCTTCCAGTAGCTATTCCGATCGAGTTTTCCTGAATTATTGGACTCGGATCCAAAATTTCACCACTTTTTACGATTTCTCGATTTTCCCTAGTGGTACCCCTAGGGAAATCCGTAAAAATTGGTCGGATTCCGACGAAGCAAATTCTCGATGCGTCGTGACCGGCAAGCTTCCAGTAGCTATTCCGATCGAGTTTTCCTGAATTATTGGACTCGGATCCAAAATTTCACCACTTTTTACGATTTCTCGATTTTGGTGATTTTCCCTAGTGGTGCCCCTAGGGAAATCCGTAAAAATTCGTCGGATTCCGACGAAGCCAATTCTCGATGCGTCGTGACCGGCAAGCTTCCAGTAGCTATTCCGATCGAGTTTTCCTGAATTATTGGACTCGGATCCAAAATTTCACCACTTTTTACGATTTCTCGATTTTCCCTAGTGGTGCCCCTAGGGAAATCCATAAAAATTGGTCGGATTCCGACGAACCCAATTCTCGATGCGTCGTGACCGGCAAGCTTCCAGTAGCTATTCCGATCGAGTTTTCCTGAATTATTGGACTCGGATCCAAAATTTCACCACTTTTTACGATTTCTCGATTTTGGTGATTTTCCCTAGTGGTACCCCTAGGGAAATCCGTAAAAATTCGTCGGATTCCGACGAAGCCAATTCTCTATGCGTCGTGACCGGCAAGCTTCCAGTAGCTATTCCGATCGAGTTTTCCTGAATTATTGGACTCGGATCCAAAATTTTACCACTTTTTACGATTTCTCGATTTTCCCTAGTGGTGCCCCTAGGGAAATCCGTAAAAATTCGTCGGATTCCGACGAAGCCAATTCTCGATGCGTCGTGACCGGCAAGCTTCCAGTAGCTATTCCGATCGAGTTTTCCTGAATTATTGGACTCGGATCAAAAATTTCACCACTTTTTACGATTTCTCGATTTTGGTGATTTTCCCTAGCGGTACCCCTAGGGAAATCCGTAAAAATTCGTCGGATTCCGACGAAGCCAATTCTCGATGCGTCGTGACCGGCAAGCTTCTAGTAGCTATTCCGATCGAGTTTTCCTGAATTATTGGACTCGGATCCAAAATTTTACCACTTTTTTCGATTTCTCGATTTTCCCTAGTGGTGCCCCTAGGGAAATCCGTAAAAATTCGTCGGATTCCGACGAAGCCAATTCTCGATGCGTCGTGACCGGCAAGCTTCCAGTAGCTATTCCGATCGAGTTTTCCTGAATTATTGGACTCGGATCCAAAATTTCACCACTTTTTACGATTTCTCGATTTTGGTGATTTTCCCTAGCGGTACCCCTAGGGAAATCCGTAAAAATTCGTCGTATTCCGACGAAGCCAATTCTCGATGCGTCGTGACCGGCAAGCTTCCAGTAGCTATTCCGATCGAGTTTTCCTGAATTATTGGACTCGGATCCAAAATTTCACCACTTTTTACGATTTCTCGATTTTCCCTAGTGGTACCCCTAGGGAAATCCGTAAAAATTGGTCGGATTCCGACGAAGCCAATTCTCGATGCGTCGTGACCGGCAAGCTTCCAGTAGCTATTCCGATCGAGTTTTCCTGAATTATTGGACTCGGATCCAAAATTTCACCACTTTTTACGATTTCTCGATTTTGGTGATTTTCCCTAGTGGTACCCCTAGGGAAATCCGTAAAAATTCGTCGGATTCCGACGAAGCCAATTCTCGATGCGTCGTGACCGGCAAGCTTCCAGTAGCTATTCCGATCGAGTTTTCCTGAATTATTGGACTCGGATCCAAAATTTCACCACTTTTTACGATTTCTCGATTTTGGTGATTTTCACTAGTGGTACCCCTAGGGAAATCCGTAAAAATTCGTCGGATTCCGACGAAACCAATTCTCGATGCGTCGTGACCGGCAAGCTTCCAGTAGCTATTCCGATCGAGTTTTCCTGAATTATTGGACTCGGATCCAAAATTTCACCACTTTTTACGATTTCTCGATTTTCCCTAGTGGTGCCCCTAGGGAAATCTGTAAAAATTGGTCGGATTCCGACGAAACCAATTCTCGATGCGTCGTGACCGGCAAGCTTCCAGGAGCTATTCCGATCGAGTTTTCCTGAATTATTGGACTCGGATCCAAAATTTCACCACTTTTTACGATTTCTCGATTTTGGTGATTTTCCCTAGTGGTACCCCTAGGGAAATCCGTAAAAATTCGTCGGATTCCGACGAAGCCAATTCTCGATGCGTCGTGACCGGCAAGCTTCCAGTAGCTATTCCGATCGAGTTTTCCTGAATTATTGGACTCGGATCAAAAATTTCACCACTTTTTACGATTTCTCGATTTTGGTGATTTTCCCTAACGGTACCCCTAGGAAAATCCGTAAAACTTCGTCGTATTCCGACGAAGCCAATTCTCGATGCGTCGTGACCGGCAAGCTTCCAGTAGCTATTCCGATCGAGTTTTCCTGAATTATTGGACTCGGATCCAAAATTTCACCACTTTTTACGATTTCTCGATTTTCCCTAGTGGTGCCCCTAGGGAAATCCGTAAAAATTGGTCGGATTCCGACGAACCCAATTCTCGATGCGTCGTGACCGGAAAGCTTCCAGTAGCTATTCCGATCGAGTTTTCCTGAATTATTGGACTCGGATCAAAAATTTCACCACTTTTTACGATTTCTCGATTTTGGTGATTTTCCCTAGCGGTACCCCTAGGAAAATCCGTAAAAATTCGTCGTATTCCGACGAAGACAATTCTCGATGCGTCGTGACCGGCAAGCTTCCAGTAGCTATTCCGATCGAGTTTTCCTGAATTATTGGACTCGGATCCAAAATTTCACCACTTTTTACGATTTCTCGATTTTGGTGATTTTCCCTAGTGGTACCCCTAAGGAAATCCGTAAAAATTCGTCGGATTCCGACGAAGCCAATACTCGATGCGTCGTGACCGGCAAGCTTCCAGTAGCTATTCCGATCGAGTTTTCCTGAATTATTGGACTCGGATCCAAAATTTCACAATTTTTTACGATTTCTCGATTTTCCCTAGTGGTGCCCCTAGGGAAATCTGTAAAAATTGGTCGGATTCCGACGAAACCAATTCTCGATGCGTCGTGACCAGCAAGCTTCCAGGAGCTATTCCGATCGAGTTTTCCTGAATTATTGGACTCGGATCCAAAATTTCACCACTTTTTACGATTTCTCGATTTTGGTGATTTTCCCTAGTGGTACCCCTAGGGAAATCCGTAAAAATTCGTCGGATTCCGACGAAGCCAATTCTCGATGCGTCGTGACCGGCAAGCTTCCAGTAGCTATTCCGATCGACTTTTCCTGAATTATTGGACTCGGATCCAAAATTTCACCACTTTTTACGATTTCTCGATTTTCCCTAGTGGTACCCCTAGGGAAATCCGTAAAAATTGGTCGGATTCCGACGAAGCCAATTCTCGATGCGTCGTGACCGGCAAGCTTCCAGTAGCTATTCCGATCGAGTTTTCCTGAATTATTGGACTCGGATCCAAAATTTCACCACTTTTTACGATTTCTCGATTTTGGTGATTTTCCCTAGTGGTACCCCTAGGGAAATCCGTAAAAATTCGTCGGATTCCGACGAAGCCAATTCTCGATGCGTCGTGACCGGCAAGCTTCCAGTAGCTATTCCGATCGAGTTTTCCTGAATTATTGGACTCGGATCCAAAATTTTACCACTTTTTACGATTTCTCGATTTTGGTGATTTTCCCTAGCGGTACCCCTAGGGAAATCCGTAAAAATTCGTCGTATTCCGACGAAGCCAATTCTCGATGCGTCGTGACCGGCAAGCTTCCAGTAGCTATTCCGATCGAGTTTTCCTGAATTATTGGACTCGGATCCAAAATTTCACCACTTTTTACGATTTCTCGATTTTCCCTAGTGGTACCCCTAGGGAAATCCGTAAAAATTGGTCGGATTCCGACGAAGCAAATTCTCGATGCGTCGTGACCGGCAAGCTTCCAGTAGCTATTCCGATCGAGTTTTCCTGAATTATTGGACTCGGATCCAAAATTTCACCACTTTTTACGATTTCTCGATTTTGGTGATTTTCCCTAGTGGTACCCCTAGGGAAATCCGTAAAAATTCGTCGGATTCCGACGAAGCCAATTCTCGATGCGTCGTGACCGGCAAGCTTCCAGTAGCTATTCCGATCGAGTTTTCCTGAATTATTGGACTCGGATCCAAAATTTCACCACTTTTTACGATTTCTCGATTTTCCCTAGTGGTGCCCCTAGGGAAATCCGTAAAAATTGGTCGGATTCCGACGAACCCAATTCTCGATGCGTCGTGACCGGCAAGCTTCCAGTAGCTATTCCGATCGAGTTTTCCTGAATTATTGGACTCGGATCCAAAATTTCACCACTTTTACGATTTCTCGATTTTGGTGATTTTCCCTAGTGGTACCCCTAGGGAAATCCGTAAAAATTCGTCGGATTCCGACGAAGCCAATTCTCTATGCGTCGTGACCGGCAAGCTTCCAGTAGCTATTCCGATCGAGTTTTCCTGAATTATTGGACTCGGATCCAAAATTTTACCACTTTTTACGATTTCTCGATTTTCCCTAGTGGTGCCCCTAGGGAAATCCGTAAAAATTCGTCGGATTCCGACGAAGCCAATTCTCGATGCGTCGTGACCGGCAAGCTTCCAGTAGCTATTCCGATCGAGTTTTCCTGAATTATTGGACTCGGATCAAAAATTTCACCACTTTTTACGATTTCTCGATTTTGGTGATTTTCCCTAGCGGTACCCCTAGGGAAATCCGTAAAAATTCGTCGTATTCCGACGAAGCCAATTCTCGATGCGTCGTGACCGGCAAGCTTCCAGTAGCTATTCCGATCGAGTTTTCCTGAATTATTGGACTCGGATCCAAAATTTCACCACTTTTTACGATTTCTCGATTTTGGTGATTTTCCCTAGTGGTACCCCTAAGGAAATCCGTAAAAATTCGTCGGATTCCAACGAAGCCAATTCTCGATGCGTCGTGACCGGCAAGCTTCCAGTAGCTATTCTGATCGAGTTTTCCTGAATTATTGAACTCGGATCCAAAATTTCACCACTTTTTACGATTTCTCGATTTTCCCTAGTGGTGCCCCTAGGGAAATCTGTAAAAATTGGTCGGATTCCGACGAAGCCAATTCTCGATGCGTCGTGACCGGCAAGCTTCCAGTAGCTATTCCGATCGAGTTTTCCTGAATTATTGGACTCGGATCCAAAATTTCACCACTTTTTACGATTTCTCGATTTTCCCTAGTGGTGCCCCTAGGGAAATCTGTAAAAATTGGTCGGATTCCGACGAAGCCAATTCTCGATGCGTCGTGACCGGCAAGCTTCCAGTAGCTATTCCGATCGATTTTTCCTGAATTATTGGACTCGGATCCAAAATTTCACCACTTTTTACGATTTCTCGATTTTGGTGATTTTCCCTAGTGGTACCCCTAGGGAAATCCGTAAAAATTCGTCGGATTCCGACGAAGCCAATTCTCTATGCGTCGTGACCGGCAAGCTTCCAGTAGCTATTCCGATCGAGTTTTCCTGAATTATTGGACTCGGATCCAAAATTTTACCACTTTTTACGATTTCTCGATTTTCCCTAGTGGTGCCCCTAGGGAAATCCGTAAAAATTCGTCGGATTCCGACGAAGCCAATTCTCGATGCGTCGTGACCGGCAAGCTTCCAGTAGCTATTCCGATCGAGTTTTCCTGAATTATTGGACTCGGATCCAAAATTTCACAACTTTTTACGATTTCTCGATTTTGGTGATTTTCCCTAGTGGTACCCCTAGGGAAATCCGTAAAAATTCGTCGAATTCCGACGAAGACAATTCTCGATGCGTCGTGACCGGCAAGCTTCCAGTAGCTATTCCGATCGAGTTTTCCTGAATTATTGGACTCGGATCCAAAATTTTACAAATTTTTACGATTTCTCGATTTTCCCTAGTGGTGCCCCTAGGGAAATCCGTAAAAATTCGTCGGATTCCGACGAAACCAATTCTCGATGCGTCGTGACCGGCAAGCTTCCAGTAGCTATTCCGATCGAGTTTTCCTGAATTATTGGACTCGGATCCAAAATTTCACCACTTTTTACGATTTCTCGATTTTCCCTAGTGGTGCCCCTAGGGAAATCTGTAAAAATTGGTCGGATTCCGACGAAGCCAATTCTCGATGCGTCGTGACCGGCAAGCTTCCAGTAGCTATTCCGATCGTGTTTTCCTGAATTATTGGACTCGGATCCAAAATTTCACCACTTTTTACGATTTCTCGATTTTGGTGATTTTCCCTAGTGGTACCCCTAGGGAAATCCGTAAAAATTCTTCAGATTCCGACGAAGCCAATTCTTGATGCGTCATGACCGGCAAGCTTCCAGTAGCTATTCCGATCGAGTTTTCCTGAATTATTGGACTCGGATCCAAAATTTCACCACTTTTTACGATTTCTCGATTTTCCCTAGTGGTACCCCTAGGGAAATCCGTAAAAATTGGTCGGATTCCGACGAAGCCAATTCTCGATGCGTCGTGACCGGCAAGCTTCCAGTAGCTATTCCGATCGAGTTTTCCTGAATTATTGGACTCGGATCCAAAATTTCACCACTTTTTACGATTTCTCGATTTTGGTGATTTTCCCTAGTGGTACCCCTAGGGAAATCCGTAAAAATTGGTCGGATTCCGACGAAGCCAATTCTCGATGCGTCGTGACCGGCAAGCTTCCAGTAGCTATTCCGATCGAGTTTTCCTGAATTATTGGACTCGGATCCAAAATTTCACCACTTTTTACGATTTCTCGATTTTGGTGATTTTCCCTAGTGGTACCCCTAGGGAAATCCGTAAAAATTGGTCGGATTCCGACGAAGCCAATTCTCGATGCGTCGTGACCGGCAAGCTTCCAGTAGCTATTCCGATCGAGTTTTCCTGAATTATTGGACTCGGATCCAAAATTTCACCACTTTTTACGATTTCTCGATTTTGGTGATTTTCCCTAGCGGTACCCCTAGAGAAATCCGTAAAAATTCGTTGTATTCCGACGAAGCCAATTCTCGATGCGTCGTGACCGGCAAGCTTCCAGTATCTATTCCGATCGAGTTTTCCTGAATTATTGGACTCGGATCCAAAATTTCACCACTTTTTACGATTTCTCGATTTTGGTGATTTTCCCTAGTGGTACCCCTAGGGAAATCAGTAAAAATTCGTCGGATTCCTACGAAGCCAATTCTCGATGCGTCGTGACCGGCAAGCTTCCTGTAGCTATTCCGATCGAGTTTTCCTGAATTATTGGACTCGGATCCAAAATTTCACCACTTTTTACGATTTCTCGATTTAGGTGATTTTTCCTAGTGGTACCCCTAGGGAAATCCGTAAAAATTCGTCGGATTCCGACGAAGCCAATTCTCGATGCGTCGTGACCGGCAAGCTTCCAGTAGCTATTCCGATCGAGTTTTCCTGAATTATTGGACTCGGATCCAAAATTTCACCACTTTTTACGATTTCACGATTTTCCCTAGTGGTACCCCTAGGGAAATCCGTAAAAATTGGTCGGATTCCGACGAAGCCAATTCTCGATGCGTCCTGACCGGCAAGCTTCCAGTAGCTATTCCGATCGAGTTTTCCTGAATTATTGGACTCGGATCCAAAATTTCACCACTTTTCACGATTTCTCGATTTTGGTGATTTTCCCTAGCGGTACCCCTAGGGAAATCCGTAAAAATTCGTCGTATTCCGACGAAGCCAATTCTCGATGCGTCGTGACCGGCAAGCTTCCAGTAGCTATTCCGATCGAGTTTTCCTGAATTATTGGACTCGGATCCAAAATTTCACCACTTTTTACGATTTCTCGATTTTGGTGATTTTCCCTAGTGGTACCCCTAAGGAAATCCGTAAAAATTCGTCGGATTCCGACGAAGCCAATTCTCGATGCGTCGTGACCGGCAAGCTTCCAGTAGCTATTCCGATCGAGTTTTCCTGAATTATTGGACTCGGATCCAAAATTTCACCACTTTTTACGATTTCACGATTTTCCCTAGTGGTACCCCTAGGGAAATCCGTAAAAATTGGTCGGATTCCGACGAAGCCAATTCTCGATGCGTCGTGACCGGCAAGCTTCCAGTAGCTATTCCGATCGAGTTTTCCTGAATTATTGGACTCGGATCCAAAATTTCACCACTTTTTACGATTTCTCGATTTTGGTGATTTTCCCTAGTGGTACCCCTAGGGAAATCCGTAAAAATTCTTCAGATTCCGACGAAGCCAATTCTTGATGCGTCATGACCGGCAAGCTTCCAGTAGCTATTCCGATCGAGTTTTCCTGAATTATTGGACTCGGATCCAAAATTTCACCACTTTTTACGATTTCTCGATTTTCCCTAGTGGTACCCCTAGGGAAATCCGTAAAAATTGGTCGGATTCCGACGAAGCCAATTCTCGATGCGTCGTGACCGGCAAGCTTCCAGTAGCTATTCCGATCGAGTTTTCCTGAATTATTGGACTCGGATCCAAAATTTCACCACTTTTTACGATTTCTCGATTTTGGTGATTTTCCCTAGTGGTACCCCTAGGGAAATCCGTAAAAATTGGTCGGATTCCGACGAAGCCAATTCTCGATGCGTCGTGACCGGCAAGCTTCCAGTAGCTATTCCGATCGAGTTTTCCTGAATTATTGGACTCGGATCCAAAATTTCACCACTTTTTACGATTTCTCGATTTTGGTGATTTTCCCTAGTGGTACCCCTAGGGAAATCCGTAAAAATTGGTCGGATTCCGACGAAGCCAATTCTCGATGCGTCGTGACCGGCAAGCTTCCAGTAGCTATTCCGATCGAGTTTTCCTGAATTATTGGACTCGGATCCAAAATTTCACCACTTTTTACGATTTCTCGATTTTGGTGATTTTCCCTAGCGGTACCCCTAGAGAAATCCGTAAAAATTCGTTGTATTCCGACGAAGCCAATTCTCGATGCGTCGTGACCGGCAAGCTTCCAGTATCTATTCCGATCGAGTTTTCCTGAATTATTGGACTCGGATCCAAAATTTCACCACTTTTTACGATTTCTCGATTTTGGTGATTTTCCCTAGTGGTACCCCTAGGGAAATCAGTAAAAATTCGTCGGATTCCTACGAAGCCAATTCTCGATGCGTCGTGACCGGCAAGCTTCCTGTAGCTATTCCGATCGAGTTTTCCTGAATTATTGGACTCGGATCCAAAATTTCACCACTTTTTACGATTTCTCGATTTAGGTGATTTTTCCTAGTGGTACCCCTAGGGAAATCCGTAAAAATTCGTCGGATTCCGACGAAGCCAATTCTCGATGCGTCGTGACCGGCAAGCTTCCAGTAGCTATTCCGATCGAGTTTTCCTGAATTATTGGACTCGGATCCAAAATTTCACCACTTTTTACGATTTCACGATTTTCCCTAGTGGTACCCCTAGGGAAATCCGTAAAAATTGGTCGGATTCCGACGAAGCCAATTCTCGATGCGTCCTGACCGGCAAGCTTCCAGTAGCTATTCCGATCGAGTTTTCCTGAATTATTGGACTCGGATCCAAAATTTCACCACTTTTCACGATTTCTCGATTTTGGTGATTTTCCCTAGCGGTACCCCTAGGGAAATCCGTAAAAATTCGTCGTATTCCGACGAAGCCAATTCTCGATGCGTCGTGACCGGCAAGCTTCCAGTAGCTATTCCGATCGAGTTTTCCTGAATTATTGGACTCGGATCCAAAATTTCACCACTTTTTACGATTTCTCGATTTTGGTGATTTTCCCTAGTGGTACCCCTAAGGAAATCCGTAAAAATTCGTCGGATTCCGACGAAGCCAATTCTCGATGCGTCGTGACCGGCAAGCTTCCAGTAGCTATTCCGATCGAGTTTTCCTGAATTATTGGACTCGGATCCAAAATTTCACCACTTTTTACGATTTCTCGATTTTCCCTAGTGGTGCCCCTAGGGAAATCCGTAAAAATTGGTCGGATTCCGACGAAGCCAATTCTCGATGCGTCGTGACCGGCAAGCTTCCAGTAGCTATTCCGATCGAGTTTTCCTGAATTATTGGACTCGGATCCAAAATTTCACCACTTTTTACGATTTCACGATTTTCCCTAGTGGTACCCCTAGGGAAATCCGTAAAAATTGGTCGGATTCCGACGAAGCCAATTCTCGATGCGTCGTGACCGGCAAGCTTCCAGTAGCTATTCCGATCGAGTTTTCCTGAATTATTGGACTCGGATCCAAAATTTCACCACTTTTTACGATTTCTCGATTTTGGTGATTTTCCCTAGTGGTACCCCTAGGGAAATCCGTAAAAATTCTTCAGATTCCGACGAAGCCAATTCTTGATGCGTCATGACCGGCAAGCTTCCAGTAGCTATTCCGATCGAGTTTTCCTGAATTATTGGACTCGGATCCAAAATTTCACCACTTTTTACGATTTCTCGATTTTCCCTAGTGGTACCCCTAGGGAAATCCGTAAAAATTGGTCGGATTCCGACGAAGCCAATTCTCGATGCGTCGTGACCGGCAAGCTTCCAGTAGCTATTCCGATCGAGTTTTCCTGAATTATTGGACTCGGATCCAAAATTTCACCACTTTTTACGATTTCTCGATTTTGGTGATTTTCCCTAGTGGTACCCCTAGGGAAATCCGTAAAAATTGGTCGGATTCCGACGAAGCCAATTCTCGATGCGTCGTGACCGGCAAGCTTCCAGTAGCTATTCCGATCGAGTTTTCCTGAATTATTGGACTCGGATCCAAAATTTCACCACTTTTTACGATTTCTCGATTTTGGTGATTTTCCCTAGTGGTACCCCTAGGGAAATCCGTAAAAATTGGTCGGATTCCGACGAAGCCAATTCTCGATGCGTCGTGACCGGCAAGCTTCCAGTAGCTATTCCGATCGAGTTTTCCTGAATTATTGGACTCGGATCCAAAATTTCACCACTTTTTACGATTTCTCGATTTTGGTGATTTTCCCTAGCGGTACCCCTAGAGAAATCCGTAAAAATTCGTTGTATTCCGACGAAGCCAATTCTCGATGCGTCGTGACCGGCAAGCTTCCAGTATCTATTCCGATCGAGTTTTCCTGAATTATTGGACTCGGATCCAAAATTTCACCACTTTTTACGATTTCTCGATTTTGGTGATTTTCCCTAGTGGTACCCCTAGGGAAATCAGTAAAAATTCGTCGGATTCCTACGAAGCCAATTCTCGATGCGTCGTGACCGGCAAGCTTCCTGTAGCTATTCCGATCGAGTTTTCCTGAATTATTGGACTCGGATCCAAAATTTCACCACTTTTTACGATTTCTCGATTTAGGTGATTTTTCCTAGTGGTACCCCTAGGGAAATCCGTAAAAATTCGTCGGATTCCGACGAAGCCAATTCTCGATGCGTCGTGACCGGCAAGCTTCCAGTAGCTATTCCGATCGAGTTTTCCTGAATTATTGGACTCGGATCCAAAATTTCACCACTTTTTACGATTTCACGATTTTCCCTAGTGGTACCCCTAGGGAAATCCGTAAAAATTGGTCGGATTCCGACGAAGCCAATTCTCGATGCGTCCTGACCGGCAAGCTTCCAGTAGCTATTCCGATCGAGTTTTCCTGAATTATTGGACTCGGATCCAAAATTTCACCACTTTTCACGATTTCTCGATTTTGGTGATTTTCCCTAGCGGTACCCCTAGGGAAATCCGTAAAAATTCGTCGTATTCCGACGAAGCCAATTCTCGATGCGTCGTGACCGGCAAGCTTCCAGTAGCTATTCCGATCGAGTTTTCCTGAATTATTGGACTCGGATCCAAAATTTCACCACTTTTTACGATTTCTCGATTTTGGTGATTTTCCCTAGTGGTACCCCTAAGGAAATCCGTAAAAATTCGTCGGATTCCGACGAAGCCAATTCTCGATGCGTCGTGACCGGCAAGCTTCCAGTAGCTATTCCGATCGAGTTTTCCTGAATTATTGGACTCGGATCCAAAATTTCACCACTTTTTACGATTTCTCGATTTTCCCTAGTGGTGCCCCTAGGGAAATCCGTAAAAATTGGTCGGATTCCGACGAAGCCAATTCTCGATGCGTCGTGACCGGCAAGCTTCCAGTAGCTATTCCGATCGAGTTTTCCTGAATTATTGGACTCGGATCCAAAATTTCACCACTTTTTACGCTTTCACGATTTTCCCTAGTGGTACCCCTAGGGAAATCCGTAAAAATTGGTCGGATTCCGACGAAGCCAATTCTCGATGCGTCGTGACCGGCAAGCTTCCAGTAGCTATTCCGATCGAGTTTTCCTGAATTATTGGACTCGGATCCAAAATTTCACCACTTTTTACGATTTCTCGATTTTGGTGATTTTCCCTAGTGGTACCCCTAGGGAAATCCGTAAAAATTCTTCAGATTCCGACGAAGCCAATTCTTGATGCGTCATGACCGGCAAGCTTCCAGTAGCTATTCCGATCGAGTTTTCCTGAATTATTGGACTCGGATCCAAAATTTCACCACTTTTTACGATTTCTCGATTTTCCCTAGTGGTACCCCTAGGGAAATCCGTAAAAATTGGTCGGATTCCGACGAAGCCAATTCTCGATGCGTCGTGACCGGCAAGCTTCCAGTAGCTATTCCGATCGAGTTTTCCTGAATTATTGGACTCGGATCCAAAATTTCACCACTTTTTACGATTTCTCGATTTTGGTGATTTTCCCTAGTGGTACCCCTAGGGAAATCCGTAAAAATTGGTCGGATTCCGACGAAGCCAATTCTCGATGCGTCGTGACCGGCAAGCTTCCAGTAGCTATTCCGATCGAGTTTTCCTGAATTATTGGACTCGGATCCAAAATTTCACCACTTTTTACGATTTCTCGATTTTGGTGATTTTCCCTAGTGGTACCCCTAGGGAAATCCGTAAAAATTGGTCGGATTCCGACGAAGCCAATTCTCGATGCGTCGTGACCGGCAAGCTTCCAGTAGCTATTCCGATCGAGTTTTCCTGAATTATTGGACTCGGATCCAAAATTTCACCACTTTTTACGATTTCTCGATTTTGGTGATTTTCCCTAGCGGTACCCCTAGAGAAATCCGTAAAAATTCGTTGTATTCCGACGAAGCCAATTCTCGATGCGTCGTGACCGGCAAGCTTCCAGTATCTATTCCGATCGAGTTTTCCTGAATTATTGGACTCGGATCCAAAATTTCACCACTTTTTACGATTTCTCGATTTTGGTGATTTTCCCTAGTGGTACCCCTAGGGAAATCAGTAAAAATTCGTCGGATTCCTACGAAGCCAATTCTCGATGCGTCGTGACCGGCAAGCTTCCTGTAGCTATTCCGATCGAGTTTTCCTGAATTATTGGACTCGGATCCAAAATTTCACCACTTTTTACGATTTCTCGATTTAGGTGATTTTTCCTAGTGGTACCCCTAGGGAAATCCGTAAAAATTCGTCGGATTCCGACGAAGCCAATTCTCGATGCGTCGTGACCGGCAAGCTTCCAGTAGCTATTCCGATCGAGTTTTCCTGAATTATTGGACTCGGATCCAAAATTTCACCACTTTTTACGATTTCACGATTTTCCCTAGTGGTACCCCTAGGGAAATCCGTAAAAATTGGTCGGATTCCGACGAAGCCAATTCTCGATGCGTCCTGACCGGCAAGCTTCCATTAGCTATTCCGATCGAGTTTTCCTGAATTATTGGACTCGGATCCAAAATTTCACCACTTTTCACGATTTCTCGATTTTGGTGATTTTCCCTAGCGGTACCCCTAGGGAAATCCGTAAAAATTCGTCGTATTCCGACGAAGCCAATTCTCGATGCGTCGTGACCGGCAAGCTTCCAGTAGCTATTCCGATCGAGTTTTCCTGAATTATTGGACTCGGATCCAAAATTTCACCACTTTTTACGATTTCTCGATTTTGGTGATTTTCCCTAGTGGTACCCCTAAGGAAATCCGTAAAAATTCGTCGGATTCCGACGAAGCCAATTCTCGATGCGTCGTGACCGGCAAGCTTCCAGTAGCTATTCCGATCGAGTTTTCCTGAATTATTGGACTCGGATCCAAAATTTCACCACTTTTTACGATTTCTCGATTTTCCCTAGTGGTGCCCCTAGGGAAATCCGTAAAAATTGGTCGGATTCCGACGAAGCCAATTCTCGATGCGTCGTGACCGGCAAGCTTCCAGTAGCTATTCCGATCGAGTTTTCCTGAATTATTGGACTCGGATCCAAAATTTCACCACTTTTTACGATTTCACGATTTTCCCTAGTGGTACCCCTAGGGAAATCCGTAAAAATTGGTCGGATTCCGACGAAGCCAATTCTCGATGCGTCGTGACCGGCAAGCTTCCAGTAGCTATTCCGATCGAGTTTTCCTGAATTATTGGACTCGGATCCAAAATTTCACCACTTTTTACGATTTCTCGATTTTGGTGATTTTCCCTAGTGGTACCCCTAGGGAAATCCGTAAAAATTCTTCAGATTCCGACGAAGCCAATTCTTGATGCGTCATGACCGGCAAGCTTCCAGTAGCTATTCCGATCGAGTTTTCCTGAATTATTGGACTCGGATCCAAAATTTCACCACTTTTTACGATTTCTCGATTTTCCCTAGTGGTACCCCTAGGGAAATCCGTAAAAATTGGTCGGATTCCGACGAAGCCAATTCTCGATGCGTCGTGACCGGCAAGCTTCCAGTAGCTATTCCGATCGAGTTTTCCTGAATTATTGGACTCGGATCCAAAATTTCACCACTTTTTACGATTTCTCGATTTTGGTGATTTTCCCTAGTGGTACCCCTAGGGAAATCCGTAAAAATTGGTCGGATTCCGACGAAGCCAATTCTCGATGCGTCGTGACCGGCAAGCTTCCAGTAGCTATTCCGATCGAGTTTTCCTGAATTATTGGACTCGGATCCAAAATTTCACCACTTTTTACGATTTCTCGATTTTGGTGATTTTCCCTAGTGGTACCCCTAGGGAAATCCGTAAAAATTGGTCGGATTCCGACGAAGCCAATTCTCGATGCGTCGTGACCGGCAAGCTTCCAGTAGCTATTCCGATCGAGTTTTCCTGAATTATTGGACTCGGATCCAAAATTTCACCACTTTTTACGATTTCTCGATTTTGGTGATTTTCCCTAGCGGTACCCCTAGAGAAATCCGTAAAAATTCGTTGTATTCCGACGAAGCCAATTCTCGATGCGTCGTGACCGGCAAGCTTCCAGTATCTATTCCGATCGAGTTTTCCTGAATTATTGGACTCGGATCCAAAATTTCACCACTTTTTACGATTTCTCGATTTTGGTGATTTTCCCTAGTGGTACCCCTAGGGAAATCAGTAAAAATTCGTCGGATTCCTACGAAGCCAATTCTCGATGCGTCGTGACCGGCAAGCTTCCTGTAGCTATTCCGATCGAGTTTTCCTTAATTATTGGACTCGGATCCAAAATTTCACCACTTTTTACGATTTCTCGATTTAGGTGATTTTTCCTAGTGGTACCCCTAGGGAAATCCGTAAAAATTCGTCGGATTCCGACGAAGCCAATTCTCGATGCGTCGTGACCGGCAAGCTTCCAGTAGCTATTCCGATCGAGTTTTCCTGAATTATTGGACTCGGATCCAAAATTTCACCACTTTTTACGATTTCACGATTTTCCCTAGTGGTACCCCTAGGGAAATCCGTAAAAATTGGTCGGATTCCGACGAAGCCAATTCTCGATGCGTCCTGACCGGCAAGCTTCCAGTAGCTATTCCGATCGAGTTTTCCTGAATTATTGGACTCGGATCCAAAATTTCACCACTTTTCACGATTTCTCGATTTTGGTGATTTTCCCTAGCGGTACCCCTAGGGAAATCCGTAAAAATTCGTCGTATTCCGACGAAGCCAATTCTCGATGCGTCGTGACCGGCAAGCTTCCAGTAGCTATTCCGATCGAGTTTTCCTGAATTATTGGACTCGGATCCAAAATTTCACCACTTTTTACGAATTCTCGATTTTGGTGATTTTCCCTAGTGGTACCCCTAAGGAAATCCGTAAAAATTCGTCGGATTCCGACGAAGCCAATTCTCGATGCGTCGTGACCGGCAAGCTTCCAGTAGCTATTCCGATCGAGTTTTCCTGAATTATTGGACTCGGATCCAAAATTTCACCACTTTTTACGATTTCTCGATTTTCCCTAGTGGTGCCCCTAGGGAAATCCGTAAAAATTGGTCGGATTCCGACGAAGCCAATTCTCGATGCGTCGTGACCGGCAAGCTTCCAGTAGCTATTCCGATCGAGTTTTCCTGAATTATTGGACTCGGATCCAAAATTTCACCACTTTTTACGATTTCACGATTTTCCCTAGTGGTACCCCTAGGGAAATCCGTAAAAATTGGTCGGATTCCGACGAAGCCAATTCTCGATGCGTCGTGACCGGCAAGCTTCCAGTAGCTATTCCGATCGAGTTTTCCTGAATTATTGGACTCGGATCCAAAATTTCACCACTTTTTACGATTTCTCGATTTTGGTGATTTTCCCTAGTGGTACCCCTAGGGAAATCCGTAAAATTTCGTCGGATTCCGACGAAGCAAATTCTCGATGCGTCGTGACCGGCAAGCTTCCAGTAGCTATTCCGATGGAGTTTTCCTGAATTATTGGACTCGGATCCAAAATTTCACCACTTTTTACGATTTCTCGATTTTCCCTAGTGGTGCCCCTAGGGAAATTCGTAAAAATTGGTCGGATTCCGACGAAGCCAATTCTCGATGCGTCGTGACCGGCATGCTTCCAGTAGCTATTCCGATCGAGTTTTCCTGAATTATTGGACTCGGATCCAAAATTTCACCACTTTTTACGATTTCTCGATTTTGGTGATTTTCCCTAGTGGTACCCCTAAGGAAATCCGTAAAAATTGGTCGGATTCCGACGAAGCCAATTCTCGATGCGTCGTGACCGGCAAGCTTCCAGTAGCTATTCCGATCGATTTTTCCTGAATTATTGGACTCGGATCCAAAATTTCACCACTTTTTACGATTTCTCGATTTTGGTGATTTTCCCTAGTGGTACCCCTAGGGAAATCCGTAAAAATTCGTCAGATTCCGACGAAGCCAATTCTCGATGCGTCGTGACCGGCAAGCTTCCAGTAGCTATTCCGATCGAGTTTTCCTGAATTATTGGACTCGGATCCAAAATTTTACCACTTTTTTCGATTTCTCGATTTTCCCTAGTGGTGCCCCTAGGGAAATCCGTAAAAATTCGTCGGATTTCGACGAAGCCAATTCTCGATGCGTCGTGACCGGCAAGCTTCCAGTAGCTATTCCGATCGAGTTTTCCTGAATTATTGGACTCGGATCCAAAATTTCACCACTTTTTACGATTTCTCGATTTTGGTGATTTTCCCTAGCGGTACCCCTAGAGAAATCCGTAAAAATTCGTTGTATTCCGACGAAGCCAATTCTCGATGCGTCGTGACCGGCAAGCTTCCAGTATCTATTCCGATCGAGTTTTCCTGAATTATTGGACTCGGATCCAAAATTTCACCACTTTTTACGATTTCTCGATTTTGGTGATTTTCCCTAGTGGGTACCCCTAGGGAAATCAGTAAAAATTCGTCGGATTCCTACGAAGCCAATTCTCGATGCGTCGTGACCGGCAAGCTTCCTGTAGTTATTCCGATCGAGTTTTCCTGAATTATTGGACTCGGATCCAAAATTTCACCACTTTTTACGATTTCTCGATTTAGGTGATTTTCCCTAGTGGTACCCCTAGGGAAATCCGTAAAAATTCGTCGGATTCCGACGAAGCCAATTCTCGATGCGTCGTGACCGGCAAGCTTCCAGTAGCTATTCCGATCGAGTTTTCCTGAATTATTGGACTCGGATCCAAAATTTCACCACTTTTTACGATTTCACGATTTTCCCTAGTGGTACCCCTAGGGAAATCCGTAAAAATTGGTCGGATTCCGACGAAACCAATTCTCGATGCGTCGTGACCGGCAAGCTTCCAGTAGCTATTCCGATCGAGTTTTCCTGAATTATTGGACTCGGATCCAAAATTTCACCACTTTTCACGATTTCTCGATTTTGGTGATTTTCCCTAGCGGTACCCCTAGGGAAATCCGTAAAAATTCGTCGTATTCCGACGAAGCCAATTCTCGATGCGTCGTGACCGGCAAGCTTCCAGTAGCTATTCCGATCGAGTTTTCCTGAATTATTGGACTCGGATCCAAAATTTCACCACTTTTTACGATTTCTCGATTTTGGTGATTTTCCCTAGTGGTACCCCTAAGGAAATCCGTAAAAATTCGTCGGATTCCGACGAAGCCAATTCTCGATGCGTCGTGACCGGCAAGCTTCCAGTAGCTATTCCGATCGAGTTTTCCTGAATTATTGGACTCGGATCCAAAATTTCACCACTTTTTACGATTTCTCGATTTTCCCTAGTGGTGCCCCTAGGGAAATCCGTAAAAATTGGTCGGATTCCGACGAAGCCAATTCTCGATGCGTCATGACCGGCAAGCTTCCAGTAGCTATTCCGATCGAGTTTTCCTGAATTATTGGACTCGGATCCAAAATTTCACCACTTTTTACGATTTCACGATTTTCCCTAGTGGTACCCCTAGGGAAATCCGTAAAAATTGGTCGGATTCCGACGAAGCCAATTCTCGATGCGTCGTGACCGGCAAGCTTCCAGTAGCTATTCCGATCGAGTTTTCCTGAATTATTGGACTCGGATCCAAAATTTCACCACTTTTTACGATTTCTCGATTTTGGTGATTTTCCCTAGTGGTACCCCTAGGGAAATCCGTAAAAATTCGTCGGATTCCGACGAAGCAAATTCTCGATGCGTCGTGACCGGCAAGCTTCCAGTAGCTATTCCGATGGAGTTTTCCTGAATTATTGGACTCGGATCCAAAATTTCACCACTTTTTACGATTTCTCGATTTTCCCTAGTGGTGCCCCTAGGGAAATTCGTAAAAATTGGTCGGATTCCGACGAAGCCAATTCTCGATGCGTCGTGACCGGCATGCTTCCAGTAGCTATTCCGATCGAGTTTTCCTGAATTATTGGACTCGGATTCAAAATTTCACCACTTTTTACGATTTCTCGATTTTGGTGATTTTCCCTAGTGGTACCCCTAAGGAAATCCGTAAAAATTGGTCGAATTCCGACGAAGCCAATTCTCGATGCGTCGTGACCAGCAAGCTTCCAGTAGCTATTCCGATCGATTTTTCCTGAATTATTGGACTCGGATCCAAAATTTCACCACTTTTTACGATTTCTCGATTTTGGTGATTTTCCCTAGTGGTACCCCTAGGGAAATCCGTAAAAATTCGTCGGATTCCGACGAAGCCAATTCTCGATGCGTCGTGACCAGCAAGCTTCCAGTAGCTATTCCGATCGAGTTTTCCTGAATTATTGGACTCGGATCCAAAATTTTACCACTTTTTTCGATTTCTCGATTTTCCCTAGTGGTGCCCCTAGGGAAATCCGTAAAAATTCGTCAGATTTTGACGAAGCCAATTCTCGATGCGTCGTGACCGGCAAGCTTCCAGTAGCTATTCCGATCGAGTTTTCCTGAATTATTGGACTCGGATCCAAAATTTCACCACTTTTTACGATTTCTCGATTTTGGTGATTTTCCCTAGCGGCACCCCTAGAGAAATCCGTAAAAATTCGTTGTATTCCGACGAAGCCAATTCTCGATGCGTCGTGACCGGCAAGCTTCCAGTATCTATTCCGATCGAGTTTTCCTGAATTATTGGACTCGGATCCAAAATTTCACCACTTTTTACGATTTCTCGATTTTGGTGATTTTCCCTAGTGGTACCCCTAGGGAAATCAGTAAAAATTCATCGGATTCCTACGAAGCCAATTCTCGATGCGTCGTGACCGGCAAGCTTCCTGTAGCTATTCCGATCGAGTTTTCCTGAATTATTGGACTCGGATCCAAAATTTCACCACTTTTTACGATTTCTCGATTTAGGTGATTTTCCCTAGTGGTACCCCTAGGGAAATCCGTAAAAATTCGTCGGATTCCGACGAAGCCAATTCTCGATGCGTCGTGACCGGCAAGCTTCCAGTAGCTATTCCGATCGAGTTTTCCTGAATTATTGGACTCGGATCCAAAATTTCACCACTTTTTACGATTTCACGATTTTCCCTAGTGGTACCCCTAGGGAAATCCGTAAAAATTGGTCGGATTCCGACGAAGCCAATTCTCGATGCGTCGTGACCGGCAAGCTTCCAGTAGCTATTCCGATCGAGTTTTCCTGAATTATTGGACTCGGATCCAAAATTTCACCACTTTTCACGATTTCTCGATTTTGGTGATTTTCCCTAGCGGTACCCCTAGGGAAATCCGTAAAAATTCGTCGTATTCCGACGAAGCCAATTCTCGATGCGTCGTGACCGGCAAGCTTCCAGTAGCTATTCCGATCGAGTTTTCCTGAATTATTGGACTCGGATCCAAAATTTCACCACTTTTTACGATTTCTCGATTTTGGTGATTTTCCCTAGTGGTACCCCTAAGGAAATCCGTAAAAATTCGTCGGATTCCGACGAAGCCAATTCTCGATGCGTCGTGACCGGCAAGCTTCCAGTAGCTATTCCGATCGAGTTTTCCTGAATTATTGGACTCGGATCCAAAATTTCACCACTTTTTACGATTTCTCGATTTTCCCTAGTGGTGCCCCTAGGGAAATCCGTAAAAATTGGTCGGATTCCGACGAAGCCAATTCTCGATGCGTCGTGACCGGCAAGCTTCCAGTAGCTATTCCGATCGAGTTTTCCTAAATTATTGGACTCGGATCCAAAATTTCACCACTTTTTACGATTTCACGATTTTCCCTAGTGGTACCCCTAGGGAAATCCGTAAAAATTGATCGGATTCCGACGAAGCCAATTCTCGATGCGTCGTGACCGGCAAGCTTCCAGTAGCTATTCCGATCGAGTTTTCCTGAATTATTGGACTCGGATCAGAAATTTCACCACTTTTTACGATTTCTCGATTTTGGTGATTTTCCCTAGTGGTACCCCTAGGGAAATCCGTAAAAATTCGTCGGATTCCGACGAAGCCAATTCTCGATGCGTCGTGACCGGCAAGCTTCCAGTAGATATTCCGATCGAGTTTTCCTGAATTATTGGACTCGGATCCAAAATTTTACCACTTTTTTCGATTTCTCGATTTTCCCTAGTGGTGCCCCTAGGGAAATCCGTAAAAATTCGTCGGATTCCGACGAAGCCAATTCTCGATGCGTCGTGACCGGCAAGCTTCCAGTAGCTATTCCGATCGAGTTTTCCTGAATTATTGGACTCGGATCCAAAATTTCACCACTTTTTACGATTTCTCGATTTTGGTGATTTTCCCTAGCGGTACCCCTAGGGAAATCCGTAAAAATTCGTCGTATTCCGACGAAGCCAATTCTCGATGCGTCGTGACCGGCAAGCTTCCAGTAGCTATTCCGATCGAGTTTTCCTGAATTATTGGACTCGGATCCAAAATTTCACCACTTTTTACGATTTCTCGATTTTGGTGATTTTCCCTAGTGGTACCCCTAAGGAAATCCGTAAAAATTCGTCGGATTCCGACGAAGCCAATTCTCGATGCGTCGTGACCGGCAAGCTTCCAGTAGCTATTCCGATCGAGTTTTCCTGAATTATTGGACTCGGATCCAAAATTTCACCTCTTTTTACGATTTCTCGATTTTCCCTAGTGGTGCCCCTAGGGAAATCCGTAAAAATTGGTCGGATTCCGACGAAGCCAATTCTCGATGCGTCGTGACCGGCAAGATTCCAGTAGCTATTCCGATCGATTTTTCCTGAATTATTGGACTCGGATCCAAAATTTCACCACTTTTTACGATTTCTCGATTTTCCCTAGTGGTGCCCCTAGGGAAATCCGTAAAAATTGGTCGGATTCCGACGAAGCCAATTCTCGATGCGTCGTGACCGGCAAGCTTCCAGTAGCTATTCCGATCGAGTTTTCCTGAATTATTGGACTCGGATCCAAAATTTCACCACTTTTTACGATTTCACGATTTTCCCTAGTTGGTACCCCTAGGGAAATCCGTAAAAATTGGTCGGATTCCGACGAAGCCAATTCTCGATGCGTCGTGACCGGCGAGCTTCCAGTAGCTATTCCGATCGAGTTTTCCTGAATTATTGGACTCGGATCCAAAATTTCACCACTTTTTACGATTTCTCGATTTTGGTGATTTTCCCTAGCGGTACCCCTAGGGAAATCCGTAAAAATTCGTCGTATTCCGACGAAGCCAATTCTCGATGCGTCGTGACCGGCAAGCTTCCAGTAGCTATTCCGATCGAGTTTTCCTGAATTATTGGACTCGGATCCAAAATTTCACCACTTTTTACGATTTCTCGATTTTGGTGATTTTCCCTAGCGGCACCCCTAGAGAAATCCGTAAAAATTCGTTGTATTCCGACGAAGCCAATTCTCGATGCGTCGTGACCGGCAAGCTTCCAGTAGCTATTCCGATCGAGTTTTCCTGAATTATTGGACTCGGATCCAAAATTTCACCTCTTTTACGATTTCTCGATTTTCCCTAGTGGTGCCCCTAGGGAAATCCGTAAAAATTGGTCGGATTCCGACGAAGCCAATTCTCGATGCGTCGTGACCGGCAAGATTCCAGTAGCTATTCCGATCGATTTTTCCTGAATTATTGGACTCGGATCCAAAATTTCACCACTTTTTACGATTTCTCGATTTTCCCTAGTGGTGCCCCTAGGGAAATCCGTAAAAATTGGTCGGATTCCGACGAAGCCAATTCTCGATGCGTCGTGACCGGCAAGCTTCCAGTAGCTATTCCGATCGAGTTTTCCTGAATTATTGGACTCGGATCCAAAATTTCACCACTTTTTACGATTTCACGATTTTCCCTAGTGGTACCCCTAGGGAAATCCGTAAAAATTGGTCGGATTCCGACGAAGCCAATTCTCGATGCGTCGTGACCGGCGAGCTTCCAGTAGCTATTCCGATCGAGTTTTCCTGGAATTATTGGACTCGGATCCAAAATTTCACCACTTTTTACGATTTCTCGATTTTGGTGATTTTCCCTAGCGGTACCCCTAGGGAAATCCGTAAAAATTCGTTGAATTCCGACGAAGCCAATTCTCGATGCGTCGTGACCGGCAAGCTTCCAGTATCTATTCCGATCGAGTTTTCCTGAATTATTGGACTCGGATCCAAAATTTCACTACTTTTTACGATTTCTCGATTTTGGTGATTTTCCCTAGTGGTACCCCTAGGGAAATCAGTAAAAATTCGTCGGATTCCTACGAAGCCAATTCTCGATGCGTCGTGACCGACAAGCTTCCTGTAGCTATTCCGATCGAGTTTTCCTGAATTATTGGACTCGGATCAAAAATTTCACCACTTTTTACGATTTCTCGATTTTGGTGATTTTCCCTAGCGGTACCCCTAGGGAAATCCGTAAAAATTCGTCGTATTCCGACGAAGCCAATTCTCGATGCGTCGTGACCGGCAAGCTTCCAGTAGCTATTCCGATCGAGTTTTCCTGAATTATTGGACTCGGATCCAAAATTTCACCACTTTTTACGATTTCTCGATTTTGGTGATTTTCCCTAGTGGTACCCCTAAGGAAATCCGTAAAAATTCGTCGGATTCCGACGAAGCCAATTCTCGATGCGTCGTGACCGGCAAGCTTCCAGTAGCTATTCCGATCGAGTTTTCCTGAATTATTGGACTCGGATCCAAAATTTCACCACTTTTTACGATTTCTCGATTTTCCCTAGTGGTGCCCCTAGGGAAATCCGTAAAATTGGTCGGATTCCGACGAAGCCAATTCTCGATGCGTCGTGACCGGCAAGCTTCCAGTAGCTATTCCGATCGAGTTTTCCTAAATTATGGACTCGGATCCAAAATTTCACCACTTTTTACGATTTCACGATTTTCCCTAGTGGTACCCCTAGGGAAATCCGTAAAAATTGGTCGGATTCCGACGAAGCCAATTCTCGATGCGTCGTGACCGGCAAGCTTCCAGTAGCTATTCCGATCGAGTTTTCCTGAATTATTGGACTCGGATCAGAAATTTCACCACTTTTTACGATTTCTCGATTTTGGTGATTTTCCCTAGTGGTACCCCTAGGGAAATCCGTAAAAATTCGTCGGATTCCGACGAAGCCAATTCTCGATGCGTCGTGACCGGCAAGCTTCCAGTAGATATCCGATCGAGTTTTCCTGAATTATTGGACTCGGATCCAAAATTTTACCACTTTTTTCGATTTCTCGATTTTCCCTAGTGGTGCCCCTAGGGAAATCCGTAAAAATTCGTCGGATTCCGACGAAGCCAATTCTCGATGCGTCGTGACCGGCAAGCTTCCAGTAGCTATTCCGATCGAGTTTTCCTGAATTATTGGACTCGGATCCAAAATTTCACCACTTTTTACGATTTCTCGATTTTGGTGATTTTCCCTAGCGGCACCCCTAGAGAAATCCGTAAAAATTCGTTGTATTCCGACGAAGCCAATTCTCGATGCGTCGTGACCGGCAAGCTTCCAGTAGCTATTCCGATCGAGTTTTCCTGAATTATTGGACTCGGATCCAAAATTTCACCTCTTTTTACGATTTCTCGATTTTCCCTAGTGGTGCCCCTAGGGAAATCCGTAAAAATTGGTCGGATTCCGACGAAGCCAATTCTCGATGCGTCGTGACCGGCAAGATTCCAGTAGCTATTCCGATCGATTTTTCCTGAATTATTGGACTCGGATCCAAAATTTCACCACTTTTTACGATTTCTCGATTTTCCCTAGTGGTGCCCCTAGGGAAATCCGTAAAAATTGGTCGGATTCCGACGAAGCCAATTCTCGATGCGTCGTGACCGGCAAGCTTCCAGTAGCTATTCCGATCGAGTTTTCCTGAATTATTGGACTCGGATCCAAAATTTCACCACTTTTTACGATTTCACGATTTTCCCTAGTGGTACCCCTAGGGAAATCCGTAAAAATTGGTCGGATTCCGACGAAGCCAATTCTCGATGCGTCGTGACCGGCGAGCTTCCAGTAGCTATTCCGATCGAGTTTTCCTGAATTATTGGACTCGGATCCAAAATTTCACCACTTTTTACGATTTCTCGATTTTGGTGATTTTCCCTAGCGGTACCCCTAGGGAAATCCGTAAAATTCGTTGAATTCCGACGAAGCCAATTCTCGATGCGTCGTGACCGGCAAGCTTCCAGTATCTATTCCGATCGAGTTTTCCTGAATTATTGGACTCGGATCCAAAATTTCACTACTTTTTACGATTTCTCGATTTTGGTGATTTTCCCTAGTGGTACCCCTAGGGAAATCAGTAAAAATTCGTCGGATTCCTACGAAGCCAATTCTCGATGCGTCGTGACCGACAAGCTTCCTGTAGCTATTCCGATCGAGTTTTCCTGAATTATTGGACTCGGATCAAAAATTTCACCACTTTTTACGATTTCTCGATTTTGGTGATTTTCCCTAGCGGTACCCCTAGGGAAATCCGTAAAAATTCGTCGTATTCCGACGAAGCCAATTCTCGATGCGTCGTGACCGGCAAGCTTCCAGTAGATATTCCGATCGAGTTTTCCTGAATTATTGGACTCGGATCCAAAATTTTACCACTTTTTTCGATTTCTCGATTTTCCCTAGCGGTACCCCTAGGGAAATCCGTAAAAATTCGTTGAATTCCGACGAAGCCAATTCTCGATGCGTCGTGACCGGCAAGCTTCCAGTAGCTATTCCGATCGAGTTTTCCTGAATTATTGGACTCGGATCCAAAATTTCACCACTTTTTACGATTTCTCGATTTTCCTGATTTTCCCTAGTGGTACCCCTAGGGAAATCCGTAAAAATTCGTCGGATTCCGACGAAGCCAATTCTCGATGCGTCGTGACCGGCAAGCTTCCAGTAGATATTCCGATCGAGTTTTCCTGAATTATTGGACTCGGATCCAAAATTTTACCACTTTTTTCGATTTCTCGATTTTCCCTAGTGGTGCCCCTAGGGAAATCCGTAAAAATTCGTCGGATTCCGACGAAGCCAATTCTCGATGCGTCGTGACCGGCAAGCTTCCAGTAGCTATTCCGATCGAGTTTTCCTGAATTATTGGACTCGGATCCAAAATTTCACCACTTTTTACGATTTCTCGATTTTGGTGATTTTCCCTAGCGGTACCCCTAGGGAAATCCGTAAAAATTCGTCGTATTCCGACGAAGCCAATTCTCGATGCGTCGTGACCGGCAAGCTTCCAGTAGCTATTCCGATCGAGTTTTCCTGAATTATTGGACTCGGATCCAAAATTTCACCACTTTTTACGATTTCTCGATTTTGGTGATTTTCCCTAGCGGCACCCCTAGAGAAATCCGTAAAAATTCGTTGTATTCCGACGAAGCCAATTCTCGATGCGTCGTGACCGGCAAGCTTCCAGTATCTATTCCGATCGAGTTTTCCTGAATTATTGGACTCGGATCCAAAATTTCACCACTTTTTACGATTTCTCGATTTTGGTGATTTTCCCTAGTGGTACCCCTAGGGAAATCAGTAAAAATTCATCGGATTCCTACGAAGCCAATTCTCGATGCGTCGTGACCGGCAAGCTTCCTGTAGCTATTCCGATCGAGTTTTCCTGAATTATTGGACTCGGATCCAAAATTTCACCACTTTTTACGATTTCTCGATTTAGGTGATTTTCCCTAGTGGTACCCCTAGGGAAATCCGTAAAAATTCGTCGGATTCCGACGAAGCCAATTCTCGATGCGTCGTGACCGGCAAGCTTCCAGTAGCTATTCCGATCGAGTTTTCCTGAATTATTGGACTCGGATCCAAAATTTCACCACTTTTTACGATTTCACGATTTTCCCTAGTGGTACCCCTAGGGAAATCCGTAAAAATTGGTCGGATTCCGACGAAGCCAATTCTCGATGCGTCGTGACCGGCAAGCTTCCAGTAGCTATTCCGATCGAGTTTTCCTGAATTATTGGACTCGGATCCAAAATTTCACCACTTTTCACGATTTCTCGATTTTGGTGATTTTCCCTAGCGGTACCCCTAGGGAAATCCGTAAAAATTCGTCGTATTCCGACGAAGCCAATTCTCGATGCGTCGTGACCGGCAAGCTTCCAGTATCTATTCCGATCGAGTTTTCCTGAATTATTGGACTCGGATCCAAAATTTCACCACTTTTTACGATTTCTCGATTTTGGTGATTTTCCCTAGTGGTACCCCTAGGGAAATCAGTAAAAATTCGTCGGATTCCTACGAAGCCAATTCTCGATGCGTCGTGACCGGCAAGCTTCCTGTAGCTATTCCGATCGAGTTTTCCTGAATTATTGGACTCGGATCCAAAATTTCACCACTTTTTACGATTTCTCGATTTAGGTGATTTTCCCTAGTGGTACCCCTAGGGAAATCCGTAAAAATTGGTCGGATTCCGACGAAGCCAATTCTCGATGCGTCGTGACCGGCAAGCTTCCAGTAGCTATTCCGATCGAGTTTTCCTGAATTATTGGACTCGGATCCAAAATTTCACCACTTTTTACGATTTCACGATTTTCCCTAGTGGTACCCCTAGGGAAATCCGTAAAAATTGGTCGGATTCCGACGAAGCCAATTCTCGATGCGTCGTGACCGGCAAGCTTCCAGTAGCTATTCCGATCGAGTTTTCCTGAATTATTGGACTCGGATCCAAAATTTCACCACTTTTTACGATTTCTCGATTTTCCCTAGTGGTGCCCCTAGGGAAATCCATAAAAATTCGTCGGATTCCGACGAAGCCAATTCTCGATGCGTCGTGACCGGCAAGCTTCCTGTAGCTATTCCGATCGAGTTTTCCTTAATTATTGGACTCGGATCCGAAATTTCGCCGCTTTTTACGATTTCTCGATTTTGGTGATTTTCCCTAGTGGTACCCCTAGGGAAATCCGTAAAAATTCGTCGTATTCCGTCGAATCCAATTCTCGATGCGTCGTGACCGGCAAGCTTCCAGTAGCTATTCCGATCGAGTTTTCCTGAATTATTGGACTCGGATCCAAAATTTCACCACTTTTTATGATTTCTTGATTTTGGTGATTTTCCCTAGTGGTACCCCTAGGGAAATCCGTAAAAATTCGTCGGATTCCGACGAAGCCAATTCTCGATGCGTCATGACCGGCAAGCTTCCTGTAGCTATTCCAATCGAGTTTTCCTGAATTATTGGACTCGGATCCAAAATTTCATCACTTTTTACGATTTCTCGATTTTGCTGATTTTCCCTAGTGGTACCCCTAGGGAAATCCGTAAAAATTCGTCGGATTCCGACGAATCCAATTCTCGATGCGTCGTGACCGGCAAGCTTCCAGTAGCTATTCCGATCGAGTTTTCCTGAATTATTGGACTCGGATCCAAAATTTCACCACTTTTTACGATTTCTCGATTTTCCCTAGTGGTGCCCCTAGGGAAATCCGTAAAAATTGGTCGGATTCCGACGAAGCCAATTCTCGATGCGTCGTGACAGGCAAGCTTCCAGTAGCTATTCCGATCGAGTTTTCCTGAATTATTGGACTCGAATCCAAAATTTCACCACTTTTTATGATTTCTCGATTTTGGTGATTTTCCCTAGTGGTACCCCTAGGGAAATCCGTAAAAATTCGTCGGATTCCGACGAAGCCAATTCTCGATGCGTCGTGACCGGCAAGCTTCCAGTAGCTATTCCGATCGAGTTTTCCTGAATTACTAGACTCGGATCCAAAATTTTACCACTTTTTTCGATTTCTCGATTTTCCCTAGTGGTGCCCCTAGGGAAATCCGTAAAAATTCGTCGGATTCCGACGAAGCCAATTCTCGATGCGTCGTGACCGGCAAGCTTCCAGTAGCTATTCCGATCGAGTTTTCCTGAATTATTGGACTCGGATCAAAAATTTCACCACTTTTTACGATTTCTCGATTTTGGTGATTTTCCCTAGCGGTACCCCTAGGGAAATCCGTAAAAATTCGTCGTATTCCGACGAAGCCAATTCTCGATGCGTCGTGACCGGCAAGCTTCCAGTAGCTATTCCGATCGAGTTTTCCTGAATTATTGGACTCGGATCCAAAATTTCACCACTTTTTACGATTTCTCGATTTTGGTGACTTTCCCTAGTGGTACCCCTAAGGAAATCCGTAAAAATTCGTCGGATTCCGACGAAGCCAATTCTCGATGCGTCGTGACCGGCAAGCTTCCAGTAGCTATTCCGATCGAGTTTTCCTTAATTATTGGACTCGGATCCAAAATTTCACCACTTTTTACGATTTCTCGATTTTGGTGATTTTCCCTAGTGGTACCCCTAGGGAAATCCGTAAAAATTCGTCGGATTCCGACGAAGCCAATTCTCGATGCGTCGTGACCGGCAAGCTTCCAGTAGCTATTCCGATCGAGTTTTCCTGAATTATTGGACTCGGATCCAAAATTTCACCACTTTTTACGATTTCACGATTTTCCCTAGTGGTACCCCTAGGGAAATCCGTAAAAATTGGTCGGATTCCGACGAAGCCAATTCTCAATGCGTCGTGACCGGCAAGCTTCCAGTAACTATTCCGATCGAGTTTTCCTGAATTATTGGACTCGGATCCAAAATTTCACCACTTTTTACGATTTCTCGATTTTGGTGATTTTCCCAAGCGGTACCCCTAGGGAAATCCGTAAAAATTCGTTGTATTCCGACGAAGCCAATTCTCGATGCGTCGTGACCGGCAAGCTTCCAGTATCTATTCCGATCGAGTTTTCCTGAATTATTGGACTCGGATCCAAAATTTCACCACTTTTTACGATTTCTCGATTTTGGTGATTTTCCCTAGTGGTACCCCTAGGGAAATCAGTAAAAATTCGTCGGATTCCTACGAAGCCAATTCTCGATGCGTCGTGACCGGCAAGCTTCCTGTAGCTATTCCGATCGAGATTTCCTGAATTATTGGACTCGGATCCAAAATTTCACCACTTTTTACGATTTCTCGATTTAGGTGATTTTCCCTAGTGGTACCCCTAGGGAAATCCGTAAAAATTGGTCGGATTCCGACGAAGCCAATTCTCGATGCGTCGTGACCGGCAAGCTTCCAGTAGCTATTCCGATCGAGTTTTCCTGAATTATTGGACTCGGATCCAAAATTTCACCACTTTTTACGATTTCACGATTTTCCCTAGTGGTACCCCTAGGGAAATCCGTAAAAATTGGTCGGATTCCGACGAAGCCAATTCTCGATGCGTCGTGACCGGCAAGCTTCCTGTAGCTATTCCGATCGAGTTTTCCTGAATTATTGGACTCGGATCCAAAATTTCACCACTTTTTATGATTTCTTGATTTTGGTGATTTTCCCTAGTGGTACCCCTAGGGAAATCCGTAAAAATTCGTCGGATTCCGACGAAGCCAATTCTCGATGCGTCGTGACCGGCAAGCTTCCTGTAGCTATTCCGATCGAGTTTTCCTGAATTATTGGACTCGGATCCAAAATTTCACCACTTTTTACGATTTCACGATTTTCCCTAGTGGTACCCCTAGGGAAATCCGTAAAAATTGGTCGGATTCCGACGAAGCCAATTCTCGATGCGTCGTGACCGGCAAGCTTCCAGTAACTATTCCGATCGAGTTTTCCTGAATTATTGGACTCGGATCCAAAATTTCACCACTTTTTACGATTTCTCGATTTTGGTGATTTTCCCAAGCGGTACCCCTAGGGAAATCCGTAAAAATTCGTTGTATTCCGACGAAGCCAATTCTCGATGCGTCGTGACCGGCAAGCTTCCAGTATCTATTCCGATCGAGTTTTCCTGAATTATTGGACTCGGATCCAAAATTTCACCACTTTTTACGATTTCTCGATTTTGGTGATTTTCCCTAGTGGTACCCCTAGGGAAATCAGTAAAAATTCGTCGGATTCCTACGAAGCCAATTCTCGATGCGTCGTGACCGGCAAGCTTCCTGTAGCTATTCCGATCGAGTTTTCCTGAATTATTGGACTCGGATCCAAAATTTCACCACTTTTTACGATTTCTCGATTTAGGTGATTTTCCCTAGTGGTACCCCTAGGGAAATCCGTAAAAATTGGTCGGATTCCGACGAAGCCAATTCTCGATGCGTCGTGACCGGCAAGCTTCCAGTAGCTATTCCGATCGAGTTTTCCTGAATTATTGGACTCGGATCCAAAATTTCACCACTTTTTACGATTTCTCGATTTTCCCTAGTGGTGCCCCTAGGGAAATCCATAAAAATTCGTCGGATTCCGACGAAGCCAATTCTCGATGCGTCGTGACCGGCAAGCTTCCTGTAGCTATTCCGATCGAGTTTTCCTTAATTATTGGACTCGGATCCAAAATTTCGCCGCTTTTTACGATTTCTCGATTTTGGTGATTTTCCCTAGTGGTACCCCTAGGGAAATCCGTAAAAATTCGTCGTATTCCGACGAATCCAATTCTCGATGCGTCGTGACCGGCAAGCTTCCAGTAGCTATTCCGATCGAGTTTTCCTGAATTATTGGACTCGGATCCAAAATTTCACCACTTTTTATGATTTCTTGATTTTGGTGATTTTCCCTAGTGGTACCCCTAGGGAAATCCGTAAAAATTGGTCGGATTCCGACGAAGCCAATTCTCGATGCGTCGTGACTGGCAAGCTTCCAGTAGCTATTCCAATCGAGTTTTCCTTAATTATTGGACTCGGATCCAAAATTTCACCACTTTTTACGATTTCACGATTTTCCCTAGTGGTACCCCTAGGGAAATCCGTAAAAATTGGTCGGATTCCGACGAAGCCAATTCTCGATGCGTCGTGACCGGCAAGCTTCCAGTAACTATTCCGATCGAGTTTTCCTGAATTATTGGACTCGGATCCAAAATTTCACCACTTTTTACGATTTCTCGATTTTGGTGATTTTCCCTAGCGGTACCCCTAGGGAAATCCGTAAAAATTCGTTGTATTCCGACGAAGCCAATTCTCGATGCGTCGTGACCGGCAAGCTTCCAGTATCTATTCCGATCGAGTTTTCCTGAATTATTGGACTCGGATCCAAAATTTCACCACTTTTTATGATTTCTCGATTTTGGTGATTTTCCCTAGTGGTACCCCTAGGGAAATCAGTAAAAATTCGTCGGATTCCTACGAAGTCAATTCTCGATGCGTCGTGACCGGCAAGCTTCCTGTAGCTATTCCGATCGAGTTTTCCTGAATTATTGGACTCGGATCCAAAATTTCGCCGCTTTTTACGATTTCTCGATTTTGGTGATTTTCCCTAGTGGTACCCCTAGGGAAATCCGTAAAAATTCGTCGTATTCCGACGAATCCAATTCTCGATGCGTCGTGACCGGCAAGCTTCCAGTAGCTATTCCGATCGAGTTTTCCTGAATTATTGGACTCGGATCCAAAATTTCACCACTTTTTATGATTTCTTGATTTTGGTGATTTTCCCTAGTGGTACCCCTAGGGAAATCCGTAAAAATTCGTCGGATTCCGACGAAGCCAATTCTCGATGCGTCGTGACCGGCAAGCTTCCTGTAGCTATTCCAATCGAGTTTTCCTGAATTATTGGACTCGGATCCAAAATTTCATCACTTTTTACGATTTCTCGATTTTGCTGATTTTCCCTAGTGGTACCCCTAGGGAAATCCGTAAAAATTCGTCGGATTCCGACGAATCCAATTCTCGATGCGTCGTGACCGGCAAGCTTCCAGTAGCTATTCCGATCGAGTTTTCCTGAATTATTGGACTCGGATCCAAAATTTCACCACTTTTTACGATTTCTCGATTTTCCCTAGTGGTGCCCCTAGGGAAATCCGTAAAAATTGGTCGGATTCCGACGAAGCCAATTCTCGATGCGTCGTGACCGGCAAGCTTCCAGTAGCTATTCCGATCGAGTTTTCCTGAATTATTGGACTCGGATCCAAAATTTCACCACTTTTTATGATTTCTCGATTTTGGTGATTTTCCCTTGTGGTACCCCTAGGGAAATCCGTAAAAATTCGTCGGATTCCGACGAAGCCAATTCTCGATGCGTCGTGACCGGCAAGCTTCCAGTAGCTATTCCGATCGAGTTTTCCTGAATTACTAGACTCGGATCCAAAATTTTACCACTTTTTTCGATTTCTCGATTTTCCCTAGTGGTGCCCCTAGGGAAATCCGTAAAAATTCGTCGGATTCCGACGAAGCCAATTCTCGATGCGTCGTGACCGGCAAGCTTCCAGTAGCTATTCCGATCGAGTTTTCCTGAATTATTGGACTCGGATCAAAAATTTCACCACTTTTTACGATTTCTCGATTTTGGTGATTTTCCCTAGCGGTACCCCTAGGGAAATCCGTAAAAATTCGTCGTATTCCGACGAAGCCAATTCTCGATGCGTCGTGACCGGCAAGCTTCCAGTAGCTATTCCGATCGAGTTTTCCTGAATTATTGGACTCGGATCCAAAATTTCACCACTTTTTACGATTTCTCGATTTTGGTGACTTTCCCTAGTGGTACCCCTAAGGAAATCCGTAAAAATTCGTCGGATTCCGACGAAGCCAATTCTCGATGCGTCGTGACCGGCAAGCTTCCAGTAGCTATTCCGATCGAGTTTTCCTTAATTATTGGACTCGGATCCAAAATTTCACCACTTTTTACGATTTCTCGATTTTGGTGATTTTCCCTAGTGGTACCCCTAGGGAAATCCGTAAAAATTCGTCGGATTCCGACGAAGCCAATTCTCGATGCGTCGTGACCGGCAAGCTTCCAGTAGCTATTCCGATCGAGTTTTCCTGAATTATTGGACTCGGATCCAAAATTTCACCACTTTTTACGATTTCACGATTTTCCCTAGTGGTACCCCTAGGGAAATCCGTAAAAATTGGTCGGATTCCGACGAAGCCAATTCTCGATGCGTCGTGACCGGCAAGCTTCCAGTAACTATTCCGATCGAGTTTTCCTGAATTATTGGACTCGGATCCAAAATTTCACCACTTTTTACGATTTCTCGATTTTGGTGATTTTCCCAAGCGGTACCCCTAGGGAAATCCGTAAAAATTCGTTGTATTCCGACGAAGCCAATTCTCGATGCGTCGTGACCGGCAAGCTTCCAGTATCTATTCCGATCGAGTTTTCCTGAATTATTGGACTCGGATCCAAAATTTCACCACTTTTTACGATTTCTCGATTTTGGTGATTTTCCCTAGTGGTACCCCTAGGGAAATCAGTAAAAATTCGTCGGATTCCTACGAAGCCAATTCTCGATGCGTCGTGACCGGCAAGCTTCCTGTAGCTATTCCGATCGAGATTTCCTGAATTATTGGACTCGGATCCAAAATTTCACCACTTTTTACGATTTCTCGATTTAGGTGATTTTCCCTAGTGGTACCCCTAGGGAAATCCGTAAAAATTGGTCGGATTCCGACGAAGCCAATTCTCGATGCGTCGTGACCGGCAAGCTTCCAGTAGCTATTCCGATCGAGTTTTCCTGAATTATTGGACTCGGATCCAAAATTTCACCACTTTTTACGATTTCACGATTTTCCCTAGTGGTACCCCTAGGGAAATCCGTAAAAATTGGTCGGATTCCGACGAAGCCAATTCTCGATGCGTCGTGACCGGCAAGCTTCCTGTAGCTATTCCGATCGAGTTTTCCTGAATTATTGGACTCGGATCCAAAATTTCACCACTTTTTATGATTTCTTGATTTTGGTGATTTTCCCTAGTGGTACCCCTAGGGAAATCCGTAAAAATTCGTCGGATTCCGACGAAGCCAATTCTCGATGCGTCGTGACCGGCAAGCTTCCTGTAGCTATTCCGATCGAGTTTTCCTGAATTATTGGACTCGGATCCAAAATTTCACCACTTTTTACGATTTCACGATTTTCCCTAGTGGTACCCCTAGGGAAATCCGTAAAAATTGGTCGGATTCCGACGAAGCCAATTCTCGATGCGTCGTGACCGGCAAGCTTCCAGTAACTATTCCGATCGAGTTTTCCTGAATTATTGGACTCGGATCCAAAATTTCACCACTTTTTACGATTTCTCGATTTTGGTGATTTTCCCAAGCGGTACCCCTAGGGAAATCCGTAAAAATTCGTTGTATTCCGACGAAGCCAATTCTCGATGCGTCGTGACCGGCAAGCTTCCAGTATCTATTCCGATCGAGTTTTCCTGAATTATTGGACTCGGATCCAAAATTTCACCACTTTTTACGATTTCTCGATTTTGGTGATTTTCCCTAGTGGTACCCCTAGGGAAATCAGTAAAAATTCGTCGGATTCCTACGAAGCCAATTCTCGATGCGTCGTGACCGGCAAGCTTCCTGTAGCTATTCCGATCGAGTTTTCCTGAATTATTGGACTCGGATCCAAAATTTCACCACTTTTTACGATTTCTCGATTTAGGTGATTTTCCCTAGTGGTACCCCTAGGGAAATCCGTAAAAATTGGTCGGATTCCGACGAAGCCAATTCTCGATGCGTCGTGACCGGCAAGCTTCCAGTAGCTATTCCGATCGAGTTTTCCTGAATTATTGGACTCGGATCCAAAATTTCACCACTTTTTACGATTTCTCGATTTTCCCTAGTGGTGCCCCTAGGGAAATCCATAAAAATTCGTCGGATTCCGACGAAGCCAATTCTCGATGCGTCGTGACCGGCAAGCTTCCTGTAGCTATTCCGATCGAGTTTTCCTTAATTATTGGACTCGGATCCAAAATTTCGCCGCTTTTTACGATTTCTCGATTTTGGTGATTTTCCCTAGTGGTACCCCTAGGGAAATCCGTAAAAATTCGTCGTATTCCGACGAATCCAATTCTCGATGCGTCGTGACCGGCAAGCTTCCAGTAGCTATTCCGATCGAGTTTTCCTGAATTATTGGACTCGGATCCAAAATTTCACCACTTTTTATGATTTCTTGATTTTGGTGATTTTCCCTAGTGGTACCCCTAGGGAAATCCGTAAAAATTGGTCGGATTCCGACGAAGCCAATTCTCGATGCGTCGTGACTGGCAAGCTTCCAGTAGCTATTCCAATCGAGTTTTCCTTAATTATTGGACTCGGATCCAAAATTTCACCACTTTTTACGATTTCACGATTTTCCCTAGTGGTACCCCTAGGGAAATCCGTAAAAATTGGTCGGATTCCGACGAAGCCAATTCTCGATGCGTCGTGACCGGCAAGCTTCCAGTAACTATTCCGATCGAGTTTTCCTGAATTATTGGACTCGGATCCAAAATTTCACCACTTTTTACGATTTCTCGATTTTGGTGATTTTCCCTAGCGGTACCCCTAGGGAAATCCGTAAAAATTCGTTGTATTCCGACGAAGCCAATTCTCGATGCGTCGTGACCGGCAAGCTTCCAGTATCTATTCCGATCGAGTTTTCCTGAATTATTGGACTCGGATCCAAAATTTCACCACTTTTTATGATTTCTCGATTTTGGTGATTTTCCCTAGTGGTACCCCTAGGGAAATCAGTAAAAATTCGTCGGATTCCTACGAAGCCAATTCTCGATGCGTCGTGACCGGCAAGCTTCCTGTAGCTATTCCGATCGAGTTTTCCTGAATTATTGGACTCGGATCCAAAATTTCGCCGCTTTTTACGATTTCTCGATTTTGGTGATTTTCCCTAGTGGTACCCCTAGGGAAATCCGTAAAAATTCGTCGTATTCCGACGAATCCAATTCTCGATGCGTCGTGACCGGCAAGCTTCCAGTAGCTATTCCGATCGAGTTTTCCTGAATTATTGGACTCGGATCCAAAATTTCACCACTTTTTATGATTTCTTGATTTTGGTGATTTTCCCTAGTGGTACCCCTAGGGAAATCCGTAAAAATTCGTCGGATTCCGACGAAGCCAATTCTCGATGCGTCGTGACCGGCAAGCTTCCTGTAGCTATTCCAATCGAGTTTTCCTGAATTATTGGACTCGGATCCAAAATTTCATCACTTTTTACGATTTCTCGATTTTGCTGATTTTCCCTAGTGGTACCCCTAGGGAAATCCGTAAAAATTCGTCGGATTCCGACGAATCCAATTCTCGATGCGTCGTGACCGGCAAGCTTCCAGTAGCTATTCCGATCGAGTTTTCCTGAATTATTGGACTCGGATCCAAAATTTCACCACTTTTTACGATTTCTCGATTTTCCCTAGTGGTGCCCCTAGGGAAATCCGTAAAAATTGGTCGGATTCCGACGAAGCCAATTCTCGATGCGTCGTGACCGGCAAGCTTCCAGTAGCTATTCCGATCGAGTTTTCCTGAATTATTGGACTCGGATCCAAAATTTCACCACTTTTTATGATTTCTCGATTTTGGTGATTTTCCCTTGTGGTACCCCTAGGGAAATCCGTAAAAATTCGTCGGATTCCGACGAAGCCAATTCTCGATGCGTCGTGACCGGCAAGCTTCCAGTAGCTATTCCGATCGAGTTTTCCTGAATTACTAGACTCGGATCCAAAATTTTACCACTTTTTTCGATTTCTCGATTTTCCCTAGTGGTGCCCCTAGGGAAATCCGTAAAAATTCGTCGGATTCCGACGAAGCCAATTCTCGATGCGTCGTGACCGGCAAGCTTCCAGTAGCTATTCCGATCGAGTTTTCCTGAATTATTGGACTCGGATCAAAAATTTCACCACTTTTTACGATTTCTCGATTTTGGTGATTTTCCCTAGCGGTACCCCTAGGGAAATCCGTAAAAATTCGTCGTATTCCGACGAAGCCAATTCTCGATGCGTCGTGACCGGCAAGCTTCCAGTAGCTATTCCGATCGAGTTTTCCTGAATTATTGGACTCGGATCCAAAATTTCACCACTTTTTACGATTTCTCGATTTTGGTGACTTTCCCTAGTGGTACCCCTAAGGAAATCCGTAAAAATTCGTCGGATTCCGACGAAGCCAATTCTCGATGCGTCGTGACCGGCAAGCTTCCAGTAGCTATTCCGATCGAGTTTTCCTTAATTATTGGACTCGGATCCAAAATTTCACCACTTTTTACGATTTCTCGATTTTGGTGATTTTCCCTAGTGGTACCCCTAGGGAAATCCGTAAAAATTCGTCGGATTCCGACGAAGCCAATTCTCGATGCGTCGTGACCGGCAAGCTTCCAGTAGCTATTCCGATCGAGTTTTCCTGAATTATTGGACTCGGATCCAAAATTTCACCACTTTTTACGATTTCACGATTTTCCCTAGTGGTACCCCTAGGGAAATCCGTAAAAATTGGTCGGATTCCGACGAAGCCAATTCTCGATGCGTCGTGACCGGCAAGCTTCCAGTAACTATTCCGATCGAGTTTTCCTGAATTATTGGACTCGGATCCAAAATTTCACCACTTTTTACGATTTCTCGATTTTGGTGATTTTCCCAAGCGGTACCCCTAGGGAAATCCGTAAAAATTCGTTGTATTCCGACGAAGCCAATTCTCGATGCGTCGTGACCGGCAAGCTTCCAGTATCTATTCCGATCGAGTTTTCCTGAATTATTGGACTCGGATCCAAAATTTCACCACTTTTTACGATTTCTCGATTTTGGTGATTTTCCCTAGTGGTACCCCTAGGGAAATCAGTAAAAATTCGTCGGATTCCTACGAAGCCAATTCTCGATGCGTCGTGACCGGCAAGCTTCCTGTAGCTATTCCGATCGAGATTTCCTGAATTATTGGACTCGGATCCAAAATTTCACCACTTTTTACGATTTCTCGATTTAGGTGATTTTCCCTAGTGGTACCCCTAGGGAAATCCGTAAAAATTGGTCGGATTCCGACGAAGCCAATTCTCGATGCGTCGTGACCGGCAAGCTTCCAGTAGCTATTCCGATCGAGTTTTCCTGAATTATTGGACTCGGATCCAAAATTTCACCACTTTTTACGATTTCACGATTTTCCCTAGTGGTACCCCTAGGGAAATCCGTAAAAATTGGTCGGATTCCGACGAAGCCAATTCTCGATGCGTCGTGACCGGCAAGCTTCCTGTAGCTATTCCGATCGAGTTTTCCTGAATTATTGGACTCGGATCCAAAATTTCACCACTTTTTATGATTTCTTGATTTTGGTGATTTTCCCTAGTGGTACCCCTAGGGAAATCCGTAAAAATTCGTCGGATTCCGACGAAGCCAATTCTCGATGCGTCGTGACCGGCAAGCTTCCTGTAGCTATTCCGATCGAGTTTTCCTGAATTATTGGACTCGGATCCAAAATTTCACCACTTTTTACGATTTCACGATTTTCCCTAGTGGTACCCCTAGGGAAATCCGTAAAAATTGGTCGGATTCCGACGAAGCCAATTCTCGATGCGTCGTGACCGGCAAGCTTCCAGTAACTATTCCGATCGAGTTTTCCTGAATTATTGGACTCGGATCCAAAATTTCACCACTTTTTACGATTTCTCGATTTTGGTGATTTTCCCAAGCGGTACCCCTAGGGAAATCCGTAAAAATTCGTTGTATTCCGACGAAGCCAATTCTCGATGCGTCGTGACCGGCAAGCTTCCAGTATCTATTCCGATCGAGTTTTCCTGAATTATTGGACTCGGATCCAAAATTTCACCACTTTTTACGATTTCTCGATTTTGGTGATTTTCCCTAGTGGTACCCCTAGGGAAATCAGTAAAAATTCGTCGGATTCCTACGAAGCCAATTCTCGATGCGTCGTGACCGGCAAGCTTCCTGTAGCTATTCCGATCGAGTTTTCCTGAATTATTGGACTCGGATCCAAAATTTCACCACTTTTTACGATTTCTCGATTTAGGTGATTTTCCCTAGTGGTACCCCTAGGGAAATCCGTAAAAATTGGTCGGATTCCGACGAAGCCAATTCTCGATGCGTCGTGACCGGCAAGCTTCCAGTAGCTATTCCGATCGAGTTTTCCTGAATTATTGGACTCGGATCCAAAATTTCACCACTTTTTACGATTTCTCGATTTTCCCTAGTGGTGCCCCTAGGGAAATCCATAAAAATTCGTCGGATTCCGACGAAGCCAATTCTCGATGCGTCGTGACCGGCAAGCTTCCTGTAGCTATTCCGATCGAGTTTTCCTTAATTATTGGACTCGGATCCAAAATTTCGCCGCTTTTTACGATTTCTCGATTTTGGTGATTTTCCCTAGTGGTACCCCTAGGGAAATCCGTAAAAATTCGTCGTATTCCGACGAATCCAATTCTCGATGCGTCGTGACCGGCAAGCTTCCAGTAGCTATTCCGATCGAGTTTTCCTGAATTATTGGACTCGGATCCAAAATTTCACCACTTTTTATGATTTCTTGATTTTGGTGATTTTCCCTAGTGGTACCCCTAGGGAAATCCGTAAAAATTGGTCGGATTCCGACGAAGCCAATTCTCGATGCGTCGTGACTGGCAAGCTTCCAGTAGCTATTCCAATCGAGTTTTCCTTAATTATTGGACTCGGATCCAAAATTTCACCACTTTTTACGATTTCACGATTTTCCCTAGTGGTACCCCTAGGGAAATCCGTAAAAATTGGTCGGATTCCGACGAAGCCAATTCTCGATGCGTCGTGACCGGCAAGCTTCCAGTAACTATTCCGATCGAGTTTTCCTGAATTATTGGACTCGGATCCAAAATTTCACCACTTTTTACGATTTCTCGATTTTGGTGATTTTCCCTAGCGGTACCCCTAGGGAAATCCGTAAAAATTCGTTGTATTCCGACGAAGCCAATTCTCGATGCGTCGTGACCGGCAAGCTTCCAGTATCTATTCCGATCGAGTTTTCCTGAATTATTGGACTCGGATCCAAAATTTCACCACTTTTTATGATTTCTCGATTTTGGTGATTTTCCCTAGTGGTACCCCTAGGGAAATCAGTAAAAATTCGTCGGATTCCTACGAAGCCAATTCTCGATGCGTCGTGACCGGCAAGCTTCCTGTAGCTATTCCGATCGAGTTTTCCTGAATTATTGGACTCGGATCCAAAATTTCACCACTTTTTACGATTTCTCGATTTAGGTGATTTTCCCTAGTGGTACCCCTAGGGAAATCCGTAAAAATTCGTCGGATTCCGACGAAGCCAATTCTCGATGCGTCGTGACCGGCAAGCTTCCAGTAGCTATTCCGATCGAGTTTTCCTGAATTATTGGACTCGGATCCAAAATTTCACCACTTTTTACGATTTCTCGATTTTCCCTAGTGGTGCCCCTAGGGAAATCCATAAAAATTCGTCGGATTCCGACGAAGCCAATTCTCGATGCGTCGTGACCGGCAAGCTTCCTGTAGCTATTCCGATCGAGTTTTCCTTAATTATTGGACTCGGATCCAAAATTTCGCCGCTTTTTACGATTTCTCGATTTTGGTGATTTTCCCTAGTGGTACCCCTAGGGAAATCCGTAAAAATTCGTCGTATTCCGACGAATCCAATTCTCGATGCGTCGTGACCGGCAAGCTTCCAGTAGCTATTCCGATCGAGTTTTCCTGAATTATTGGACTCGGATCCAAAATTTCACCACTTTTTATGATTTCTTGATTTTGGTGATTTTCCCTAGTGGTACCCCTAGGGAAATCCGTAAAAATTCGTCGGATTCCGACGAAGCCAATTCTCGATGCGTCGTGACCGGCAAGCTTCCTGTAGCTATTCCAATCGAGTTTTCCTGAATTATTGGACTCGGATCCAAAATTTCATCACTTTTTACGATTTCTCGATTTTGCTGATTTTCCCTAGTGGTACCCCTAGGGAAATCCGTAAAAATTCGTCGGATTCCGACGAATCCAATTCTCGATGCGTCGTGACCGGCAAGCTTCCAGTAGCTATTCCGATCGAGTTTTCCTGAATTATTGGACTCGGATCCAAAATTTCACCACTTTTTACGATTTCTCGATTTTCCCTAGTGGTGCCCCTAGGGAAATCCGTAAAAATTGGTCGGATTCCGACGAAGCCAATTCTCGATGCGTCGTGACCGGCAAGCTTCCAGTAGCTATTCCGATCGAGTTTTCCTGAATTATTGGACTCGGATCCAAAATTTCACCACTTTTTATGATTTCTCGATTTTGGTGATTTTCCCTTGTGGTACCCCTAGGGAAATCCGTAAAAATTCGTCGGATTCCGACGAAGCCAATTCTCGATGCGTCGTGACCGGCAAGCTTCCAGTAGCTATTCCGATCGAGTTTTCCTGAATTACTAGACTCGGATCCAAAATTTTACCACTTTTTTCGATTTCTCGATTTTCCCTAGTGGTGCCCCTAGGGAAATCCGTAAAAATTCGTCGGATTCCGACGAAGCCAATTCTCGATGCGTCGTGACCGGCAAGCTTCCAGTAGCTATTCCGATCGAGTTTTCCTGAATTATTGGACTCGGATCAAAAATTTCACCACTTTTTACGATTTCTCGATTTTGGTGATTTTCCCTAGCGGTACCCCTAGGGAAATCCGTAAAAATTCGTCGTATTCCGACGAAGCCAATTCTCGATGCGTCGTGACCGGCAAGCTTCCAGTAGCTATTCCGATCGAGTTTTCCTGAATTATTGGACTCGGATCCAAAATTTCACCACTTTTTACGATTTCTCGATTTTGGTGACTTTCCCTAGTGGTACCCCTAAGGAAATCCGTAAAAATTCGTCGGATTCCGACGAAGCCAATTCTCGATGCGTCGTGACCGGCAAGCTTCCAGTAGCTATTCCGATCGAGTTTTCCTTAATTATTGGACTCGGATCCAAAATTTCACCACTTTTTACGATTTCTCGATTTTGGTGATTTTCCCTAGTGGTACCCCTAGGGAAATCCGTAAAAATTCGTCGGATTCCGACGAAGCCAATTCTCGATGCGTCGTGACCGGCAAGCTTCCAGTAGCTATTCCGATCGAGTTTTCCTGAATTATTGGACTCGGATCCAAAATTTCACCACTTTTTACGATTTCACGATTTTCCCTAGTGGTACCCCTAGGGAAATCCGTAAAAATTGGTCGGATTCCGACGAAGCCAATTCTCGATGCGTCGTGACCGGCAAGCTTCCAGTAACTATTCCGATCGAGTTTTCCTGAATTATTGGACTCGGATCCAAAATTTCACCACTTTTTACGATTTCTCGATTTTGGTGATTTTCCCAAGCGGTACCCCTAGGGAAATCCGTAAAAATTCGTTGTATTCCGACGAAGCCAATTCTCGATGCGTCGTGACCGGCAAGCTTCCAGTATCTATTCCGATCGAGTTTTCCTGAATTATTGGACTCGGATCCAAAATTTCACCACTTTTTACGATTTCTCGATTTTGGTGATTTTCCCTAGTGGTACCCCTAGGGAAATCAGTAAAAATTCGTCGGATTCCTACGAAGCCAATTCTCGATGCGTCGTGACCGGCAAGCTTCCTGTAGCTATTCCGATCGAGATTTCCTGAATTATTGGACTCGGATCCAAAATTTCACCACTTTTTACGATTTCTCGATTTAGGTGATTTTCCCTAGTGGTACCCCTAGGGAAATCCGTAAAAATTGGTCGGATTCCGACGAAGCCAATTCTCGATGCGTCGTGACCGGCAAGCTTCCAGTAGCTATTCCGATCGAGTTTTCCTGAATTATTGGACTCGGATCCAAAATTTCACCACTTTTTACGATTTCACGATTTTCCCTAGTGGTACCCCTAGGGAAATCCGTAAAAATTGGTCGGATTCCGACGAAGCCAATTCTCGATGCGTCGTGACCGGCAAGCTTCCTGTAGCTATTCCGATCGAGTTTTCCTGAATTATTGGACTCGGATCCAAAATTTCACCACTTTTTATGATTTCTTGATTTTGGTGATTTTCCCTAGTGGTACCCCTAGGGAAATCCGAAAAAATTCGTCGGATTCCGACGAAGCCAATTCTCGATGCGTCGTGACCGGCAAGCTTCCTGTAGCTATTCCGATCGAGTTTTCCTGAATTATTGGACTCGGATCCAAAATTTCACCACTTTTTACGATTTCACGATTTTCCCTAGTGGTACCCCTAGGGAAATCCGTAAAAATTGGTCGGATTCCGACGAAGCCAATTCTCGATGCGTCGTGACCGGCAAGCTTCCAGTAACTATTCCGATCGAGTTTTCCTGAATTATTGGACTCGGATCCAAAATTTCACCACTTTTTACGATTTCTCGATTTTGGTGATTTTCCCAAGCGGTACCCCTAGGGAAATCCGTAAAAATTCGTTGTATTCCGACGAAGCCAATTCTCGATGCGTCGTGACCGGCAAGCTTCCAGTATCTATTCCGATCGAGTTTTCCTGAATTATTGGACTCGGATCCAAAATTTCACCACTTTTTACGATTTCTCGATTTTGGTGATTTTCCCTAGTGGTACCCCTAGGGAAATCAGTAAAAATTCGTCGGATTCCTACGAAGCCAATTCTCGATGCGTCGTGACCGGCAAGCTTCCTGTAGCTATTCCGATCGAGATTTCCTGAATTATTGGACTCGGATCCAAAATTTCACCACTTTTTACGATTTCTCGATTTAGGTGATTTTCCCTAGTGGTACCCCTAGGGAAATCCGTAAAAATTGGTCGGATTCCGACGAAGCCAATTCTCGATGCGTCGTGACCGGCAAGCTTCCAGTAGCTATTCCGATCGAGTTTTCCTGAATTATTGGACTCGGATCCAAAATTTCACCACTTTTTACGATTTCACGATTTTCCCTAGTGGTACCCCTAGGGAAATCCGTAAAAATTGGTCGGATTCCGACGAAGCCAATTCTCGATGCGTCGTGACCGGCAAGCTTCCTGTAGCTATTCCGATCGAGTTTTCCTGAATTATTGGACTCGGATCCAAAATTTCACCACTTTTTATGATTTCTTGATTTTGGTGATTTTCCCTAGTGGTACCCCTAGGGAAATCCGTAAAAATTCGTCGGATTCCGACGAAGCCAATTCTCGATGCGTCGTGACCGGCAAGCTTCCTGTAGCTATTCCGATCGAGTTTTCCTGAATTATTGGACTCGGATCCAAAATTTCACCACTTTTTACGATTTCACGATTTTCCCTAGTGGTACCCCTAGGGAAATCCGTAAAAATTGGTCGGATTCCGACGAAGCCAATTCTCGATGCGTCGTGACCGGCAAGCTTCCAGTAACTATTCCGATCGAGTTTTCCTGAATTATTGGACTCGGATCCAAAATTTCACCACTTTTTACGATTTCTCGATTTTGGTGATTTTCCCAAGCGGTACCCCTAGGGAAATCCGTAAAAATTCGTTGTATTCCGACGAAGCCAATTCTCGATGCGTCGTGACCGGCAAGCTTCCAGTATCTATTCCGATCGAGTTTTCCTGAATTATTGGACTCGGATCCAAAATTTCACCACTTTTTACGATTTCTCGATTTTGGTGATTTTCCCTAGTGGTACCCCTAGGGAAATCAGTAAAAATTCGTCGGATTCCTACGAAGCCAATTCTCGATGCGTCGTGACCGGCAAGCTTCCTGTAGCTATTCCGATCGAGTTTTCCTGAATTATTGGACTCGGATCCAAAATTTCACCACTTTTTACGATTTCTCGATTTAGGTGATTTTCCCTAGTGGTACCCCTAGGGAAATCCGTAAAAATTGGTCGGATTCCGACGAAGCCAATTCTCGATGCGTCGTGACCGGCAAGCTTCCAGTAGCTATTCCGATCGAGTTTTCCTGAATTATTGGACTCGGATCCAAAATTTCACCACTTTTTACGATTTCTCGATTTTCCCTAGTGGTGCCCCTAGGGAAATCCATAAAAATTCGTCGGATTCCGACGAAGCCAATTCTCGATGCGTCGTGACCGGCAAGCTTCCTGTAGCTATTCCGATCGAGTTTTCCTTAATTATTGGACTCGGATCCAAAATTTCGCCGCTTTTTACGATTTCTCGATTTTGGTGATTTTCCCTAGTGGTACCCCTAGGGAAATCCGTAAAAATTCGTCGTATTCCGACGAATCCAATTCTCGATGCGTCGTGACCGGCAAGCTTCCAGTAGCTATTCCGATCGAGTTTTCCTGAATTATTGGACTCGGATCCAAAATTTCACCACTTTTTATGATTTCTTGATTTTGGTGATTTTCCCTAGTGGTACCCCTAGGGAAATCCGTAAAAATTGGTCGGATTCCGACGAAGCCAATTCTCGATGCGTCGTGACTGGCAAGCTTCCAGTAGCTATTCCAATCGAGTTTTCCTTAATTATTGGACTCGGATCCAAAATTTCACCACTTTTTACGATTTCACGATTTTCCCTAGTGGTACCCCTAGGGAAATCCGTAAAAATTGGTCGGATTCCGACGAAGCCAATTCTCGATGCGTCGTGACCGGCAAGCTTCCAGTAACTATTCCGATCGAGTTTTCCTGAATTATTGGACTCGGATCCAAAATTTCACCACTTTTTACGATTTCTCGATTTTGGTGATTTTCCCTAGCGGTACCCCTAGGGAAATCCGTAAAAATTCGTTGTATTCCGACGAAGCCAATTCTCGATGCGTCGTGACCGGCAAGCTTCCAGTATCTATTCCGATCGAGTTTTCCTGAATTATTGGACTCGGATCCAAAATTTCACCACTTTTTATGATTTCTCGATTTTGGTGATTTTTCCTAGTGGTACCCCTAGGGAAATCAGTAAAAATTCGTCGGATTCCTACGAAGCCAATTCTCGATGCGTCGTGACCGGCAAGCTTCCTGTAGCTATTCCGATCGAGTTTTCCTGAATTATTGGACTCGGATCCAAAATTTCACCACTTTTTACGATTTCTCGATTTAGGTGATTTTCCCTAGTGGTACCCCTAGGGAAATCCGTAAAAATTCGTCGGATTCCGACGAAGCCAATTCTCGATGCGTCGTGACCGGCAAGCTTCCAGTAGCTATTCCGATCGAGTTTTCCTGAATTATTGGACTCGGATCCAAAATTTCACCACTTTTTACGATTTCACGATTTTCCCTAGTGGTACCCCTAGGGAAATCCGTAAAAATTGGTCGGATTCCGACGAAGCCAATTCTCGATGCGTCGTGACCGGCAAGCTTCCAGTAACTATTCCGATCGAGTTTTCCTGAATTATTGGACTCGGATCCAAAATTTCACCACTTTTTACGATTTCTCGATTTTGGTGATTTTCCCAAGCGGTACCCCTAGGGAAATCCGTAAAAATTCGTTGTATTCCGACGAAGCCAATTCTCGATGCGTCGTGACCGGCAAGCTTCCAGTATCTATTCCGATCGAGTTTTCCTGAATTATTGGACTCGGATCCAAAATTTCACCACTTTTTACGATTTCTCGATTTTGGTGATTTTCCCTAGTGGTACCCCTAGGGAAATCAGTAAAAATTCGTCGGATTCCTACGAAGCCAATTCTCGATGCGTCGTGACCGGCAAGCTTCCTGTAGCTATTCCGATCGAGTTTTCCTGAATTATTGGACTCGGATCCAAAATTTCACCACTTTTTACGATTTCTCGATTTAGGTGATTTTCCCTAGTGGTACCCCTAGGGAAATCCGTAAAAATTGGTCGGATTCCGACGAAGCCAATTCTCGATGCGTCGTGACCGGCAAGCTTCCAGTAGCTATTCCGATCGAGTTTTCCTGAATTATTGGACTCGGATCCAAAATTTCACCACTTTTTACGATTTCTCGATTTTCCCTAGTGGTGCCCCTAGGGAAATCCATAAAAATTCGTCGGATTCCGACGAAGCCAATTCTCGATGCGTCGTGACCGGCAAGCTTCCTGTAGCTATTCCGATCGAGTTTTCCTTAATTATTGGACTCGGATCCAAAATTTCGCCGCTTTTTACGATTTCTCGATTTTGGTGATTTTCCCTAGTGGTACCCCTAGGGAAATCCGTAAAAATTCGTCGTATTCCGACGAATCCAATTCTCGATGCGTCGTGACCGGCAAGCTTCCAGTAGCTATTCCGATCGAGTTTTCCTGAATTATTGGACTCGGATCCAAAATTTCACCACTTTTTATGATTTCTTGATTTTGGTGATTTTCCCTAGTGGTACCCCTAGGGAAATCCGTAAAAATTCGTCGGATTCCGACGAAGCCAATTCTCGATGCGTCGTGACCGGCAAGCTTCCTGTAGCTATTCCGATCGAGTTTTCCTGAATTATTGGACTCGGATCCAAAATTTCACCACTTTTTACGATTTCACGATTTTCCCTAGTGGTACCCCTAGGGAAATCCGTAAAAATTGGTCGGATTCCGACGAAGCCAATTCTCGATGCGTCGTGACCGGCAAGCTTCCAGTAACTATTCAGATCGAGTTTTCCTGAATTATTGGACTCGGATCCAAAATTTCACCACTTTTTACGATTTCTCGATTTTGGTGATTTTCCCAAGCGGTACCCCTAGGGAAATCCGTAAAAATTCGTTGTATTCCGACGAAGCCAATTCTCGATGCGTCGTGACCGGCAAGCTTCCAGTATCTATTCCGATCGAGTTTTCCTGAATTATTGGACTCGGATCCAAAATTTCACCACTTTTTACGATTTCTCGATTTTGGTGATTTTCCCTAGTGGTACCCCTAGGGAAATCAGTAAAAATTCGTCGGATTCCTACGAAGCCAATTCTCGATGCGTCGTGACCGGCAAGCTTCCTGTAGCTATTCCGATCGAGTTTTCCTGAATTATTGGACTCGGATCCAAAATTTCACCACTTTTTACGATTTCTCGATTTAGGTGATTTTCCCTAGTGGTACCCCTAGGGAAATCCGTAAAAATTGGTCGGATTCCGACGAAGCCAATTCTCGATGCGTCGTGACCGGCAAGCTTCCAGTAGCTATTCCGATCGAGTTTTCCTGAATTATTGGACTCGGATCCAAAATTTCACCACTTTTTACGATTTCACGATTTTCCCTAGTGGTACCCCTAGGGAAATCCGTAAAAATTGGTCGGATTCCGACGAAGCCAATTCTCGATGCGTCGTGACCGGCAAGCTTCCAGTAGCTATTCCGATCGAGTTTTCCTGAATTATTGGACTCGGATCCAAAATTTCACCACTTTTTACGATTTCTCGATTTCCCTAGTGGTGCCCCTAGGGAAATCCATAAAAATTCGTCGGATTCCGACGAAGCCAATTCTCGATGCGTCGTGACCGGCAAGCTTCCTGTAGCTATTCCGATCGAGTTTTCCTTAATTATTGGACTCGATTCCAAAATTTCGCCGCTTTTTACGATTTCTCGATTTTGGTGATTTTCCCTAGTGGTACCCCTAGGGAAATCCGTAAAAATTCGTCGTATTCCGACGAATCCAATTCTCGATGCGTCGTGACCGGCAAGCTTCCAGTAGCTATTCCGATCGAGTTTTCCTGAATTATTGGACTCGGATCCAAAATTTCACCACTTTTTATGATTTCTTGATTTGGTGATTTTCCCTAGTGGTACCCCTAGGGAAATCCGTAACAATTCGTCGGATTCCGACGAAGCCAATTCTCGATGCGTCGTGACCGGCAAGCTTCCTGTAGCTATTCCGATCGAGTTTTCCTGAATTATTGGACTCGGATCCAAAATTTCACCACTTTTTACGATTTCTCGATTTTCCCTAGTGGTGCCCCTAGGGAAATCCGTAAAAATTGGTCGGATTCCGACGAAGCCAATTCTCGATGCGTCGTGACCGGCAAGCTTCCAGTAGCTATTCCGATCGAGTTTTCCTGAATTATTGGACTCGGATCCAAAATTTCACCACTTTTTATGATTTCTCGATTTTGGTGATTTTCCCTAGTGGTACCCCTAGGGAAATCCGTAAAAATTCGTCGGATTCCGACGAAGCCAATTCTCGATGCGTCGTGACCGGCAAGCTTCCAGTAGCTATTCCGATCGAGTTTTCCTGAATTATTAGACTCGGATCCAAAATTTTACCACTTTTTTCGATTTCTCGATTTTCCCTAGTGGTGCCCCTAGGGAAATCCGTAAAAATTCGTCGGATTCCGACGAAGCCAATTCTCGATGCGTCGTGACCGGCAAGCTTCCAGTAGCTATTCCGATCGAGTTTTCCTGAATTATTGGACTCGGATCAAAAATTTCACCACTTTTTACGATTTCTCGATTTTGGTGATTTTCCCTAGCGGTACCCCTAGGGAAATCCGTAAAAATTCGTCGTATTCCGACGAAGCCAATTCTCGATGCGTCGTGACCGGCAAGCTTCCAGTAGCTATTCCGATCGAGTTTTCCTGAATTATTGGACTCGGATCCAAAATTTCACCACTTTTTACGATTTCTCGATTTTGGTGACTTTCCCTAGTGGTACCCCTAAGGAAATCCGTAAAAATTCGTCGGATTCCGACGAAGCCAATTCTCGATGCGTCGTGACCGGCAAGCTTCCAGTAGCTATTCCGATCGAGTTTTCCTTAATTATTGGACTCGGATCCAAAATTTCACCACTTTTTACGATTTCTCGATTTTGGTGATTTTCCCTAGTGGTACCCCTAGGGAAATCCGTAAAAATTCGTCGGATTTCGACGAATCCAATTCTCGATGCGTCGTGACCGGCAAGCTTCCAGTAGCTATTCCGATCGAGTTTTCCTGAATTATTGGACTCGGATCCAAAATTTCACCACTTTTTACGATTTCACGATTTTCCCTAGTGGTACCCCTAGGGAAATCCGTAAAAATTGGTCGGATTCCGACGAAGCCAATTCTCGATGCGTCGTGACTGGCAAGCTTCCAGTAGCTATTCCAATCGAGTTTTCCTTAATTATTGGACTCGGATCCAAAATTTCACCACTTTTTACGATTTCACGATTTTCCCTAGTGGTACCCCTAGGGAAATCCGTAAAAATTGGTCGGATTCCGACGAAGCCAATTCTCGATGCGTCGTGACCGGCAAGCTTCCAGTAACTATTCCGATCGAGTTTTCCTGAATTATTGGACTCGGATCCAAAATTTCACCACTTTTTACGATTTCTCGATTTTGGTGATTTTCCCTAGCGGTACCCCTAGGGAAATCCGTAAAAATTCGTTGTATTCCGACGAAGCCAATTCTCGATGCGTCGTGACCGGCAAGCTTCCAGTATCTATTCCGATCGAGTTTTCCTGAATTATTGGACTCGGATCCAAAATTTCACCACTTTTTATGATTTCTCGATTTTGGTGATTTTCCCTAGTGGTACCCCTAGGGAAATCAGTAAAAATTCGTCGGATTCCTACGAAGCCAATTCTCGATGCGTCGTGACCGGCAAGCTTCCTGTAGCTATTCCGATCGAGTTTTCCTGAATTATTGGACTCGGATCCAAAATTTCACCACTTTTTACGATTTCTCGATTTAGGTGATTTTCCCTAGTGGTACCCCTAGGGAAATCCGTAAAAATTCGTCGGATTCCGACGAAGCCAATTCTCGATGCGTCGTGACCGGCAAGCTTCCAGTAGCTATTCCGATCGAGTTTTCCTGAATTATTGGACTCGGATCCAAAATTTCACCACTTTTTACGATTTCACGATTTTCCCTAGTGGTAACCCCTAGGGAAATCCGTAAAAATTGGTCGGATTCCGACGAAGCCAATTCTCGATGCGTCGTGACCGGCAAGCTTCCAGTAACTATTCCGATCGAGTTTTCCTGAATTATTGGACTCGGATCCAAAATTTCACCACTTTTTACGATTTCTCGATTTTGGTGATTTTTCCAAGCGGTACCCCTAGGGAAATCCGTAAAAATTCGTTGTATTCCGACGAAGCCAATTCTCGATGCATCGTGACCGGCAAGCTTCCAGTATCTATTCCGATCGAGTTTTCCTGAATTATTGGACTCGGATCCAAAATTTCACCACTTTTTACGATTTCTCGATTTTGGTGATTTTCCCTAGTGGTACCCCTAGGGAAATCAGTAAAAATTCGTCGGATTCCTACGAAGCCAATTCTCGATGCGTCGTGACCGGCAAGCTTCCTGTAGCTATTCCGATCGAGTTTTCCTGAATTATTGGACTCGGATCCAAAATTTCACCACTTTTTACGATTTCTCGATTTAGGTGATTTTCCCTAGTGGTACCCCTAGGGAAATCCGTAAAAATTGGTCGGATTTCGACGAAGCCAATTCTCGATGCGTCGTGACCGGCAAGCTTCCAGTAGCTATTCCGATCGAGTTTTCCTGAATTATTGGACTCGGATCCAAAATTTCACCACTTTTTACGATTTCACGATTTTCCCTAGTGGTACCCCTAGGGAAATCCGTAAAAATTGGTCGGATTCCGACGAAGCCAATTCTCGATGCGTCGTGACCGGCAAGCTTCCTGTAGCTATTCCGATCGAGTTTTCCTGAATTATTGGACTCGGATCCAAAATTTCGCCGCTTTTTACGATTTCTCGATATTCCCTAGTGGTGCCCCTAGGGAAATCCATAAAAATTCGTCGGATTCCGACGAAGCCAATTCTCGATGCGTCGTGACCGGCAAGCTTCCTGTAGCTATTCCGATCGAGTTTTCCTTAATTATTGGACTCGGATCCAAAATTTCGCCGCTTTTTACGATTTCTCGATTTTGGTGATTTTCCCTAGTGGTACCCCTAGGGAAATCCGTAAAAATTCGTCGTATTCCGACGAATCCAATTCTCGATGCGTCGTGACCGGCAAGCTTCCAGTTGCTATTCCGATCGAGTTTTCCTGAATTATTGGACTCGGATCCAAAATTTCACCACTTTTTATGATTTCTTGATTTTGGTGATTTTCCCTAGTGGTACCCCTAGGGAAATCCGTAACAATTCGTCGGATTCCGACGAAGCCAATTCTCGATGCGTCGTGACCGGCAAGCTTCCTGTAGCTATTCCGATCGAGTTTTCCTGAATTATTGGACTCGGATCCAAAATTTCATCACTTTTTACGATTTCTCGATTTTGCTGATTTTCCCTAGTGGTACCCCTAGGGAAATCCGTAAAAATTCGTCGGATTCCGACGAATCCAATTCTCGATGCGTCGTGACCGGCAAGCTTCCAGTAGCTATTCCGATCGAGTTTTCCTGAATTATTGGACTCGGATCCAAAATTTCACCACTTTTTACGATTTCTCGATTTTCCCTAGTGGTGCCCCTAGGGAAATCCGTAAAAATTGGTCGGATTCCGACGAAGCCAATTCTCGATGCGTCGTGACCGGCAAGCTTCCAGTAGCTATTCCGATCGAGTTTTCCTGAATTATTGGACTCGGATCCAAAATTTCACCACTTTTTATGATTTCTCGATTTTGGTGATTTTCCCTAGTGGTACCCCTAGGGAAATCCGTAAAAATTCGTCGGATTCCGACGAAGCCAATTCTCGATGCGTCGTGACCGGCAAGCTTCCAGTAGCTATTCCGATCGAGTTTTCCTGAATTATTAGACTCGGATCCAAAATTTTACCACTTTTTTCGATTTCTCGATTTTCCCTAGTGGTGCCCCTAGGGAAATCCGTAAAAATTCGTCGGATTCCGACGAAGCCAATTCTCGATGCGTCGTGACCGGCAAGCTTCCAGTAGCTATTCCGATCGAGTTTTCCTGAATTATTGGACTCGGATCAAAAATTTCACCACTTTTTACGATTTCTCGATTTTGGTGATTTTCCCTAGCGGTACCCCTAGGGAAATCCGTAAAAATTCGTCGTATTCCGACGAAGCCAATTCTCGATGCGTCGTGACCGGCAAGCTTCCAGTAGCTATTCCGATCGAGTTTTCCTGAATTATTGGACTCGGATCCAAAATTTCACCACTTTTTACGATTTCTCGATTTTGGTGACTTTCCCTAGTGGTACCCCTAAGGAAATCCGTAAAAATTCGTCGGATTCCGACGAAGCCAATTCTCGATGCGTCGTGACCGGCAAGCTTCCAGTAGCTATTCCGATCGAGTTTTCCTTAATTATTGGACTCGGATCCAAAATTTCACCACTTTTTACGATTTCTCGATTTTGGTGATTTTCCCTAGTGGTACCCCTAGGGAAATCCGTAAAAATTCGTCGGATTTCGACGAATCCAATTCTCGATGCGTCGTGACCGGCAAGCTTCCAGTAGCTATTCCGATCGAGTTTTCCTGAATTATTGGACTCGGATCCAAAATTTCACCACTTTTTACGATTTCACGATTTTCCCTAGTGGTACCCCTAGGGAAATCCGTAAAAATTGGTCGGATTCCGACGAAGCCAATTCTCGATGCGTCGTGACTGGCAAGCTTCCAGTAGCTATTCCAATCGAGTTTTCCTGAATTATTGGACTCGGATCCAAAATTTCACCACTTTTTACGATTTCACGATTTTCCCTAGTGGTACCCCTAGGGAAATCCGTAAAAATTGGTCGGATTCCGACGAAGCCAATTCTCGATGCGTCGTGACCGGCAAGCTTCCAGTACCTATTCCGATCGAGTTTTCCTGAATTATTGGACTCGGATCCAAAATTTCACCACTTTTTACGATTTCTCGATTTTGGTGATTTTCCCTAGCGGTACCCCTAGGGAAATCCGTAAAAATTCGTTGTATTCCGACGAAGCCAATTCTCGATGCGTCGTGACCGGCAAGCTTCCAGTATCTATTCCGATCGAGTTTTCCTGAATTATTGGACTCGGATCCAAAATTTCACCACTTTTTACGATTTCTCGATTTTGGTGATTTTCCCTAGTGGTACCCCTAGGGAAATCAGTAAAAATTCGTCGGATTCCTACGAAGCCAATTCTCGATGCGTCGTGACCGGCAAGCTTCCTGTAGCTATTCCGATCGAGTTTTCCTGAATTATTGGACTCGGATCCAAAATTTCACCACTTTTTACGATTTCTCGATTTAGGTGATTTTCCCTAGTGGTACCCCTAGGGAAATCCGTAAAAATTCGTCGGATTCCGACGAAGCCAATTCTCGATGCGTCGTGACCGGTAAGCTTCCAGTAGCTATTCCGATCGAGTTTTCCTGAATTATTGGACTCGGATCCAAAATTTCACCACTTTTTACGATTTCACGATTTTCCCTAGTGGTACCCCTAGGGAAATCCGTAAAAATTGGTCGGATTCCGACGAAGCCAATTCTCGATGCGTCGTGACCGGCAAGCTTCCAGTAACTATTCCGATCGAGTTTTCCTGAATTATTGGACTCGGATCCAAAATTTCACCACTTTTTACGATTTCTCGATTTTGGTGATTTTCCCAAGCGGTACCCCTAGGGAAATCCGTAAAAATTCGTTGTATTCCGACGAAGCCAATTCTCGATGCGTCGTGACCGGCAAGCTTCCAGTATCTATTCCGATCGAGTTTTCCTGAATTATTGGACTCGGATCCAAAATTTCACCACTTTTTACGATTTCTCGATTTTGGTGATTTTCCCTAGTGGTACCCCTAGGGAAATCAGTAAAAATTCGTCGGATTCCTACGAAGCCAATTCTCGATGCGTCGTGACCGGCAAGCTTCCTGTAGCTATTCCGATCGAGATTTCCTGAATTATTGGACTCGGATCCAAAATTTCACCACTTTTTACGATTTCTCGATTTAGGTGATTTTCCCTAGTGGTACCCCTAGGGAAATCCGTAAAAATTGGTCGGATTCCGACGAAGCCAATTCTCGATGCGTCGTGACCGGCAAGCTTCCAGTAGCTATTCCGATCGAGTTTTCCTGAATTATTGGACTCGGATCCAAAATTTCACCACTTTTTACGATTTCACGATTTTCCCTAGTGGTACCCCTAGGGAAATCCGTAAAAATTGGTCGGATTCCGACGAAGCCAATTCTCGATGCGTCGTGACCGGCAAGCTTCCAGTAGCTATTCCGATCGAGTTTTCCTGAATTATTGGACTCGGATCCAAAATTTCACCACTTTTTACGATTTCTCGATTTTCCCTAGTGGTGCCCCTAGGGAAATCCATAAAAATTCGTCGGATTCCGACGAAGCCAATTCTCGATGCGTCGTGACCGGCAAGCTTCCTGTAGCTATTCCGATCGAGTTTTCCTTAATTATTGGACTCGGATCCAAAATTTCGCCGCTTTTTACGATTTCTCGATTTTGGTGATTTTCCCTAGTGGTACCCCTAGGGAAATCCGTAAAAATTCGTCGTATTCCGACGAATCCAATTCTCGATGCGTCGTGACCGGCAAGCTTCCAGTAGCTATTCCGATCGAGTTTTCCTGAATTATTGGACTCGGATCCAAAATTTCACCACTTTTTATGATTTCTTGATTTTGGTGATTTTCCCTAGTGGTACCCTTAGGGAAATCCGTAACAATTCGTCGGATTCCGACGAAGCCAATTCTCGATGCGTCGTGACCGGCAAGCTTCCTGTAGCTATTCCGATCGAGTTTTCCTGAATTATTGGACTCGGATCCAAAATTTCATCACTTTTTACGATTTCTCGATTTTGCTGATTTTCCCTAGTGGTACCCCTAGGGAAATCCGTAAAAATTCGTCGGATTCCGACGAATCCAATTCTCGATGCGTCGTGACCGGCAAGCTTCCAGTAGCTATTCCGATCGAGTTTTCCTGAATTATTGGACTCGGATCCAAAATTTCACCACTTTTTACGATTTCTCGATTTTCCCTAGTGGTGCCCCTAGGGAAATCCGTAAAAATTGGTCGGATTCCGACGAAGCCAATTCTCGATGCGTCGTGACCGGCAAGCTTCCAGTAGCTATTCCGATCGAGTTTTCCTGAATTATTGGACTCGGATCCAAAATTTCACCACTTTTTATGATTTCTCGATTTTGGTGATTTTCCCTAGTGGTACCCCTATGGAAATCCGTAAAAATTCGTCGGATTCCGACGAAGCGAATTCTCGATGCGTCGTGACCGGCAAGCTTCCAGTAGCTATTCCGATCGAGTTTTCCTGAATTATTAGACTCGGATCCAAAATTTTACCACTTTTTTCGATTTCTCGATTTTCCCTAGTGGTGCCCCTAGGGAAATCCGTAAAAATTCGTCGGATTCCGACGAAGCCAATTCTCGATGCGTCGTGACCGGCAAGCTTCCAGTAGCTATTCCGATCGAGTTTTCCTGAATTATTGGACTCGGATCAAAAATTTCACCACTTTTTACGATTTCTCGATTTTGGTGATTTTCCCTAGCGGTACCCCTAGGGAAATCCGTAAAAATTCGTCGTATTCCGACGAAGCCAATTCTCGATGCGTCGTGACCGGCAAGCTTCCAGTAGCTATTCCGATCGAGTTTTCCTGAATTATTGGACTCGGATCCAAAATTTCACCACTTTTTACGATTTCTCGATTTTGGTGACTTTCCCTAGTGGTACCCCTAAGGAAATCCGTAAAAATTCGTCGGATTCCGACGAAGCCAATTCTCGATGCGTCGTGACCGGCAAGCTTCCAGTAGCTATTCCGATCGAGTTTTCCTTAATTATTGGACTCGGATCCAAAATTTCACCACTTTTTACGATTTCTCGATTTTGGTGATTTTCCCTAGTGGTACCCCTAGGGAAATCCGTAAAAATTCGTCGGATTTCGACGAATCCAATTCTCGATGCGTCGTGACCGGCAAGCTTCCAGTAGCTATTCCGATCGAGTTTTCCTGAATTATTGGACTCGGATCCAAAATTTCACCACTTTTTACGATTTCACGATTTTCCATAGTGGTACCCCTAGGGAAATCCGTAAAAATTGGTCGGATTCCGACGAAGCCAATTCTCGATGCGTCGTGACGGGCAAGCTTCCAGTAGCTATTCCAATCGAGTTTTCCTGAATTATTGGACTCGGATCCAAAATTTCACCACTTTTTACGATTTCACGATTTTCCCTAGTGGTACCCCTAGGGAAATCCGTAAAAATTGGTCGGATTCCGACGAAGCCAATTCTCGATGCGTCGTGACCGGCAAGCTTCCAGTAACTATTCCGATCGAGTTTTCCTGAATTATTGGACTCGGATCCAAAATTTCACCACTTTTTACGATTTCTCGATTTTGGTGATTTTCCCTAGCGGTACCCCTAGGGAAATCCGTAAAAATTCGTTGTATTCCGACGAAGCCAATTCTCGATGCGTCGTGACCGGCAAGCTTCCAGTATCTATTCCGATCGAGTTTTCCTGAATTATTGGACTCGGATCCAAAATTTCACCACTTTTTATGATTTCTCGATTTTGGTGATTTTCCCTAGTGGTACCCCTAGGGAAATCAGTAAAAATTCGTCGGATTCCTACGAAGCCAATTCTCGATGCGTCGTGACCGGCAAGCTTCCTGTAGCTATTCCGATCGAGTTTTCCTGAATTATTGGACTCGGATCCAAAATTTCACCACTTTTTACGATTTCTCGATTTAGGTGATTTTCCCTAGTGGTACCCCTAGGGAAATCCGTAAAAATTCGTCGGATTCCGACGAAGCCAATTCTCGATGCGTCGTGACCGGCAAGCTTCCAGTAGCTATTCCGATCGAGTTTTCCTGAATTATTGGACTCGGATCCAAAATTTCACCACTTTTTACGATTTCACGATTTTCCCTAGTGGTACCCCTAGGGAAATCCGTAAAAATTGGTCGGATTCCGACGAAGCCAATTCTCGATGCGTCGTGACCGGCAAGCTTCCAGTAGCTATTCCGATCGAGTTTTCCTGAATTATTGGACTCGGATCCAAAATTTCACCACTTTTTACGATTTCTCGATTTTCCCTAGTGGTGCCCCTAGGGAAATCCATAAAAATTCGTCGGATTCCGACGAAGCCAATTCTCGATGCGTCGTGACCGGCAAGCTTCCAGTAGCTATTCCGATCGAGTTTTCCTGAATTATTGGACTCGGATCCAAAATTTCACCACTTTTTACGATTTCTCGATTTTCCCTAGTGGTGCCCCTAGGGAAATCCGTAAAAATTGGTCGGATTCCGACGAAGCCAATTCTCGATGCGTCGTGACCGGCAAGCTTCCAGTAGCTATTCCGATCGAGTTTTCCTGAATTATTGGACTCGGATCCAAAATTTCACCACTTTTTATGATTTCTCGATTTTGGTGATTTTCCCTAGTGGTACCCCTAGGGAAATCCGTAAAAATTCGTCGGATTCCGACGAAGCCAATTCTCGATGCGTCGTGACCGGCAAGCTTCCTGTAGCTATTCCGATCGAGTTTTCCTGAATTATTGGACTCGGATCCAAAATTTCACCACTTTTTACGATTTCTCGATTTTGGTGATTTTCCCTAGTGGTACCCCTAGGGAAATCCGTAAAAATTCGTCGGATTTCGACGAATCCAATTCTCGATGCGTCGTGACCGGCAAGCTTCCAGTAGCTATTCCGATCGAGTTTTCCTGAATTATTGGACTCGGATCCAAAATTTCACCACTTTTTACGATTTCACGATTTTCCCTAGTGGTACCCCTAGGGAAATCCGTAAAAATTGGTCGGATTCCGACGAAGCCAATTCTCGATGCGTCGTGACCGGCAAGCTTCCAGTAGCTATTCCGATCGAGTTTTCCTGAATTATTGGACTCGGATCCAAAATTTCACCACTTTTTACGATTTCTCGATTTTGGTGATTTTCCCTAGTGGTACCCCTAAGGAAATCCATAAAAATTCGTCGGATTCCGACGAAGCCAATTCTCGATTCGTCGTGACCGGCAAGCTTCCAGTAGCTATTCCGATCGAGTTTTCCTGAATTATTGGACTCGGATCCAAAATTTCACCACTTTTTACGATTTCTCGATTTTCCCTAGTGGTGCCCCTAGGGAAATCCGTAAAAATTCGTCGGATTCCGACGAAGCCAATTCTCGATGCGTCGTGACCGGCAAGCTTCCAGTAGCTATTCCGATCAAGTTTTCCTGAATTATTGGACTCGGATCAAAAATTTCACCGCTTTTTACGATTTCTCGATTTTGGTGATTTTCCCTAGCGGTACCCCTAGAGAAATCCGTAAAAATTCGTTGTATTCCGACGAAGCCAATTCTCGATGCGTCGTGACCGGCAAGCTTCCAGTATCTATTCCGATCGAGTTTTCCTGAATTATTGGACTCGGATCCAAAATTTCACCACTTTTTACGATTTCTCGATTTTGGTGATTTTCCCTAGTGGTACCCCTAGGGAAATCAGTAAAAATTCGTCGGATTCCTACGATGCCAATTCTCGATGCGTCGTGACCGGCAAGCTTCCAGTAGCTATTCCGATCGAGTTTTCCTGAATTATTGGACTCGGATCCAAAATTTCACCACTTTTTACGATTTCTCGATTTTGGTGATTTTCCCTAGTGGTACCCCTAGGGAAATCCGTAAAAATTCGTCGGATTTCGACGAATCCAATTCTCGATGCGTCGTGACCGGCAAGCTTCCAGTAGCTATTCCGATCGAGTTTTCCTGAATTATTGGACTCGGATCCAAAATTTCACCACTTTTTACGATTTCACGATTTTCCCTAGTGGTACCCCTAGGAAAATCCGTAAAAATTTGTCGGATTCCGACGAAGCCAATTCTCGATGCGTCGTGACTGGCAAGCTTCCAGTAGCTATTCCAATCGAGTTTTCCTGAATTATTGGACTCGGATCCAAAATTTCACCACTTTTTACGATTTCACGATTTTCCCTAGTGGTACCCCTAGGGAAATCCGTAAAAATTGGTCGGATTCCGACGAAGCCAATTCTCGATGCGTCGTGACCGGCAAGCTTCCAGTAACTATTCCGATCGAGTTTTCCTGAATTATTGGACTCGGATCCAAAATTTCACCACTTTTTACGATTTCTCGATTTTGGTGATTTTCCCTAGCGGTACCCCTAGGGAAATCCGTAAAAATTCGTTGTATTCCGACGAAGCCAATTCTCGATGCGTCGTGACCGGCAAGCTTCCAGTATCTATTCCGATCGAGTTTTCCTGAATTATTGGACTCGGATCCAAAATTTCACCACTTTTTACGATTTCTCGATTTTGGTGATTTTCCCTAGTGGTACCCCTAGGGAAATCAGTAAAAATTCGTCGGATTCCTACGAAGCCAATTCTCGATGCGTCGTGACCGGCAAGCTTCCTGTAGCTATTCCGATCGAGTTTTCCTGAATTATTGGACTCGGATCCAAAATTTCACCACTTTTTACGATTTCTCGATTTAGGTGATTTTCCCTAGTGGTACCCCTAGGGAAATCCGTAAAAATTCGTCGGATTCCGACGAAGCCAATTCTCGATGCGTCGTGACCGGCAAGCTTCCAGTAGCTATTCCGATCGAGTTTTCCTGAATTATTGGACTCGGATCCAAAATTTCACCACTTTTTACGATTTCACGATTTTCCCTAGTGGTACCCCTAGGGAAATCCGTAAAAATTGGTCGGATTCCGACGAAGCCAATTCTCGATGCGTCGTGACCGGCAAGCTTCCAGTAGCTATTCCGATCGAGTTTTCCTGAATTATTGGACTCGGATCCAAAATTTCACCACTTTTTACGATTTCTCGATTTTCCCTAGTGGTGCCCCTAGGGAAATCCATAAAAATTCGTCGGATTCCGACGAAGCCAATTCTCGATGCGTCGTGACCGGCAAGCTTCCTGTAGCTATTCCGATCGAGTTTTCCTTAATTATTGGACTCGGATCCAAAATTTCACCGCTTTTTACGATTTCTCGATTTTGGTGATTTTCCCTAGTGGTACCCCTAGGGAAATCCGTAAAAATTCGTCGGATTCCGACGAATCCAATTCTCGATGCGTCGTGACCGGCAAGCTTCCAGTAGCTATTCCGATCGAGTTTTCCTGAATTATTGGACTCGGATCCAAAATTTCACCACTTTTTACGATTTCACGATTTTCCCTAGTGGTACCCCTAGGAAAATCCGTAAAAATTTGTCGGATTCCGACGAAGCCAATTCTCGATGCGTCGTGACTGGCAAGCTTCCAGTAGCTATTCCAATCGAGTTTTCCTGAATTATTGGACTCGGATCCAAAATTTCACCACTTTTTACGATTTCACGATTTTCCCTAGTGGTACCCCTAGGGAAATCCGTAAAAATTGGTCGGATTCCGACGAAGCCAATTCTCGATGCGTCGTGACCGGCAAGCTTCCAGTAACTATTCCGATCGAGTTTTCCTGAATTATTGGACTCGGATCCAAAATTTCACCACTTTTTACGATTTCTCGATTTTGGTGATTTTCCCTAGTGGTACCCCTAGGGAAATCCGTAAAAATTCGTCGGATTTCGACGAATCCAATTCTCGATGCGTCGTGACCGGCAAGCTTCCAGTAGCTATTCCGATCGAGTTTTCCTGAATTATTGGACTCGGATCCAAAATTTCACCACTTTTTACGATTTCACGATTTTCCCTAGTGGTACCCCTAGGAAAATCCGTAAAAATTTGTCGGATTCCGACGAAGCCAATTCTCGATGCGTCGTGACTGGCAAGCTTCCAGTAGCTATTCCAATCGAGTTTTCCTGAATTATTGGACTCGGATCCAAAATTTCACCACTTTTTACGATTTCACGATTTTCCCTAGTGGTACCCCTAGGGAAATCCGTAAAAATTGGTCGGATTCCGACGAAGCCAATTCTCGATGCGTCGTGACCGGCAAGCTTCCAGTAACTATTCCGATCGAGTTTTCCTGAATTATTGGACTCGGATCCAAAATTTCACCACTTTTTACGATTTCTCGATTTTGGTGATTTTCCCTAGCGGTACCCCTAGGGAAATCCGTAAAGATTCGTTGTATTCCGACGAAGCCAATTCTCGATGCGTCGTGACCGGCAAGCTTCCAGTATCTATTCCGATCGAGTTTTCCTGAATTATTGGACTCGGATCCAAAATTTCACCACTTTTTACGATTTCTCGATTTTGGTGATTTTCCCTAGTGGTACCCCTAGGGAAATCAGTAAAAATTCGTCGGATTCCTACGAAGCCAATTCTCGATGCGTCGTGACCGGCAAGCTTCCTGTAGCTATTCCGATCGAGTTTTCCTGAATTATTGGACTCGGATCCAAAATTTCACCACTTTTTACGATTTCTCGATTTAGGTGATTTTCCCTAGTGGTACCCCTAGGGAAATCCGTAAAAATTCGTCGGATTCCGACGAAGCCAATTCTCGATGCGTCGTGACCGGCAAGCTTCCAATAGCTATTCCGATCGAGTTTTCCTGAATTATTGGACTCGGATCCAAAATTTCACCACTTTTTACGATTTCACGATTTTCCCTAGTGGTACCCCTAGGGAAATCCGTAAAAATTGGTCGGATTCCGACGAAGCCAATTCTCGATGCGTCGTGACCGGCAAGCTTCCAGTAGCTATTCCGATCGAGTTTTCCTGAATTATTGGACTCGGATCCAAAATTTCACCACTTTTTACGATTTCTCGATTTTCCCTAGTGGTGCCCCTAGGGAAATCCATAAAAATTCGTCGGATTCCGACGAAGCCAATTCTCGATGCGTCGTGACCGGCAAGCTTCCTGTAGCTATTCCGATCGAGTTTTCCTTAATTATTGGACTCGGATCCAAAATTTCACCGCTTTTTACGATTTCTCGATTTTGGTGATTTTCCCTAGTGGTACCCCTAGGGAAATCCGTAAAAATTCGTCGGATTCCGACGAATCCAATTCTCGATGCGTCGTGACCGGCAAGCTTCCAGTAGCTATTCCGATCGAGTTTTCCTGAATTATTGGACTCGGATCCAAAATTTCACCACTTTTTACGATTTCTCGATTTTCCCTAGTGGTGCCCCTAGGGAAATCCGTAAAAATTGGTCGGATTCCGACGAAGCCAATTCTCGATGCGTCGTGACCGGCAAGCTTCCAGTAGCTATTCCGGTCGAGTTTTCCTGAATTATTGGACTCGGATCCAAAATTTCACCACTTTTTACGATTTCTCGATTTTCCCTAGTGGTGCCCCTAGGGAAATCCATAAAAATTCGTCGGATTCCGACGAAGCCAATTCTCGATGCGTCGTGACCGGCAAGCTTCCTGTAGCTATTCCGATCGAGTTTTCCTTAATTATTGGACTCGGATCCAAAATTTCACCGCTTTTTACGATTTCTCGATTTTGGTGATTTTCCCTAGTGGTACCCCTAGGGAAATCCGTAAAAATTCGTCGGATTCCGACGAATCCAATTCTCGATGCGTCGTGACCGGCAAGCTTCCAGTAGCTATTCCGATCGAGTTTTCCTGAATTATTGGACTCGGATCCAAAATTTCACCACTTTTTACGATTTCTCGATTTTCCCTAGTGGTGCCCCTAGGGAAATCCGTAAAAATTGGTCGGATTCCGACGAAGCCAATTCTCGATGCGTCGTGACCGGCAAGCTTCCAGTAGCTATTCCGATCGAGTTTTCCTGAATTATTGGACTCGGATCCAAAATTTCACCACTTTTTATGATTTCTCGATTTTGGTGATTTTCCCTAGTGGTACCCCTAGGAAAATCCGTAAAAATTCGTCGGATTCCGACGAAGCCAATTCTCGATGCGTCGTGACCGGCAAGCTTCCTGTAGCTATTCCGATCGAGTTTTCCTGAATTATTGGACTCGGATCCAAAATTTCACCACTTTTTACGATTTCTCGATTTTGGTGATTTTCCCTAGTGGTACCCCTAGGGAAATCCGTAAAAATTCGTCGGATTTCGACGAATCCAATTCTCGATGCGTCGTGACCGGCAAGCTTCCAGTAGCTATTCCGATCGAGTTTTCCTGAATTATTGGACTCGGATCCAAAATTTCACCACTTTTTACGATTTCACGATTTTCCCTAGTGGTACCCCTAGGGAAATCCGTAAAAATTGGTCGGATTCCGACGAAGCCAATTCTCGATGCGTCGTGACCGGCAAGCTTCCAGTAGCTATTCCGATCGAGTTTTCCTGAATTATTGGACTCGGATCCAAAATTTCACCACTTTTTACGATTTCTCGATTTTGGTGATTTTACCTAGTGGTACCCCTAAGGAAATCCATAAAAATTCGTCGGATTCCGACGAAGCCAATTCTCGATTCGTCGTGACCGGCAAGCTTCCAGTAGCTATTCCGATCGAGTTTTCCTGAATTATTGGACTCGGATCCAAAATTTCACCACTTTTTACGATTTCTCGATTTTCCCTAGTGGTGCCCCTAGGGAAATCCGTAAAAATTCGTCGGATTTCGACGAAGCCAATTCTCGATGCGTCGTGACCGGCAAGCTTCCAGTAGCTATTCCGATCAAGTTTTCCTGAATTATTGGACTCGGATCAAAAATTTCACCGCTTTTTACGATTTCTCGATTTTGGTGATTTTCCCTAGCGGTACCCCTAGAGAAATCCGTAAAAATTCGTTGTATTCCGACGAAGCCAATTCTCGATGCGTCGTGACCGGCAAGCTTCCAGTATCTATTCCGATCGAGTTTTCCTGAATTATTGGACTCGGATCCAAAATTTCACCACTTTTTACGATTTCTCGATTTTGGTGATTTTCCCTAGTGGTACCCCTAGGGAAATCAGTAAAAATTCGTCGGATTCCTACGAAGCCAATTCTCGATGCGTCGTGACCGGCAAGCTTCCAGTAGCTATTCCTATCGAGTTTTCCTGAATTATTGGACTCGGATCCAAAATTTCACCACTTTTTACGATTTCTCGATTTTGGTGATTTTCCCTAGTGGTACCCCTAGGGAAATCCGTAAAAATTCGTCGGATTTCGACGAATCCAATTCTCGATGCGTCGTGACCGGCAAGCTTCCAGTAGCTATTCCGATCGAGTTTTCCTGAATTATTGGACTCGGATCCAAAATTTCACCACTTTTTACGATTTCACGATTTTCCCTAGTGGTACCCCCTAGGAAAATCCGTAAAAATTTGTCGGATTCCGACGAAGCCAATTCTCGATGCGTCGTGACTGGCAAGCTTCCAGTAGCTATTCCAATCGAGTTTTCCTGAATTATTGGACTCGGATCCAAAATTTCACCACTTTTTACGATTTCACGATTTTCCCTAGTGGTACCCCTAGGGAAATCCGTAAAAATTGGTCGGATTCCGACGAAGCCAATTCTCGATGCGTCGTGACCGGCAAGCTTCCAGTAACTATTCCGATCGAGTTTTCCTGAATTATTGGACTCGGATCCAAAATTTCACCACTTTTTACGATTTCTCGATTTTGGTGATTTTCCCTAGCGGTACCCCTAGGGAAATCCGTAAAAATTCGTTGTATTCCGACGAAGCCAATTCTCGATGCGTCGTGACCGGCAAGCTTCCAGTATCTATTCCGATCGAGTTTTCCTGAATTATTGGACTCGGATCCAAAATTTCACCACTTTTTACGATTTCTCGATTTTGGTGATTTTCCCTAGTGGTACCCCTAGGGAAATCAGTAAAAATTCGTCGGATTCCTACGAAGCCAATTCTCGATGCGTCGTGACCGGCAAGCTTCCTGTAGCTATTCCGATCGAGTTTTCCTGAATTATTGGACTCGGATCCAAAATTTCACCACTTTTTACGATTTCTCGATTTAGGTGATTTTCCCTAGTGGTACCCCTAGGGAAATCCGTAAAAATTCGTCGGATTCCGACGAAGCCAATTCTCGATGCGTCGTGACCGGCAAGCTTCCAGTAGCTATTCCGATCGAGTTTTCCTGAATTATTGGACTCGGATCCAAAATTTCACCACTTTTTACGATTTCACGATTTTCCCTAGTGGTACCCCTAGGGAAATCCGTAAAAATTGGTCGGATTCCGACGAAGCCAATTCTCGATGCGTCGTGACCGGCAAGCTTCCAGTAGCTATTCCGATCGAGTTTTCCTGAATTATTGGACTCGGATCCAAAATTTCACCACTTTTTACGATTTCTCGATTTTCCCTAGTGGTGCCCCTAGGGAAATCCATAAAAATTCGTCGGATTCCGACGAAGCCAATTCTCGATGCGTCGTGACCGGCAAGCTTCCTGTAGCTATTCCGATCGAGTTTTCCTTAATTATTGGACTCGGATCCAAAATTTCACCGCTTTTTACGATTTCTCGATTTTGGTGATTTTCCCTAGTGGTACCCCTAGGGAAATCCGTAAAAATTCGTCGGATTCCGACGAATCCAATTCTCGATGCGTCGTGACCGGCAAGCTTCCAGTAGCTATTCCGATCGAGTTTTCCTGAATTATTGGACTCGGATCCAAAATTTCACCACTTTTTACGATTTCTCGATTTTCCCTAGTGGTGCCCCTAGGGAAATCCGTAAAAATTGGTCGGATTCCGACGAAGCCAATTCTCGATGCGTCGTGACCGGCAATCTTCCAGTAGCTATTCCGGTCGAGTTTTCCTGAATTATTGGACTCGGATCCAAAATTTCACCACTTTTTACGATTTCTCGATTTTCTCTAGTGGTGCCCCTAGGGAAATCCATAAAAATTCGTCGGATTCCGACGAAGCCAATTCTCGATGCGTCGTGACCGGCAAGCTTCCTGTAGCTATTCCGATCGAGTTTTCCTTAATTATTGGACTCGGATCCAAAATTTCACCGCTTTTTACGATTTCTCGATTTTGGTGATTTTCCCTAGTGGTACCCCTAGGGAAATCCGTAAAAATTCGTCGGATTCCGACGAATCCAATTCTCGATGCGTCGTGACCGGCAAGCTTCCAGTAGCTATTCCGATCGAGTTTTCCTGAATTATTGGACTCGGATCCAAAATTTCACCACTTTTTACGATTTCTCGATTTTCCCTAGTGGTGCCCCTAGGGAAATCCGTAAAAATTGGTCGGATTCCGACGAAGCCAATTCTCGATGCGTCGTGACCGGCAAGCTTCCAGTAGCTATTCCGATCGAGTTTTCCTGAATTATTGGACTCGGATCCAAAATTTCACCACTTTTTATGATTTCTCGATTTTGGTGATTTTCCCTAGTGGTACCCCTAGGAAAATCCGTAAAAATTCGTCGGATTCCGACGAAGCCAATTCTCGATGCGTCGTGACCGGCAAGCTTCCTGTAGCTATTCCGATCGAGTTTTCCTGAATTATTGGACTCGGATCCAAAATTTCACCACTTTTTACGATTTCTCGATTTTGGTGATTTTCCCTAGTGGTACCCCTAGGGAAATCCGTAAAAATTCGTCGGATTTCGACGAATCCAATTCTCGATGCGTCGTGACCGGCAAGCTTCCAGTAGCTATTCCGATCGAGTTTTCCTGAATTATTGGACTCGGATCCAAAATTTCACCACTTTTTACGATTTCACGATTTTCCCTAGTGGTACCCCTAGGGAAATCCGTAAAAATTGGTCGGATTCCGACGAAGCCAATTCTCGATGCGTCGTGACCGGCAAGCTTCCAGTAGCTATTCCGATCGAGTTTTCCTGAATTATTGGACTCGGATCCAAAATTTCACCACTTTTTACGATTTCTCGATTTTGGTGATTTTCCCTAGTGGTACCCCTAAGGAAATCCATAAAAATTCGTCGGATTCCGACGAAGCCAATTCTCGATTCGTCGTGACCGGCAAGCTTCCAGTAGCTATTCCGATCGAGTTTTCCTGAATTATTGGACTCGGATCCAAAATTTCACCACTTTTTACGATTTCTCGATTTTCCCTAGTGGTGCCCCTAGGGAAATCCGTAAAAATTCGTCGGATTCCGACGAAGCCAATTCTCGATGCGTCGTGACCGGCAAGCTTCCAGTAGCTATTCCGATCAAGTTTTCCTGAATTATTGGACTCGGATCAAAAATTTCACCGCTTTTTACGATTTCTCGATTTTGGTGATTTTCCCTAGCGGTACCCCTAGAGAAATCCGTAAAAATTCGTTGTATTCCGACGAAGCCAATTCTCGATGCGTCGTGACCGGCAAGCTTCCAGTATCTATTCCGATCGAGTTTTCCTGAATTATTGGACTCGGATCCAAAATTTCACCACTTTTTACGATTTCTCGATTTTGGTGATTTTCCCTAGTGGTACCCCTAGGGAAATCAGTAAAAATTCGTCGGATTCCTACGAAGCCAATTCTCGATGCGTCGTGACCGGCAAGCTTCCAGTAGCTATTCCTATCGAGTTTTCCTGAATTATTGGACTCGGATCCAAAATTTCACCACTTTTTACGATTTCTCGATTTTGGTGATTTTCCCTAGTGGTACCCCTAGGGAAATCCGTAAAAATTCGTCGGATTTCGACGAATCCAATTCTCGATGCGTCGTGACCGGCAAGCTTCCAGTAGCTATTCCGATCGAGTTTTCCTGAATTATTGGACTCGGATCCAAAATTTCACCACTTTTTACGATTTCACGATTTTCCCTAGTGGTACCCCCTAGGAAAATCCGTAAAAATTTGTCGGATTCCGACGAAGCCAATTCTCGATGCGTCGTGACTGGCAAGCTTCCAGTAGCTATTCCAATCGAGTTTTCCTGAATTATTGGACTCGGATCCAAAATTTCACCACTTTTTACGATTTCACGATTTTCCCTAGTGGTACCCCTAGGGAAATCCGTAAAAATTGGTCGGATTCCGACGAAGCCAATTCTCGATGCGTCGTGACCGGCAAGCTACCAGTAACTATTCCGATCGAGTTTTCCTGAATTATTGGACTCGGATCCAAAATTTCACCACTTTTTACGATTTCTCGATTTTGGTGATTTTCCCTAGCGGTACCCCTAGGGAAATCCGTAAAAATTCGTTGTATTCCGACGAAGCCAATTCTCGATGCGTCGTGACCGGCAAGCTTCCAGTATCTATTCCGATCGAGTTTTCCTGAATTATTGGACTCGGATCCAAAATTTCACCACTTTTTACGATTTCTCGATTTTGGTGATTTTCCCTAGTGGTACCCCTAGGGAAATCAGTAAAAATTCGTCGGATTCCTACGAAGCCAATTCTCGATGCGTCGTGACCGGCAAGCTTCCTGTAGCTATTCCGATCGAGTTTTCCTGAATTATTGGACTCGGATCCAAAATTTCACCACTTTTTACGATTTCTCGATTTAGGTGATTTTCCCTAGTGGTACCCCTAGGGAAATCCGTAAAAATTCGTCGGATTCCGACGAAGCCAATTCTCGATGCGTCGTGACCGGCAAGCTTCCAGTAGCTATTCCGATCGAGTTTTCCTGAATTATTGGACTCGGATCCAAAATTTCACCACTTTTTACGATTTCACGATTTTCCCTAGTGGTACCCCTAGGGAAATCCGTAAAAATTGGTCGGATTCCGACGAAGCCAATTCTCGATGCGTCGTGACCGGCAAGCTTCCAGTAGCTATTCCGATCGAGTTTTCCTGAATTATTGGACTCGGATCCAAAATTTCACCACTTTTTACGATTTCTCGATTTTCCCTAGTGGTGCCCCTAGGGAAATCCATAAAAATTCGTCGGATTCCGACGAAGCCAATTCTCGATGCGTCGTGACCGGCAAGCTTCCTGTAGCTATTCCGATCGAGTTTTCCTTAATTATTGGACTCGGATCCAAAATTTCACCGCTTTTTACGATTTCTCGATTTTGGTGATTTTCCCTAGTGGTACCCCTAGGGAAATCCGTAAAAATTCGTCGGATTCCGACGAATCCAATTCTCGATGCGTCGTGACCGGCAAGCTTCCAGTAGCTATTCCGATCGAGTTTTCCTGAATTATTGGACTCGGATCCAAAATTTCACCACTTTTTACGATTTCTCGATTTTCCCTAGTGGTGCCCCTAGGGAAATCCGTAAATATTGGTCGGATTCCGACGAAGCCAATTCTCGATGCGTCGTGACCGGAAAGCTTCCAGTAGCTATTCCGGTCGAGTTTTCCTGAATTATTGGACTCGGATCCAAAATTTCACCACTTTTTACGATTTCTCGATTTTCCCTAGTGGTGCCCCTAGGGAAATCCATAAAAATTCGTCGGATTCCGACGAAGCCAATTCTCGATGCGTCGTGACCGGCAAGCTTCCTGTAGCTATTCCGATCGAGTTTTCCTTAATTATTGGACTCGGATCCAAAATTTCACCGCTTTTTACGATTTCTCGATTTTGGTGATTTTCCCTAGTGGTACCCCTAGGGAAATCCGTAAAAATTCGTCGGATTCCGACGAATCCAATTCTCGATGCGTCGTGACCGGCAAGCTTCCAGTAGCTATTCCGATCGAGTTTTCCTGAATTATTGGACTCGGATCCAAAATTTCACCACTTTTTACGATTTCTCGATTTTCCCTAGTGGTGCCCCTAGGGAAATCCGTAAAAATTGGTCGGATTCCGACGAAGCCAATTCTCGATGCGTCGTGACCGGCAAGCTTCCAGTAGCTATTCCGATCGAGTTTTCCTGAATTATTGGACTCGGATCCAAAATTTCACCACTTTTTATGATTTCTCGATTTTGGTGATTTTCCCTAGTGGTACCCCTAGGAAAATCCGTAAAAATTCGTCGGATTCCGACGAAGCCAATTCTCGATGCGTCGTGACCGGCAAGCTTCCTGTAGCTATTCCGATCGAGTTTTCCTGAATTATTGGACTCGGATCCAAAATTTCACCACTTTTTACGATTTCTCGATTTTGGTGATTTTCCCTAGTGGTACCCCTAGGGAAATCCGTAAAAATTCGTCGGATTTCGACGAATCCAATTCTCGATGCGTCGTGACCGGCAAGCTTCCAGTAGCTATTCCGATCGAGTTTTCCTGAATTATTGGACTCGGATCCAAAATTTCACCACTTTTTACGATTTCACGATTTTCCCTAGTGGTACCCCTAGGGAAATCCGTAAAAATTGGTCGGATTCCGACGAAGCCAATTCTCGATGCGTCGTGACCGGCAAGCTTCCAGTAGCTATTCCGATCGAGTTTTCCTGAATTATTGGACTCGGATCCAAAATTTCACCACTTTTTACGATTTCTCGATTTTGGTGATTTTCCCTAGTGGTACCCCTAAGGAAATCCATAAAAATTCGTCGGATTCCGACGAAGCCAATTCTCGATTCGTCGTGACCGGCAAGCTTCCAGTAGCTATTCCGATCGAGTTTTCCTAAATTATTGGACTCGGATCCAACATTTCACCACTTTTTACGATTTCTCGATTTTCCCTAGTGGTGCCCCTAGGGAAATCCGTAAAAATTCGTCGGATTCCGACGAAGCCAATTCTCGATGCGTCGTGACCGGCAAGCTTCCAGTAGCTATTCCGATCAAGTTTTCCTGAATTATTGGACTCGGATCAAAAATTTCACCGCTTTTTACGATTTCTCGATTTTGGTGATTTTCCCTAGCGGTACCCCTAGAGAAATCCGTAAAAATTCGTTGTATTCCGACGAAGCCAATTCTCGATGCGTCGTGACCGGCAAGCTTCCAGTATCTATTCCGATCGAGTTTTCCTGAATTATTGGACTCGGATCCAAAATTTCACCACTTTTTACGATTTCTCGATTTTGGTGATTTTCCCTAGTGGTACCCCTAGGGAAATCAGTAAAAATTCGTCGGATTCCTACGAAGCCAATTCTCGATGCGTCGTGACCGGCAAGCTTCCAGTAGCTATTCCGATCGAGTTTTCCTGAATTATTGGACTCGGATCCAAAATTTCACCACTTTTTACGATTTCTCGATTTTGGTGATTTTCCCTAGTGGTACCCCTAGGGAAATCCGTAAAAATTCGTCGGATTTCGACGAATCCAATTCTCGATGCGTCGTGACCGGAAAGCTTCCAGTAGCTATTCCGATCGAGTTTTCCTGAATTATTGGACTCGGATCCAAAATTTCACCACTTTTTACGATTTCACGATTTTCCCTAGTGGTACCCCTAGGAAAATCCGTAAAAATTTGTCGGATTCCGACGAAGCCAATTCTCGATGCGTCGTGACTGGCAAGCTTCCAGTAGCTATTCCAATCGAGTTTTCCTGAATTATTGGACTCGGATCCAAAATTTCACCACTTTTTACGATTTCACGATTTTCCCTAGTGGTACCCCTAGGGAAATCCGTAAAAATTGGTCGGATTCCGACGAAGCCAATTCTCGATGCGTCGTGACCGGCAAGCTTCCAGTAACTATTCCGATCGAGTTTTCCTGAATTATTGGACTCGGATCCAAAATTTCACCACTTTTTACGATTTCTCGATTTTGGTGATTTTCCCTAGCGGTACCCCTAGGGAAATCCGTAAAAATTCGTTGTATTCCGACGAAGCCAATTCTCGATGCGTCGTGACCGGCAAGCTTCCAGTATCTATTCCGATCGAGTTTTCCTGAATTATTGGACTCGGATCCAAAATTTCACCACTTTTTACGATTTCTCGATTTTGGTGATTTTCCCTAGTGGTACCCCTAGGGAAATCAGTAAAAATTCGTCGGATTCCTACGAAGCCAATTCTCGATGCGTCGTGACCGGCAAGCTTCCTGTAGCTATTCCGATCGAGTTTTCCTGAATTATTGGACTCGGATCCAAAATTTCACCACTTTTTACGATTTCTCGATTTAGGTGATTTTCCCTAGTGGTACCCCTAGGGAAATCCGTAAAAATTCGTCGGATTCCGACGAAGCCAATTCTCGATGCGTCGTGACCGGCAAGCTTCCAGTAGCTATTCCGATCGAGTTTTCCTGAATTATTGGACTCGGATCCAAAATTTCACCACTTTTTACGATTTCACGATTTTCCCTAGTGGTACCCCTAGGGAAATCCGTAAAAATTGGTCGGATTCCGACGAAGCCAATTCTCGATGCGTCGTGACCGGCAAGCTTCCAGTAGCTATTCCGATCGAGTTTTCCTGAATTATTGGACTCGGATCCAAAATTTTACCACTTTTTACGATTTCTCGATTTTCCCTAGTGGTGCCCCTAGGGAAATCCATAAAAATTCGTCGGATTCCGACGAAGCCAATTCTCGATGCGTCGTGACCGGCAAGCTTCCTGTAGCTATTCCGATCGAGTTTTCCTTAATTATTGGACTCGGATCCAAAATTTCACCGCTTTTTATGATTTCTCGATTTTGGTGATTTTCCCTAGTGGTACCCCTAGGGAAATCCGTAAAAATTCGTCGGATTCCGACGAATCCAATTCTCGATGCGTCGTGACCGGCAAGCTTCCAGTAGCTATTCCGATCGAGTTTTCCTGAATTATTGGACTCGGATCCAAAATTTCACCACTTTTTACGATTTCTCGATTTTCCCTAGTGGTGCCCCTAGGGAAATCCGTAAAAATTGGTCGGATTCCGACGAAGCCAATTCTCGATGCGTCGTGACCGGCAAGCTTCCAGTAGCTATTCCGGTCGAGTTTTCCTGAATTATTGGACTCGGATCCAAAATTTCACCACTTTTTACGATTTCTCGATTTTCCCTAGTGGTGCCCCTAGGGAAATCCATAAAAATTCGTCGGATTCCGACGAAGCCAATTCTCGATGCGTCGTGACCGGCAAGCTTCCTGTAGCTATTCCGATCGAGTTTTCCTTAATTATTGGACTCGGATCCAAAATTTCACCGCTTTTTACGATTTCTCGATTTTGGTGATTTTCCCTAGTGGTACCCCTAGGGAAATCCGTAAAAATTCGTCGGATTCCGACGAATCCAATTCTCGATGCGTCGTGACCGGCAAGCTTCCAGTAGCTATTCCGATCGAGTTTTCCTGAATTATTGGACTCGGATCCAAAATTTCACCACTTTTTACGATTTCTCGATTTTCCCTAGTGGTGCCCCTAGGGAAATCCGTAAAAATTGGTCGGATTCCGACGAAGCCAATTCTCGATGCGTCGTGACCGGCAAGCTTCCAGTAGCTATTCCGATCGAGTTTTCCTGAATTATTGGACTCGGATCCAAAATTTCACCACTTTTTATGATTTCTCGATTTTGGTGATTTTCCCTAGTGGTACCCCTAGGAAAATCCGTAAAAATTCGTCGGATTCCGACGAAGCCAATTCTCGATGCGTCGTGACCGGCAAGCTTCCTGTAGCTATTCCGATCGAGTTTTCCTGAATTATTGGACTCGGATCCAAAATTTCACCACTTTTTACGATTTCTCGATTTTGGTGATTTTCCCTAGTGGTACCCCTAGGGAAATCCGTAAAAATTCGTCGGATTTCGACGAATCCAATTCTCGATGCGTCGTGACCGGCAAGCTTCCAGTAGCTATTCCGATCGAGTTTTCCTGAATTATTGGACTCTGATCCAAAATTTCACCACTTTTTACGATTTCACGATTTTCCCTAGTGGTACCCCTAGGGAAATCCGTAAAAATTGGTCGGATTCCGACGAAGCCAATTCTCGATGCGTCGTGACCGGCAAGCTTCCAGTAGCTATTCCGATCGAGTTTTCCTGAATTATTGGACTCGGATCCAAAATTTCACCACTTTTTACGATTTCTCGATTTTGGTGATTTTCCCTAGTGGTACCCCTAAGGAAATCCATAAAAATTCGTCGGATTCCGACGAAGCCAATTCTCGATTCGTCGTGACCGGCAAGCTTCCAGTAGCTATTCCGATCGAGTTTTCCTGAATTATTGGACTCGGATCCAAAATTTCACCACTTTTTACGATTTCTCGATTTTCCATAGTGGTGCCCCTAGGGAAATCCGTAAAAATTCGTCGGATTTGGACGAAGCCAATTCTCGATGCGTCGTCACCGGCAAGCTTCCAGTAGCTATTCCGATCAAGTTTTCCTGAATTATTGGACTCGGATCCAAAATTTCACCGCTTTTTACGATTTCTCGATTTTGGTGATTTTCCCTAGCGGTACCCCTAGAGAAATCCGTAAAAATTCGTTGTATTCCGACGAAGCCAATTCTCGATGCGTCGTGACCGGCAAGCTTCCAGTATCTATTCCGATCGAGTTTTCCTGAATTATTGGACTCGGATCCAAAATTTCACCACTTTTTACGATTTCTCGATTTTGGTGATTTTCCCTAGTGGTACCCCTAGGGAAATCAGTAAAAATTCGTCGGATTCCTACGAAGCCAATTCTCGATGCGTCGTGACCGGCAAGCTTCCAGTAGCTATTCCGATCGAGTTTTCCTGAATTATTGGACTCGGATCCAAAATTTCACCACTTTTTACGATTTCTCGATTTTGGTGATTTTCCCTAGTGGTACCCCTAGGGAAATCCGTAAAAATTCGTCGGATTCCTACGAAGCCAATTCTCGATGCGTCGTGACCGGCAAGCTTCCAGTATCTATTCCGATCGAGTTTTCCTGAATTATTGGACTCGGATCCAAAATTTCACCACTTTTTACGATTTCTCGATTTTGGTGATTTTCCCTAGTGGTACCCCTAGGGAAATCAGTAAAAATTCGTCGGATTCCTACGAAGCCAATTCTCGATGCGTCGTGACCGGCAAGCTTCCTGTAGCTATTCCGATCGAGTTTTCCTGAATTATTGGACTCGGATCCAAAATTTCACCACTTTTTACGATTTCTCGATTTAGGTGATTTTCCCTAGTGGTACCCCTAGGGAAATCAGTAAAAATTCGTCGGATTCCGACGAAGCCAATTCTCGATGCGTCGTGACCGGCAAGCTTCCAGTAGCTATTCCGATCGAGTTTTCCTGAATTATTGGACTCGGATCCAAAATTTCACCACTTTTTACGATTTCACGATTTTCCCTAGTGGTACCCCTAGGGAAATCCGTAAAAATTGGTCGGATTCCGACGAAGCCAATTTTCGATGCGTCGTGACCGGCAAGCTTCCAGTAGCTATTCCGATCGAGTTTTCCTGAATTATTGGACTCGGATCCAAAATTTCACCACTTTTTACGATTTCTCGATTTTCCCTAGTGGTGCCCCTAGGGAAATCCATAAAAATTCGTCGGATTCCGACGAAGCCAATTCTCGATGCGTCGTGACCGGCAAGCTTCCTGTAGCTATTCCGATCGAGTTTTCCTGAATTATTGGACTCGGATCCAAAATTTCACCACTTTTTACGATTTCTCGATTTTGGTGATTTTCCCTAGCGGTACCCCTAGAGAAATCCGTAAAAATTCGTTGTATTCCGACGAAGCCAATTCTCGATGCGTCGTGACCGGCAAGCTTCCAGTATCTATTCCGATCGAGTTTTCCTGAATTATTGGACTCGGATCCAAAATTTCACCACTTTTTACGATTTCTCGATTTTGGTGATTTTCCCTAGTGGTACCCCTAGGGAAATCAGTAAAAATTCGTCGGATTCCTACGAAGCCAATTCTCGATGCGTCGTGACCGGCAAGCTTCCTGTAGCTATTCCAATCGAGTTTTCCTGAATTATTGGACTCGGATCCAAAATTTCACCACTTTTTACGATTTCTCGATTTAGGTGATTTTCCCTAGTGGTACCCCTAGGGAAATCCGTAAAAATTCGTCGGATTCCGACGAAGCCAATTCTCGATGCGTCGTGACCGGCAAGCTTCCAGTAGCTATTCCGATCGAGTTTTCCTGAATTATTGAACTCGGATCCAAAATTTCACCACTTTTTACGATTTCTCGATTTTCCCTAGTGGTGCCCCTAGGGAAATCCGTAAAAATTGGTCGGATTCCGACGAAGCCAATTCTCGATGCGTCGTGACCGGCAAGCTTCCAGTAGCTATTCCGATCGAGTTTTCCTGAATTATTGGACTCGGATCCAAAATTTCACCAATTTTTATGATTTCTCGATTTTGGTGATTTTCCCTAGTGGTACCCCTAGGGAAATCCGTAAAAATTCGTCGAATTCCGACGAAGCCAATTCTCGATGCGTCGTGACCGGCAAGCTTCCAGTAGCTATTCCGATCGAGTTTTCCTGAATTATTGGACTCGGATCAAAAATTTCACCACTTTTTACGATTTCTCGATTTTGGTGATTTTCCCTAGCGGTACACCTAGGGAAATCCGTAAAAATTCGTCGTATTCCGACGAAGCCAATTCTCGATGCGTCGTGACCGGCAAGCTTCCAGTAGCTATTCCGATCGAGTTTTCCTGAATTATTGGACTCGGATCCAAAATTTCACCACTTTTTACAATTTCTCGATTTTGGTGACTTTCCCTAGTGGTACCCCTAAGGAAATCCGTAAAAATTCGTCGGATTCCGACGAAGCCAATTCTCGATGCGTCGTGACCGGCAAGCTTCCAGTAGCTATTCCGATCGAGTTTTCCTGAATTATTGGACTCGGATCCAAAATTTCACCACTTTTTACGATTTCTCGATTTTGGTGATTTTCCCTAGTGCCCTAGGGAAATCCGTAAAAATTCGTCGGATTTCGACGAATCCAATTCTCGATGCGTCGTGACCGGCAAGCTTCCAGTAGCTATTCCGATCGAGTTTTCCTGAATTATTGGACTCGGATCCAAAATTTCACCACTTTTTACGATTTCACGATTTTCCCTAGTGGTACCCCTAGGGAAATCCGTAAAAATTGGTCGGATTCCGACGAAGCCAATTCTCGATGCGTCGTGACCGGCAAGCTTCCAGTAGCTATTCCGATCGAGTTTTCCTGAATTATTGGACTCGGATCCAAAATTTCACCACTTTTTACGATTTCTCGATTTTGGTGATTTTCCCTAGTGGTACCCCTAGGGAAATCCGTAAAAATTCGTCGGATTCCGACGAAGCCAATTCTCGATTCGTCGTGACCGGCAAGCTTCCAGTAGTTATTCCGATCGAGTTTTCCTGAATTATTGGACTCGGATCCAAAATTTCACCACTTTTTACGATTTCTCGATTTTCCCTAGTGGTGCCCCTAGGGAAATCCGTAAAAATTCGTCGGATTTGGACGAAGCCAATTCTCGATGCGTCGTGACCGGCAAGCTTCCAGTAGCTATTCCGATCAAGTTTTCCTGAATTATTGGACTCGGATCCAAAATTTCACCGCTTTTTACGATTTCTCGATTTTGGTGATTTTCCCTAGCGGTACCCCTAGAGAAATCCGTAAAAATTCGTTGTATTCCGACGAAGCCAATTCTCGATGCGTCGTGACCGGCAAGCTTCCAGTATCTATTCCGATCGAGTTTTCCTGAATTATTGGACTCGGATCCAAAATTTCACCACTTTTTACGATTTCTCGATTTTGGTGATTTTCCCTAGTGGTACCCCTAGGGAAATCAGTAAAAATTCGTCGGATTCCGACGAAGCCAATTCTCGATGCGTCGTGACCGGCAAGCTTCCTGTAGCTATTCCGATCGAGTTTTCCTGAATTATTGGACTCGGATCCAAAATTTCACCACTTTTTACGATTTCTCGATTTAGGTGATTTTCCCTAGTGGTACCCCTAGGGAAATCCGTAAAAATTCGTCGGATTCCGACGAAGCCAATTCTCGATGCGTCGTGACCGGCAAGCTTCCAGTAGCTATTCCGATCGAGTTTTCCTGAATTATTGGACTCGGATCCAAAATTTCACCACTTTTTACGATTTCACGATTTTCCCTAGTGGTACCCCTAGGGAAATCCGTAAAAATTGGTCGGATTCTGACGAAGCCAATTCTCGATGCGTCGTGACCGGCAAGCTTCCAGTAGCTATTCCGATCGAGTTTTCCTGAATTATTGGACTCGGATCCAAAATTTCACCACTTTTTACGATTTCTCGATTTTCCCTAGTGGTGCCCCTAGGGAAATCCATAAAAATTCGTCGGATTCCGACGAAGCCAATTCTCGATGCGTCATGACCGGCAAGCTTCCTGTAGCTATTCCGATCGAGTTTTCCTGAATTATTGGACTCGGATCCAAAATTTCACCACTTTTTACGATTTCTCGATTTTGGTGATTTTCCCTAGCAGTACCCCTAGAGAAATCCGTAAAAATTCGTTGTATTCCGACGAAGCCAATTCTCGATGCGTCGTGACCGGCAAGCTTCCAGTATCTATTCCGATCGAGTTTTCCTGAATTATTGGACTCGGATCCAAAATTTCACCACTTTTTACGATTTCTCGATTTTGGTGATTTTCCCTAGTGGTACCCTTAGGGAAATCAGTAAAAATTCGTCGGATTCCTACGAAGCAAATTCTCGATGCGTCGTGACCGGCAAGCTTCCTGTAGCTATTCCGATCGAGTTTTCCTGAATTATTGGACTCGGATCCAAAATTTCACCACTTTTTACGATTTCTCGATTTAGGTGATTTTCCCTAGTGGTACCCCTAGGGAAATCCGTAAAAATTCGTCGGATTCCGACGAAGCCAATTCTCGATGCGTCGTGACCGGCAAGCTTCCAGTAGCTATTCCGATCGAGTTTTCCTGAATTATTGGACTCGGATCAAAAATTTCACCATTTTTTACGATTTCTCGATTTTGGTGATTTTCCCTAGCGGTACCCCTAGGGAAATCCGTAAAAATTCGTCGTATTCCGACGAAGCCAATTCTCGATGCGTCGTGACCGGCAAGCTTCCAGTAGCTATTCCGATCGAGTTTTCCTGAATTATTGGACTCGGATCCAAAATTTCACCACTTTTTACAATTTCTCGATTTTGGTGACTTTCCCTAGTGGTACCCCTAAGGAAATCCGTAAAAATTCGTCGGATTCCGACGAAGCCAATTCTCGATGCGTCGTGACCGGCAAGCTTCCAGTAGCTATTCCGATCGAGTTTTCCTGAATTATTGGACTCGGATCCAAAATTTCACCACTTTTTACGATTTCTCGATTTTGGTGATTTTCCCTAGTGCCCTAGGGAAATCCGTAAAAATTCGTCGGATTTCGACGAATCCAATTCTCGATGCGTCGTGACCGGCAAGCTTCCAGTAGCTATTCCGATCGAGTTTTCCTGAATTATTGGACTCGGATCCAAAATTTCACCACTTTTTACGATTTCACGATTTTCCCTAGTGGTACCCCTAGGGAAATCCGTAAAAATTGGTCGGATTCCGACGAAGCCAATTCTCGATGCGTCGTGACCGGCAAGCTTCCAGTAGCTATTCCGATCGAGTTTTCCTGAATTATTGGACTCGGATCCAAAATTTCACCACTTTTTACGATTTCTCGATTTTGGTGATTTTCCCTAGTGGTACCCCTAGGGAAATCCGTAAAAATTCGTCGGATTCCGACGAAGCCAATTCTCGATTCGTCGTGACCGGCAAGCTTCCAGTAGTTATTCCGATCGAGTTTTCCTGAATTATTGGACTCGGATCCAAAATTTCACCACTTTTTACGATTTCTCGATTTTCCCTAGTGGTGCCCCTAGGGAAATCCGTAAAAATTCGTCGGATTTGGACGAAGCCAATTCTCGATGCGTCGTGACCGGCAAGCTTCCAGTAGCTATTCCGATCAAGTTTTCCTGAATTATTGGACTCGGATCCAAAATTTCACCGCTTTTTACGATTTCTCGATTTTGGTGATTTTCCCTAGCGGTACCCCTAGAGAAATCCGTAAAAATTCGTTGTATTCCGACGAAGCCAATTCTCGATGCGTCGTGACCGGCAAGCTTCCAGTATCTATTCCGATCGAGTTTTCCTGAATTATTGGACTCGGATCCAAAATTTCACCACTTTTTACGATTTCTCGATTTTGGTGATTTTCCCTAGTGGTACCCCTAGGGAAATCAGTAAAAAATTCGTCGGATTCCGACGAAGCCAATTCTCGATGCGTCGTGACCGGCAAGCTTCCTGTAGCTATTCCGATCGAGTTTTCCTGAATTATTGGACTCGGATCCAAAATTTCACCACTTTTTACGATTTCTCGATTTAGGTGATTTTCCCTAGTGGTACCCCTAGGGAAATCCGTAAAAATTCGTCGGATTCCGACGAAGCCAATTCTCGATGCGTCGTGACCGGCAAGCTTCCAGTAGCTATTCCGATCGAGTTTTCCTGAATTATTGGACTCGGATCCAAAATTTCACCACTTTTTACGATTTCACGATTTTCCCTAGTGGTACCCCTAGGGAAATCCGTAAAAATTGGTCGGATTCTGACGAAGCCAATTCTCGATGCGTCGTGACCGGCAAGCTTCCAGTAGCTATTCCGATCGAGTTTTCCTGAATTATTGGACTCGGATCCAAAATTTCACCACTTTTTACGATTTCTC
>CANTUQ010000266.1:0-87500 GCA_947683425.1 Excoecaria cochinchinensis
CCTGATCCTCGACGGATTCTCTTCTTTCAAGAAGAACTGCCCAGAAAGTCAGAAATTTAGGGCAGAAAAGGAAGGTACCTAGTCAGGGTGGGGGATAGTAAGATGACTTGAGGCTACTATTAAATTCGGCCAGAGAGAAATTGGAACTCAGCTAAAGCAAGAAAGTAGATTAACGAATTCGATTCAGGCACAGCAAGAAAGTAGATTAACGAATTCGATTCAGGCACAGCAAGTCACAAAGCGAGAGCTGCTGCCGAGTGTGAATAATGATACCTTAATGAATTGATTCTCTCACCCCTGATCGAAAGGTCAGATAGAAAAAGCCTATCCCACTAGGAAAGAAAAGATGCACAAGCTCTATCCGACTTAAAGACACAAGTCTTACCCTCTCATGTCTTATAGAATCAGTATAGTTAGAATGAATGTCCGAATCTCGTAAAAGAGCAAGAAAAGGACAGAAGAGCTACGGATATGCTTCTCGCAAGAAGAAGCACTTTCTCTATCGCTTCTATGAGCTTTGCTTTAGGTACGTAGTCACTAGAGCGAAGCGATAGGGATGGGATACTTCAAGATGGATGGAAAGTCTTCCACGCGGTCCTTTCTCTACCGTAGCTAGGGAATGGATTGTCTTTCTTATTCCTATTTCTGCGGGGGATTCCCACTAATCAAAGTCTATGGGGCCTAATCCGTATTCATAAGCATTGGCTTCAAGCTTCGCCCCTTTACCGCTTTACTGTTAACTAAACAGAGTCTTTCTCACCTTAAGGAGCAATATCCCATGTTCAAGCAGGAAGATTTTTTGGACATTACCTTCATGAGAACTAAACTCACCCCCGGGGCATAACGATGATAAAGAAAGAGAACCTTCGGCAAAGTCCTCCTTAGAAGATCCCAACTCAAGGTATGTAGCCATAGAAATGGAAAGAGCGATTGAGGATTAAATCAAGCATTAAAGACATACCCGAACCGAGGTCTTTGTCCCCCAGTTCACGACTCAAAAGAGTTAACCTTACAAGTGCTAGGAAGACATTAATTACCAGTCCTTAGGCCGACAGAGGAGTGAATGCATGGGATAGAAAAAAGAAAGTATGAATATGCCTCTCGAAATTCCGATTGAATGGACATCTAAGAGAAGAGTGACTTAGCTACCAGAGCGGAAGGCCAGCTTTAAGTCATAAAGGGAATAGCTTTCTATCTCACTTGAAGACAGGAAATTGATATCTCACTTAATGCCCCTACTAATAATCGAAAGAGACGGAGACCACAGCTTGATACGAGTACGAACTATACCACAAGCCTATAAGCGTCGAGAGCCCAGGTCAAGGAGCTCTCTCAAACAGGGAACTCGAAAGCCTGGTTCTAAACCCCCTCTATCCCACGCCCACGTTGAGATTTATGAAAAAGGTGGGCTTGGGCACAAGCTAAACTTCTTCGATTAGGCTACCACCGCGGGCTTGGTTTAGCTGAGTATGGGATTCGCTACCCAATTAGTCTCCCGTAGCTATTAGGCACCTTTGGTCTAGGCTTTGGCCCAAAAGTCCACTTTACTTTGTATTGATTTCCTCCTCCTGTATGCTGTGTACCGCGTGCTGGCTTCCCCATGTTCTTCTTCAATTATTGTCATTATTGGCTTACCGATGGATGTCCCTATCTCTATGTGCCTGCTTCCCCGACTACCATGTATTTTTATTAAAAAGAGGGAAGCGCCTCCCATGTGGCGCACCCGGAACAGCATCCATTAAAAGAAAGCGGAAGCCCCAATTGATTAACTGATTGCATTGCGCCTATGAAAGACTATGAAATTACTACTCTAAAAGGGCATACTCTTTATCTGTCTTATACGAAAGAAAGGCTAAGTCAGGAAGTCAGTAGAGTAGCGGAGCGGAGAAAGATATCACTGAAAGAGTATTCATTCGCACCTTCTCACATTCGTGAGAGCTTCTTCGCCCCTCTTTTCCTTTATGTGAATTACTTCTTGAGTAAGCATGATTAAGAATTGACTTTACGGCAGAGAGATATCAGTCTATCGGATTCTGTAAACCCAGCTTACTTCTCCATTATATGATATTTCTTCTCCATTATATGATATTTCTTATAGCTCGCAAGATCCCACCGAAGACTTGAAGATTCTTCACAGAAAGCAAGAACTTGGACAGAGACTACTCAATAGGGAAAATACAAGGTCAGTGCTGCGGGGAAAAGCCAGCATGGAGGCGGGAAAGAAAGTGCATTCATTCCCTTTTCTTCCTACTCGTCAGTTGATGAAATCGGCTGCTTCGAGACAAGCGGCTCAGGGAAATGCTCCTCCCCCCTTTCAAGACTATAATTGCATATAGGCTTTCTTAAGGGCATCGTGGAAAAGTTCTGTTAGGTTCTTAGTAGCAGTCGTCGACCTTTTTTTTACTTCACTTCGCTTTTCGTCTCCTTGATAGCTGGAAGTTCTCCAAAAGTATGAAAAGCTGGAGGACTTTGTACCATCCATTCCAGTGTGGTTGGATTCTGTTCAAGAGCCCAAGGACTTGGAGCACATCTTTTCTTATTTCCACTGCTTGAAGTGATTGTTACGACCACGAAGAAACGACGAATCCCAACTACGGATATATAAGAGCCAAAACTGCTAAGGGCATTCCATCCAGCGTAAGCATCTGGATAATCTGGAATGCGACGTGGCATACCCGAAAGCCCTAAGAAATGCATGGGAAAGAAGGTCGGATTAACCCCGAAAAAAGTGATCCAAAAATGGATTTGACCTAAAGTTTCAGGGTATGTCCGACCAAAGATTTTACCCACCCAATAGTGAAATCCTGCAAATAAAGCAAAAACGGCTCCCATAGAAAGTACATAATGGAAATGTGCAACCACATAATAAGTATCATGTAGAGCAATGTCTAGCCCAGAATTTGCCGGGACTATTCCAGTGAGTCCTCCTATGGTGAACAAAAAGATGAACCCTACAGCAAATAACATGGGTGTTTTGTATTGTATCGAACCCCCCCACATGGTAGCGATCCAACTAAAGATTTTGATTCCAGTGGGGACAGCTATGATCATGGTAGCTGCGGTGAAGTAGGCACGGGTATCAACGTCTAAGCCCACAGTAAACATATGATGAGCCCAAACAAGAAATCCAAGAACACCTATACTGATCATGGCATAAACCATGCCTAGATACCCGAAAACCGGTTTTCCCGAAAAAGTCGAAACGATATGACTTATGATACCGGATCCCGGCAGAATGAGAATATAAACTTCAGGGTGCTTCTCTCTTCTACTAATATAAGCGGATGAATAGAAGAAAGGTGGACTATATCATCAACTTATTCCATTTGTCTAGGAAAGCTAGCCATGCTTTATGGTGAATACTGTCAGGTTTAAATGCTTTGAGATCGTAAAGACTGTAATATTCCTCAATAAGGAAGAATCGTCGTGATTTATGACTTCGGAAAGTACTTGATTTAAAGTAATGACGCATCATGATAACATCTTTTCGACTTTGTACAGACCATTGATAGTAACCATTTTGACTACTATCAAAGTAGATATTTCCTCCAAATACTACCTTATAAGACTCCACATCTTGTAGAAGTTTATTAGTTACTCGAATACTTAGTTGAGGTAGTTGATGCTTCATAGCGATACCAATGGTACCATCAGCATCAAAGAATCCTGCAAACCAATTTGATTGAGCATCTAGTGTAATAGGTAGAATTACAGGGATATCATGTACTTGACAGACACGATGTAGTTGAAGTAGTCGTGCTGAATGTCGAATATGACCATTAATACAATTCATTAGTTTAATCATACCAAGTTGATTATGTAGTCGATAACGATAAGCTTTAGCACCTGATCGCATTTTAATACTTCCACCAAGCATATGTTGGATATATCGTAGTAGTGGTAGATCTTCAAGTCCCATAGTAATTTCAAGAGAAGTATATCCTTGTTTACTAACTTGAAGAGTTCCATCACCATCGATAATTCCAGCTAGCCACTCACAGAAGGATTTAGGATAAGTTGTTGCGCGTGTAGTCTCTGAGGTTCCTACTAGACTGCTTTTATGTCGTTGGTTACCTGCTGATTGTGTCTTAGATACTTCATTTTTACTAGATCGGGGTTTTACTAGAAAACCACTTATGAACATAGTAGGAGTACCATTAAGCAGACAGTCCCAGCATATAGCGCAATGCGTATTCAGATTTTCATCTGAAAAGGGCCATTTAAAACCGAAGAACCAAAAGAGATGCTGGTATAATATGGGGTCTCCCCCTCCAGCGGGATCAAAAAAGGTTGTATTAAAGTTTCGATCGGTTAATAACATGGTAATTGCCCCTGCCAGTACCGGAAGTGATAATAAAAGTGGGAATGCTGTCACTAGAACGGACCACACAAATAGGGGTGATCTATGCATAGTCATTCCAGGTCCACGCATGTTGGAGATAGTTGTTATAAAATTGATAGAACCTAAAATGGATGAAACACCAGATAGATGAAGACTAGAAATTGCTGAATCAACTGCTCCTCCAGAATGGCTGGTAATACCACTTAAGGGCGGATAGACCGTCCACCCAGTGCCGCTACCCACTTCCACTAAGGCTGAGCTTAATAGGAGTAAGAGACTTGGTGGCAACAACCAGAATGAAATATTATTTAATCGTGGAAATGCCATGTCAGGTGCACCTATCAGAATCGGAACAGACCAATTACCAGATCCACCTATCATCGCCGGCATAACCATAAAAAAGATCATTAAAAAAGCGTGAGCCGTTATTAAAACATTATAAAGTTGATGATTCCCGCCAAGAATTTGATCGCCGGGTCGTGCTAATTCCATACGAATCAGTACTGAGAAGCATGTGCCCATCACTCCAGCAATGGCACCGAAGATGAAATATAGAGTCCCTATATCCTTGTGGTTAGTGGAGAACAGCCATCGGACCAGATTTGTCGTAAAATTGAGATTATTTCGTATCCTGTCTTATCAGAGAGGGGCCCGGGGGCTTCTTTAAAAAGGGGAGTGAGGGGGTAAGGAAGAATGGAAAGGGGGGTCCGGAAAGACCTCACTTTTTTTGATGGGACATTTTGATCCCCTTTTCCTCTCACCCCCCCCCGTTCTGGTTCAGGAAAGGGTCAACGCAAGGATCTTACTTCAAAGCAATCTCTGGAGTTTTCCCTTATCCGAACGGGTCTTGCAATAAAATAGGATTTCATATTGAGCTCCAAATATACGCTATTGGGATAGGATGGCTCCTACTAGCTCTCCCCCCCTAAGAACCGCACGTGCGAGTTCCCCCGCATACGGCTCAAGTGGCGAAGGCCCTTTCCTTCGCGCTTGGTAAGCGCTTCGCTGTAGCCAAGCTTACTGCTAGCCTATCGGCTAGAGCCAAGCTTCGACCGCGACTGCTCGTCGCTTCTGGCCGCCTTATTCCGTCACCCGAGATCCAAGTCAGCACCGGAAAAGATCTCTTGATTCCAAGCGGCCGGGCCGGCTTGGAAGCAAGCTACCTGTCGCCTATCTCACCCCCTTTCTCTAAAAATTTCTCTAATAATAAGGTAGTAAAAGCTCCTTCCTTCGGCTGGGTGAGCCTTCGCTTTTTGGATCATCTTCTGCCCAATGCGGTACCCTCCCGTTTTTTGGTTCCCATTGGGTTTACCTTGTTTACAGGTCGACCCAATGGCAGCAAGAAAAGGCGATCTTGTGCTATACTCCGGTGATCTCTTTCCTACCGAGGCACGCAAACTCCCATCGTGTCCCAGATCACATTCCGTGTATCGAAAAGGGAAGCCTACTCATCCATCAGCTCTTCTCGTAGATCGGTCTGGTTTTACGAAGCGTCTAAGCACAGTTCACTCGCGTTGATCAATCAAGAGCTTTGCCGCCACTCCTTAAGGTTACTTTACCTGTTGTATCATACACTTCTTGCATTCTTTCCCACGCTTCATACCCCCTCTTTCTTCTTAAGGTAAGGTAAAGGGCCAGGCATGGTGGGGTAGGAGCATCCTGTCGGCAATCTTTTTGGCTTGACCAAGAAGTCTTATGTCCTCCGAGTCGCACGGCGTTTTAACCGAAAGAACTTCTTGCGCAATTCATGCCTTTCTGTTTTTATGACCAGAATTTTTTTCTTGATTTCCATTTCAAATTGTTCTCTGGACTTTTTATCAATATGAGGTGATCGTAACACAGTATATAAGACTCGTGATTCAGGCAATCCAATCTTCCGTGTGTAAGGCGGAAGCCCCCAAAAATGGTTTTCCAAAAATGGGTGATCAAAAGATCGAATCACTATGCGTATCTTGGTGGTCGTTACTTTTGGTGGTCTTTCTTTTTCGCCACTCGCGTATCCCGAAGACACTTTGAAAGCGCCCCAGTGTACTTCTTAAATAGTTGTTCGAGGAGAGAAGGTGAGGGCTTTCCTCACAGATTCAATGGGAATGGGATTTTTCATTCAGCACGGTGCAGCCTACACTTTGATGAGCACAGCGCAGTTCACGTCACAGCTACTTTCTTGTCTGCAACTATACTACGATATTTTCATTGATACAGCTAATTATGATTCAATTGTGACAATAGTTTTTAAGCAAGCAGCTTGTCTTCGTATAATAAGAAGAATGCGGTGCTTCCCGCTTTCAGTCAAGTGAGGCACTACAGGTATTGGATTCAGCTTGAACTAATAAAGCAGGTTTGTTAAGAGTCTGCTTCTTTAGAGACCGGAGTTGTTCCCAGTGAAAAGGAATTGATAGAGTCCGACTTCCCTGCGTTAAGCATATAGCAGATAAAGAAAGAGAATCAGAAGTATATGAACTATAATCGGATGTGGGAGGATAACAAATACTAAAGATAGAGCTCTGCTCTATCTTATGCAATAGCTCAGTGAAGAGTTAATAGTTCATTCTTTGACTCCTAGTATGAGTGTGCCAAGCCAGGGAAGCTAAGGTCAGTGCTTAGCTTAGGCAGCCCTAGTCTTGTATTGATATCAAACCATATAAGTACTGTCTACTTATCAAGTTCTGCGAGTCTACGTCTACTAACGGGAACTATAGTCAAAGTAAAGTCTTCTCTAATCTATCTCGTATAATAGAATAATTGAAAAAAGTATAAGTATAAGTACTAAGTATAAATAATAGATAAATAAAAGCAAAACAAAACGAGGTCTAGGGGGAATCCGGAGAGAGGACTCTTTAGATATGCCCGCAGATGTGGGAAGGTGCCCTGCCTGCTAACCGAACTGTGTAACTAAAGCGACTCCTTCTTGGTTACAGATAGGTGTTGATCCGATTCACCTATGTCAGTTCGAACCTGACGGGTCGTTCGTTTGTGTGGTTCGGAACGCACTTTACTCAGGATTTCTTTATCTTCGAGGCGAGGCATATTCTTAGTAAGAGGGGGAAGGGTTAAGGATTTGCCCGGTGTGAGATATCACATTGTTCGAAGAACCCTAGATGCTGTCGGAGTATTAGCGAACAGGGTGCTCTGAAGGGTGTCTAGATTTAGGAAGGGTCAGGATAGCCTTTCTTTCTTTTTTTTTTTTTCGGTATATCGCTCTGTTAATGAGGAGCGAATGAAGGGACTGTAAATCTAAGTCGATGTCAATCCATGTCAGAAAAAGAGTTTATGAGAGCGTTCGGGAGAAGTTTCTTGACGGAAAAGAAGTTCATCGAATGCCGTTAATGACGAAACTATGCCTTATTATATCTTACCTATGGGAGATGAACCCGCACTATCAAGAGAGGCACTCCAGTCAAGAAATAGTCGAAGGTAAGCTAATGAGCTTTACGTTCAAGTTCTCGCCCATGTCCCGCTACTGGATACCGAAACCGAACAAGCCGGGAAAGATGCGAGCCATTACCCAACCAAAGGAAAGGGATATCATTGTGATGGAATCGCTTTCGGTTATGTTAAATCTATGAGGAAAGATTTATGTCGTACTCTCACGGCTTTAGACCGGGTCGGGGAGCCATTACCTTCTTTTCCCAAGTCAAGGGATGGGGTCCGTTGGATAGATTATGTAAAGTAGATATAGTAGGTTGCTTCGATAACGAGGAGGTTTACATGCAGTTTTCCATTCAGATGGACTCCTAAAGGACGAGATCAGGGCAAGTATAGGGGAGGAAAACGAAGGCATTATCAACCTCTTAGGAGCCTTTCTAACTACCCAAATAGTAGACAAAGAGGGGAAAGATTACTCGAACGTAACGAAGGGCATACCACAAGGAAGCCCCCTTTCTCCCGTCATGATGAACATCTTTCTTCACCAACTGGATAAGCGCATAAACTCTTTTATGCGAGTGGAAGGTCACATGGGTTATGTCCGATATGCGGATGACATGATTATCGCATTCCAAAGTGAGGTGGAGCTGGAGGGTCGTTTCGGAGATTTTGGACGAATATGAGGAAGGCTCTGCTAGACTTTCAGTTAGAGATGACCCTATGTGAGCTAACCCGGGGTGCCCCTCGAAAGATCCGGGTCTTAGGCTTGGTCGTCGCAATAAGACGGAACGGTTCCCTGGAAATAAAGAAGGGCGCCTTTAAAGCGTTGGAGGAAGAGGTTGACGCTAGAGTATTACATAAGCAAAATGGGTTCTAAGGAAAAGAACTTGACCAACTTCATAAGAACGGTAATCCCCGTTTTCTCTTTATATATATAAATGTCATTTGCTTGCTCTTTTCACACCCGTCAACAAGATATCATAAGTTTCTTTCAGAATTTATTCCGCACTAGAGTTAGAGAATTTGTCCAAGCTTTTGGCATAAAGGACCCGTCCCTTAATAGTGTAATGGGAGTTCGCCTTTCGAGGATTCCAGGCCTAGTAAGGATGTACCATAAGAAAATGAATCAGAAGGGCCGCCACTTCCTAGAGAAGGACAAGGGGAAGAAGGAAGGTTTCACACGGCGAGGGTAAGAGCTGGCCTCTAGACCTATAACCTTAGTGCTTTTCCTCCTAATTTTCTTTCTATTCTAAAGGGTAACCGATCCATTTCAGAGTGTTAATATCTTTATTATCCCTGGAAAAAGTTGTTGTGGTTCCTGTTATCGTGTTTGTGCTGGTTCTATTTAGAAATGATTTTTAGCCAGTTATTTGTGCCAAGTTTTTAGTAGTATTTGCGACCATATTCATGATCCGAGAAAGAATCATGGCCGGTCCCGCATTTCCGAAGTGAAGAACCTATGTAACGGTGGCCGGGAGTGCCTTTCCGTCGAAGATCGTGTACTCGGATTAAGCTAGCTAAGCTTCTTAGATAAAACGATTACACTTTCTTCTTATATACGATGCCACCACCTCTTTCATCTTGCCCTCGCTGGGAGAAGACCTCTTTCTTTCTACCTAGATGCAGCCTCTGTATCCAGATCGAGGAGACTCTTTTAGGATCGACTTAAGCCCAAAGGATGTATCTCATCTTACCATACGCGCCCATTCCATTCCAGGCCAGGGGAGAAGATCTCTTGCTGCGTAATGACCGTACCCTTACATCTTAACTGAACAAGGACTATAACTAAGAGAGTCAACTGTACTCAGACAAAAGTACTAGGAAGATAGATCATGGTTTATTCTTGGGTCGTATCCAGATGGCATGTATATCGCCATAGGAGTACCTAGTTAGGCGTAGTGACTATCTATCCCTTTTCATAGCAGGCCTCATCAGCCCGCTTGAGGAAAGTCGAAGGTCCAGAGTAAACTCACGTGGTAAGCTCCTCTCTAATAAGGTTACTACACCAGCACCAGCAGTATAAAAAAGGGTCCGAAAGGTATGCTGCTGGCTTGGTGGATATCGCCCTATCTAGTAAGGAGCTTGAAACTTATGAATCAACTGGATCCGCTGGAACTACACAAGGAGGCTGGAGGCCAGAACTGAAATGGATGCTTAGCAAGGTTCTAGATCAACCGGCGAGACTTCCTATGCCGAGAGCACCAATAGATAGCTATGAGAACAGGTCTAGTTAATGCCCACCGACAGTGACCCAGGAGTAGGAATAGACAATAGGAAGGGGGTGGTTCATTTGCTCTTATCCTGTCTAGATAAGAGATTTGAAGGTCTATAAGGAGTTGGTAAGCGCATTGACTTGAGTTCTCCTCCACCGTTGGAACCAATCCACGGAATGGGGAATAAGAAGATAAGGAAGCAGGATTCATTGGTGGTCCATTCTTCCCGGTGCCTCAATAGGCGGGAATAGAAGGAGCAGGAACATCACTACCTACAGACCCACCTTTGATGGGCTTCTGGAGGAGGAGCTAGAGAAAGGGTTCCTTGCTCAGCAGTTTCGAGGTCGTCCAAGACCAGACTTGAAAGAATTATTACTATTGGCTGGTCAAGCGGTTGGTTGGTGTCTGCATCCATCACCAAGGGAAGGAAGGCAGAAAGGATATTTACCAAGACTACTGAAAGAGCACGGACTCGGCTTGAAAGGGACTTAACTCAGACTCAGGGAAAGAGATTAGACAATGCCGCCAACCTGAGAGTCTCCAGCCCGAAACAGACAATGCTCAGACTTTGGCACTTTTTTCCTTTAACAACCATTGGCCATGGAGGACTTTCTGCCTATTGCATGGGATAAAACCTTGAAAGTGGGGGGTTTGCTTACAGAGTGTGATATTTTGCAGGTTTCTCTGTCCGACGTGGAATCTATAATCGATGCCATGAACAGGAAGTTTTCCAATGGGTCCGGGCGTCAATCAGGCAAACTGCCGGAATGTTGGCCGAAGAAGAGAGAGTTTCCCAGCCCACGCCTTTAGCCAGAAATCTTTGCCCGACATAGTTGAATTCGGACCGACCTCCCTTTGAGCATAGCATGCTTTTGGGGTAGACTACCCAAGCATAGGCATTTTAACCGAAAGCTTATTGGCTCGCTCAAGTGAATCGATGGCAAGCATCATCATATGTGTGTGGTGCCGCTCCCTTCTTCCTTCCCCCGCGACGAAGAGGACTGAAAGCTTCGAATCGAGGTTGCGTAAATAATAGGACTTGACTTGAAGCTGGTTGTGGTGGTGAACCCCCTTTCTTTACAATGGAGGCCAAGCCAGTGAAAGGCTCTCCCTCGTGACTGAATGCCATAGTTAATGAACGAAAGGGTGAAAGTGGACTCTTCAGATCTAAGACATTTCCACCTCCGCCAGTTAGCATTCTCTTTGGAAACCAACCTAGCAGGGCGTGATGGGAGTGTAAAAAGACAGAAAGCTTATAATCACTCGCCCACCTCTTTGATGATCAATCCACCACGTGCGCCTAAAGTCGCTAGCCATTCGGATGGGAAAGAATCTTTTTCACGAAAGGAAGGACTTAAGTAAGGAGACAACCCGACCTAATTCATGATGAGGAACCGTCTCCCTAGCCTAGCAAGCGATAAGGACTCTGTCCCGCTTTCAACTGATGGAGCTGGATCGTACTCGAAGTTAAACCCCCGCATCAAGTGTCGACAATAAAGATGGTTGGGACACCCATGCCTTCAATAAAAACTAGTCCAATAAAGACTTTGCCTTTCACCCCATATTCTAAATCGAAGAATGCCTGGACGGAATCTAAAGCTAGGACGACTACCCAACTTAGTCTAATCAATCCTGCCTTTAATCCGGAGGGACTTAGGCAAAGCTACCGGGCTAGACGAAATCGAATGCTTACCTTATTCGGATTCTCACTCGGTCAACGAAGAGAGAGAAAGAAGTTATTGGTGCGGTTGAGGAGTCTCCACAGTCTCAACGAAGAAGGTATTCACCCTTAGCAGCAGACAAAGAGGGAGAGAAAGATTATCCTTCCCTTTCTGACCGACAAGGTCTCCTTTGTCTACTACGTCTTTCCCCTTTGGTCTATCAGCTTTATCTAGGAGCCTCTTTCTCTTATGAAAAAAAAAGCAATGAAAGACGTGCTCTAGTCCCCCCCTTAAGTTAAGGTGTCTTATAGCTGCGTGGCAAGAGCTCTCTCTTCTAAAACCCTTCTCCAGTGGGTTTACTCTACAGACCTGTAAACTTAAATGAACAGCGTGAAAACTTCACCAAAAGCTTGATGACCTGGTGGTGTGGCAGCGAGGCTCAATTTGTGCGAGCTTTCGGGGAGCAGGCTGCTGTACCAGAGGGGCGATAGTGAACCAAGAAATTGCATATAAAATATATATATGGCATTATGATTATGCATTATGAACTTCTCGTTTTAGAGAAAGAAAGACGGCGGAAGGACAGCATTCAAACAAAGAATTTACTGTTGAAAAAAATCCTACGTTAGAACCAGACTTTCAGCAATCCCAGAATGCGGGTGGCAGTGGATCATCCAAATTTCTGATCGACCCATGAAGTCGACCCGATGCCGTTAAGTAGGTCCCCCTTGCAAGACGTCATACTAGGACTTTCGCAACTCTCACACCCATTCCATGGTCATGGGTTAGCCCTCGGACGACGACAAGAGTGGTTATAAGTTATCGGGCTAATGGCTTTCTTCGACAGGGAGATGCGAAGAGAGCTGTCGTTTAGGAAGTGAAAGCATCTAAGCTCCCCAGCTCGAACAGAACAAGGTCTGTGAGCCCAGTCGAGAGTTAGGTGTCCGCTAACAATCGATACGGGAAGGTTCGAGGTGGACCACTGCCGCTCCGAACGCAGGTAGTTGGGCCCCCTAGCCAAGCGGTCAGCGAGAAAACGTAGAGCCGACGAGTTAATGGAAAGGATTCATACAGAATCCCAAAAGCTCCCTTTTCATTCGGCTTTGTAAGCTACCCCTAGGAACTTCGACCCCAACGCTCCGGCGGATTTTCCTTTTATTATTATTTATTATTATTATAGGGCTGGAAAACCGGTGATCAGTAAGCTGGCACGTCGGTCCTCTGCTTCCTCGCCGTGTAAGAATGGGTTTGGGCCATCAAGAATACCGCCCACCTTTAATTTAACTGGGAGCGAGTAGGATCCTCAAGCTCCTATCAGTAGTGAGCCGATAACCATCGGTTAACCCGTTACAGTTTCCTCTGGAGTCGTGTTAGAATTTCAATTTCTATTATTGATAAACTCTTAGGTGAAAATCAAAGAGCAAGTCAATCCTTTTTTAAGATTTACCGTAGGCCAATACTAAAAGTCTTACTTTTGCATATATAGTCGAAAAAAAAGATTGGACTTTCTCCGCACCTAGGGATTATTCAAACCAATTCTTATTCAACTAAGTGACATAAAAGAGAACTTCTTTCAGGATCTCTGTAACAAAGGACTCTTAGAGGTTTCAAAGGCTTACCAGGACGAGAAAGAAAGGATTGACCGCCTTCAAGTCTTTTTTATCCGATAACTCTTTGAGTGTAACGGCTCACGCTCATGATGGCTTTGCTCTAACGTTAGGAAGTCCTCTCTTTCCTTGTATGGATTTTTTATGACTGATTCATATGCTTTAGCTGGAGTAGGATTCTTTCTCAAGCCTGGACGGTGGTCATCGTCTGCACTGTGTTCTACGGCCTATGCTGCTGTAAAGATCGAGAGTGAGGTCTTCGCTACGTCCGGGGGAAAGCGGAATAATGGTCTCTCTTCAACGTCCGACTCTGTCGTATGCTTAACCCAAGGTCAAGTAGGGATGTATAACCCTTGGCTCTGTGTCCAAAGGAGAGAGAGAGAAAGAGAGGGGATTCTTGGACTAAACCCCTGGTTACAGTAGCGCTCCTGGCTTTCGAAATGGAGACTTTGATTGGCGGGAAAAAAATGGAGTTCTTTAATGGAAGGCCTCGCCGAAAGGATGCATAGTGTGAGGGGAGGTGATGCAGGGGCTCTCGGAAGCCCACAGCTTCTGCTTCTGAGCGGACCGCCTCTCATCGTGGGGAATTCCCGTGGCTCATCACTTATGTCGCGCAGTTCCTCTATGATAACCCACGAAATCTCACTTATGTTCCCATTGGAGCACTCTCTGATACAAGTCGTAGGCATAACCAATTCAGGGGGCTTACCTTGCGTTCTAATGTCATACCCTCCCCTGCTTGCTCTGTTCAGAACACAGCTTCACCGCTCTATCTCACTGTAGCCACCCTGATGGAGAAGATTACAGGGCCACTCCGGTTGGCATTGAAGTAGGAGTTCCAACATCGAGTGCTAGTTCCCATCCAGTAAAAGTTAAGTGCTTTGCGAGCCATCTAGAGTGCCCGTAATCGAGAGGGAGTACTTTATAGCATAGCCGCAGTAATTGTATAAGTCTCCTTTTCTTCCTCTTGCCTCTATTGTTGTTCATTTTTTCTTCACTCGATTCCTATTCTTTTTTGCCGAGTTACGGCCCTTGCTTTCCCACCGCCTTTATGGGAGTAGGGGGGCCTTTTCTTCTCACTTGAGAGATGCGATTTGAAAGAAGAGAAGAGGTTATATCAGTTAATCACCATCCCTTCCTCTAATGAATCAGATCCCATCTGCTAACTAGAACAAAAGGGAAGTAAGATAAATTGCCTTTTTTTTTTCATTCTCTCGTCACTTCTTCTTCTTTGCTTTTTGAGTTACTAAAGTCACATTGGTTAGATCTTTGGCCCCGTGTGCATTTTATGGGCACCGGCCAAGGCCTTACTTCGGTAGAATGGTATACCATCCCGCTTCCAGTAGTATTTAGTCACTCAGGTAATTCCAGACTATGATAAGGTTCGGATCAAACGATTTCTTCTATATGGGATCACTTGGGGAAGACCTGGAGAAAATCCTTAGTCACTCCGTATGTTAACGGTACTTCCACACTAGCGCCTCTTCCTACTTTTTTATTTTAACCTTCGACAAAATGAATGGAATTAATTGTCAGTGACTGTTGATGAAGCCCTTGGTGGGATACCTTCTATCTCTCTGAGTGCTATGTTCCCATATTGTCTTCAGTGCAATGTATACCTCTTGGGTTGGGACACTTTTTCCCATAAGTTCAGCCAAGACAGGATAATGAACCTAGTTCGCATCGCTACTTTGATATTTAGGATGTAAGTAACCTAACCTATTAAAGAATCTCTCCTCGGAGAAGAATATTTATGAACTTGTCACTACTGATCTGCACTTACCCGGGGATCTAGTATGGTTTGAGTCGGTCCTTGGTTGTTTCAGTACATTCAGTTCCAAGTCAATTCAATTCAGTTCGCGTAGTTCGTAGCGAGGAAAGAACCTGTATTACAAGGATTCATTAAGTCTAAATCTGGCAATTCCTACCAGGGTGGTGGGTCAGAGCGGATTCCCAAGCTTTAGGGCAGGAATAGCGGGCTGGTTAGGGGGCTTTGTCTTTAAGCAGCTGACTTCGACTTCCACGTAGCTACAGCTGCGGGGGATAGTCTCTAAAAGCTACAACCGCTTCTTATTATCCGAAAACAAACCTAGGGTTTGGCAATCACTCTACTTACAGAGAACCTAAGAACTACCAATAAGCCTTTAGACAGCGGAAATAGGAAATGCCGTCTTCCTTTACAATGACTTCTTCCTTTTCTATTCACCATAAGAAATTCTAGCTCACCCTCGGATCATGGGATACCTTAAGTCAGCAGCTTCCTTTGAAGATAGGGCATTTACATAAACTCCGAAGCCGTACCCAGGGAGCTTACATCAGGAAACTCCCAAGCTTGCCGAGGAAGGAACAAAAAAGAGATAGCCACCAAAGAGCTACACTGATTGGGATTAACCACTTTACAATAACACAACCCCCTTTATATGAGCACGTAACAGGATCTCTCTGCCAAGGCATTCATAGAATGCTCGAGAATACGCAGCAATAGAGCAGACTCTTGCCATTGAGATTCCTTTGGGCTAGGAACATTAAGATAGGGGAGCCCGGGAGGGAGGAAAGAGAACCTCGAGAAAGACACCGTCCAACCGCTTATATATGTGTGCGTATCACTTTCGTTTATCTTTGCACTCCTAGCTCCCTTAATTGGCTACCAGAAAGAAGAGACATCCTACTGCTTTGAAAGCGGCTTAGAAAGGGCGGTCCTATATCAAATAAGTTGAAAAAGGCAGGTAGTCCCAAAAGACTGACTTTCGCAGCTATCTTAATCACGACGTTCTTTCTTAAAGGTTTGTATTAGCACTTGCTTAGGTGCTAAAGGTATAAAGGTAGATATGTAAATCACTTAGTCCTTGAACTAGGGATATGGCCTAGTAATCAAATTAAAATAGAGTACCAGTACTATACTAGTGAAGGAGGAAATCGTAGTCCCACAGGATTCAATGAAGCTATGCCTTTTTCCTATGCTTAACTTAAGGACTAGAATAAGATTCCTTCCTTTAGTTAGAAAGCTGAATGGAAGGGAAGTCAATGAAGGAGAATACGGAAGTCAGAGACTGACGCGGAGGGATGTAAGGACTACTTTTCTGAATCTTTCATTCTTTAGCTCCTTTCTTTATTTTATCCGACCCGGCCTGAGCCCGAAGGGGAAGAGAGAAGAAGAAGAAAAGAAGGAATTCAAGCCCAGCGGGAACATCTGCTTCTGTTAGAGCTAAAACTCGGCATTCCGGTCCCACTAGATTCTTTTTTTGTTTAGGAGTTTCCAGGGCGCCGGAGGTTGAAGTTGAGGACTCGGCCAATACATCAGCTTAGAAGAGAGCTTATAGAGCAGCTACCTATAATAGTAAGAGTTCCCTCGGCGAAGGGAAGGGTAAGCCCGCGAGCCTAGATAAGATTCTACAGAGTTTCCCTTATAAGACTGTTTCCACTCTTTCTTTATATCTTAGATCTCGCTGGTCTTTGTCTTTTCTTTCAATAGTCAGAGTCATAAGAGTGTTTCCACTAATAGGAATAGGAAGCGGTCTGTCATTATTTTAGGACTTTTCCTTTCAAAGTCAGAGAATTCCCTGGAAGGCTGTCTTGTTTTTATGCTTATTGTTTAAGTTTTATTTGCCTCCTTTCGTTAAGTTCCAGCTTTAAAGCTATAAAAATTAAGGTGATTTTAAGACATTGCCATTGACATTATGGTTTCGCCCGAGTTTGCCTAGCTATAGGCTTAAGGTTTAGGACAAGAGTTAAAACTACAAACTAGAACATTCAGCCTAGTATAGAGAATAATATGCCCCCGCCCTTTCCTTGCCTTGGGGTGAAAAGCTTTCTTGTCTTTCTTTATGATGGTTTAGGTTAGCTCGGGTTAGCTAACACACACTTCTTGCTATAGCTATTAGTAAACTTAAGAGGGGAAAGAGAGCAAGGGCTAATATGTCATGTCAGTTTATTTGTACTAAGAGCGATTATTCCTCCAACAATTCCTTCTTTCAAAATGGGCATATATATATATCAGAAAGGCATAAGTCCCACATCTGTTCTGTTAGTCGCCAAGAGTCTCAGATGTCCATTCAAAACCAATAGTAGCTCAGCATCGGGAAAATCATGTGTTAAAAGATATTTCCTTTTTGAGTGACTACCCTAAGAAATCAGACTTATGCTCAGCTCTCCTCGGGATAAGCTGTTCTTGTTTCATAAGCAAATGGGGCAACCTGGTGGTATAGTGAGCTCTCTCTCTGGATTAAGCTTCAGTCATTGATAGAGAGGAATCACCTAGCCTAGCATTAGACTAGACTAGCTAGCCGGCGGATTGCTTTGAATAGCGTAGTTATGTAGCTTAGCTCCGGGGAGGAGACTTGCCTTATCAGATGCGGGATTACCTGTTGATGCGGTAGATGAGGTCTTTGCTTTTCCTGTTAGAGAATGAGTTGTTAGCCTTACAGAATGCGCTGCACATCTATCATTCTATAGTAATGTCGGCTCTCCCGCTGTTGGTGGTTTAGTTGTAGTAAGGGTGGTCGGATTAAGATTAGGAGATTGATTGAGTGAAGTAGGGTTCGATGAAATATTAAATAGAAGTAGGACATCCTTTATAAAGGAAAGTACGACAGCCAATCTAAAGTCAAGTAAAGTATGCCAGAACTCGTAGCCTCTCCTCTTTCTTGTCTTTCTTCTCCCCTAATCAGTCTCGTCTCGAAAAGACCAATTGAAGCTTTTCTCTTCCCTGGGATTGGCTCTGAAAGAAGAGGACTGATTATACCATGAATGGACTCCTTTCCTTGTCAGGAAGAGATAGAGATAAGGCGAAAGAGAGAAGCCAGTCGCGGCACACTGACTATATCCTAGCCCGGTGACCCTAGTCATTTCCCTCGCCTTCGTCATTGACTTGTGCTAGCAGTACCCCCAGAGAACCGGGCAGGGCTGTGATGTACAGGATCAGTGGCTTTCCTCGCACGGGTACAGTTAGAACCGGAGGACTCAAAAGATATCGCTTTCTACTATAAAAAGCGTTCTGGCACGAAGCTTTAACTCCGCGTCCTTTTTCATCAACTTTGTAAACGCGGCCCAAAAGTTAGAAAGAAACCTTCGGATGTAAGCCATCTTCCCTTGAAGAGACCTAAGCTCCTTCAGATTCTTCGGTGGCGGTATTTCAAGTATAGCCTTTATTTTATCTGGATCAACCTCGATCAAAAAAAAAGACCTTGAGGTCTGCAAGATGATCGGCCCTATCTATCACGTGTCTTGACCACTAGATCATCGACGTAGCACTCAACGGAATGGTGCAACAAATCATAAAAAATCACTGTCATTGCCCTTTGATAAGTCTTCTTTTATCCAAACGGCATTACTTTGTAGCAAAAGTGCCCTTTCGGTGTCCAGAAAGCGGTGTGAATGGCCTCTTTTGGATCCATCTTGATTTGGTTATGAAGACCCATCCATAAACATAAAGGAGAGAGCTTAGTGATCGGCAAAGGGAATTCATCCTTCGGACATGCCTTGTTTAGGTCACGAAAATCCACACATATTTTTATTTGGCTGTTCTTCTTCCCCACCGGGACAATATTAGCCAGAAAATAAAATAGGGTATTGAACCTCTTCAATGACGCCTGCGCTTATCCACCTCAGCAGTAATCTGGGCTTGAAGTTCAGGGCGGAAATGAATAAGGTTTCAGGCGGCTCGTCCGAAGGTTCATTTTAGCAGGAAGGACAAGGCCTTTGAACCCTAGGCTTTGATTTACCGTTTTTACGGGATTTCCCTTACCGGCTCAGTCTGACTGAAGCCAACCTAGGTCATTTGTGAACTCGACCATCCGGGAGGGGACACCGGTCAGGAGCGAACGAACAATAAAGGTTGGGCAGCGGATACCGGGGGGAGGGGTAGACAAGAAGTTGGAGAAGATTTCCTTGTCTATCCCTCTGTCTTTCTTCCCCATCCGATAAGGATAAGCCTTTTATTTTAAAGTCTCCATCTCTTATCCCAGCACCTAAGGCAACCAACACAACATTTCATTCTGCCGGCTTTATCCCCATCTCGAACCTCCCGTTCGTGAAGATGCCTTTCCCTCAACACATGGAGAATATCACTATCCAGTCGAACAATGCTAAATATTCATTATCAGGGCCATGGGTTGGGTAGCAATCTGAGATAAGGCAAGGTCTTCCCCAGCCTGTTGGTGTTGACTAGCCAGCTCGGTTTGGGATATGCGCCACCCACCTGATCTTTGACAAAACGACAACTAAAGTGAGTCGAGCGAACCGTTAGATGTGTACTCTAAATAGAAATAGATATATAAATAGATATATGCTTCTCGCCTCCACTAACACCATCACTTCCCGTATCGCCGAGTCAGTATATGTCCCCCCCGAGCCCTCCATTTCAGCAGACCGTCCTGCACATTCTTCCAATCGACATGAGGACCAATCAGCCAGCACAGCTGCCTCCTCCCCGCATGGAAATGAAAGGAGGATCTTCCATTTTGTCTGGATGAGAATACCTTTTCTTTGAATAAAAAAAAAAAAAAAAAAGATGATCAGCTATCTCATTTTTGAGGGGCAAAAGAAAAGTGGTAAAGCAGGAATTGAAAGAAATGCATCCTGCCATATCACTGCAGGGACAGAAAGAGATGAAGAAAAAACAGATAGAAGTGGAATTCATCACCCACATCCATTATCCGGATTGGTTGGCAAATGTAGTACCGGTTAGCGGGGGAAATGGAGGGAACAGGGTATGCATAGATTTCGGGAATTCGAACAAATTGGTTGGGACTTGGTTATACAAGATCTTTTCCCTTAAAAGCCTTAATGGAAAGAAAGGTGGGGGAAAGCCATTTTGGATTGAGAAATCGATGTGTCGGTGCTTAACAACTAATCCAGATTGAAACTTCGTGATCAGGACCCAGCACCAGCGACAATACCACCATAGCGGTTCTAGTAGCAGCATAAAAGAGTGGCATAACAAACATAAGTAGTAGAACATGAGTAGCAGAAGCATAGGCTTTGTGGGTACCGGGCGGAGGCAAGGTCTCGTAGAGCCTCATCAAGCCCATCCACATCAATAGCTCACTACCCACCAAGATCTCAAAAAGTGGATGAGTCGACTGGCGAATCAGCTGCAATAATAGGACTCGACCTGTGCAGGTGGATGAACAGCCAGGTCAACAAGAAGAGATTTTTTTCCGCTTAGGGGGGAAGACCTCAAACTCCAACTAACTGATCAGATCTGATAGTATGAGGACAGGGATATAGTAATTTTGACCTAGGCTTGACAGCTCATCCGGTCTTCTTTCTCACCAGGTCAGTGCTGGAGTTTGGATAGTTGTCCCAATCCCTGTGAGACCTTCTAGTTCTTGCACGGAGAGATAGCCAGCCTGTAGGGAAGCATCCGAAGCCGTGATTTGTATGGTATGTCTTGCCCTCAATGTCCGCTTGGTTGGTAAGTCACTAAATCCCTATCTCCCGGTGGTCGAGTACCCCCGACGCGTCGAATGGGTTGCTTAGTCTGACCTCTTGTGCTGGCCCGACATCATTCTGTCTCCCGCATTCTCTCCTTTCATAGGTTCCTTTTTTTACTTCGCTTCGCGATTGGAGTTGTACGCATCATGGGAATCCTTCCTTCCGTCCTTGATGTTAACGCTCTCGTGCTGACTTAAGGTCCCGGGTCAAAGGAAAGGGCTGGGGGAAATTATGTGACTGATCCCGCTCTATCTGACATATCGTAAGAAGGGGTTCTACTTAGAATGGCTCTATTCCATCGTAGTTAGCCAAACATATCGAGATTCATAAGCCCCCTCCTATTCGCGGCCGGGTGGTCGAAATCCTGATACTACGGATATAGTTGAGTAAAAACTAAGGGGTATTTTGAGGACAACATCAATCTGTGACTGAGATACCGACATTGATGAATCGAACCTATAACAATGCCGCTCTCCTTTGCTTTCTATAGAACGTGCAAGAGCGTCAAGCAAGAGGTGGGCAGCCAGCGGCATGAATCACTCATTTCGGGTTAATCCCTTGGTCGAGGGCTTTGTTATCGAAAAGGTAGTGGTAGTGGGTTCCGTGCAGTTCGAGATATGAGCGCATTGGCAATTTCCGATGCTTCAATCGCCATTTCGACACCATTCGGGGGTGATTTCTTTTTTATGTCTTTACCGGGCGATCTCATATCAGTGGCCATCTAATTAATAGGTTCCCTCGTTCGTAGAAGGGCACGATGATTGAATGCATAACCTATTCTTGATTGAAGCAATCATCAAACCGTAGGAGGGGACTGCTTCAAAAATCCTTCTTCTCCCACAGTTGGGTAAGGGGGTAAACTACCCTAGAGTACTACCCGGCTGACTCTTCTTCTTTCTTTTTCCCATCCAGCTTTCCTCAAGAAAAGGAGTGAGTGTACTTCTTCTTCAATTGAGCTCCTTTTTATACAGGATGTTCTATGAGTTGTTTTCCGTTGCTTGTAGGTGTTATCGGAGATAGCAGCCGTATCGCTCACGTAGCTATATGGTGTGCTTGCTCAAGAATACCCCTGCAGAGTTCAAAAGGGGAGTCTTTTTTCACTTTCTGTTCGTGAAAAGCAGCTCTACCTACCGCACTAAGAAAATGGCTAACTCTGCCCACGGATGTGAGAGTCACACACCCAGCTCGGCTTGAGCAAAAGCTCGTTTTGGTCTTTTGGCGGTGTCCATCCTCACTTAACGCGGCATCGATGTCATCGGTTACAGCAGGGGTTGGTCTATGTATGCTATGATATACAGTCTGATTGGTCGTAATAGAAAGAGGTTCCTGGAGCGAAGTAAGATCTCGGAGCTTTACGCTTGCTCCTATAACGAAGGAGGGGACAGGGGCATTTTCACTATTGAGTTAGCACTTTCGGAGCGAAGGCAGCTCAACTGAGTTGTGGAGAGGGGTGGCGGGAGAATTTCTATTGGTATGGATTCCAGGACTATACTTTTAGGAAGAGTCTAGTTGATAGGATTCACCACTCACAGGAATAATTCAAGTGAAATTGTTTTTGAGTTAAAAGAAGACGCCTCCAACTACTTTACTTAGGGGAACCTACTCTTCTTCGGTTGATAAAGATGAATAAGAAGAATCTATTGCCTCCACTTCAATACATTACAAAGAAGCTAGTCGCTAGTTCAAATAGGCACTCCCCAGCCGGCAATCATATGTTGAGTAGGAGCTCGTTCATCAACCTGTGAGCGGAAAGACCCAAAAAGTTCAGAAACTGTACAAGAGCGAGCCAAAAACCTGACCTCTCTACCTATTCCCTTAAACAGACAGGCACAGCAGTTGGTATTGGCTTATTACCACACCTGTACGATTGATTGCTTCAAGGCTTCGCACCTTTCTAATGCTACGAAGTTCTATTATTATAGTATAGTCCTATGCGGGGGAGCATGAAAAAAGATCGTTCTAGTGGGCTATTTCTCCTCGAAGAGTGTACATTTAATAGCGGATCTCCGCCTGACTGGCTTTCTGAACCAATTAATCTCAGGAAATAATCTCACTCAAATACATGAGTTTTCTGAGCAATTGGATCCGGAAAGACAAAACAAAGGGGTGCGCTCCATGAGCGCATTCGAGAAGGGTTTTCCAATGAATGAAAAGAAACCCGAGGTGCGGAGTTCAGTTCCTGAGAGAATAAATAATGGTTTCATCTATCTATGGTACCTATCACTCTAAAACTTTCTACCTTTCAACTCTCTTATCGCCATCATAGTCGAAATACTACTGATGGTCGGTCTTCTTCGGTTCCTTCTACTCTTAGTTTAGGTTTTGGAATGAAGATCAGTTTCGGGGGGTAACGTTCGTATTCGACTTCCGGGTAAGCAGTCTATCTTTATTTGAGGGATGGTATAGAAGTTCCTTTACAGCTAAAGTAGATACATGAGCAGACGTAACTCTTTTTTACGGAATATCTGTTCCAGTAGTAACAATTGACGAAAGACCGTTTTTTGAGGCATTTTGCGGATTTGATTCTTTCAATACTGGTTCCGGTGAGTGCAATTTCAATTATGCTTCTATTGCTATTTGCTATTGGGTAGTGGATAGAATTACATACTGAATGAGTTACGCATTTGGAATGGCAGTTCAAACAGTAACTTCAGTATGGGATTCTGGTCAAAGGGATAAGAGGTCTGGGCTATCTGTTCCTCTACCAACTCAGACTCTCAGGACGATTGCCAATCCTGCTCCTCTTCTTGATTACGCAGTTAGAATAAAAGCTCAAGCAGTTCACGCAGCAGTAAGGGAGATTGTTAACTACAGGGATCCCTTTCTTCCTCAGCTCTGGTTCACCCGCTGGTATTCTAAAGCTGGCATAAGACCATATCTTGATGTAGAGCCAACCAAGTCAAGAGTAGCATAACATATCTCCTATCTCCTAGCTACACATTTCTTTCTCAGATAGAGAGAATGAGATCACAAGCGAAGGGCTGAAGAGAATAGTATGTAGCGAGCGTCTTTCTACATGAACTGAAGAAAAATATCATAGAATAGGAATAGAGAGGGAACTTATCCTTAGACTTTTGGAGCTTTGGCTTTGGTTTGGACCAGTACTAGTCCGAGAAGTGAGAGCACCAGGTTGGAAGATGCTGGTTCGAGAGGACCTGGAAAAATGCTAGTAAGAAGGAGGCTAGTTTGCTAGGTTATAGATCTTCTCCCTTATGCTTTATAGAGGAATCCCCTAAATTCAAATAAGATCTTTCTCTGCGCCGTCAAAAGCCTAATTGAGACAAATCAGCTCTTACAGTTCTCCGGTCTTTGCTCTTGAAGATCCGCTCTTGAGAACCTCTATCTCTTTCTTCAAAGCCTCATTCGAAGCCTGTCAGTCTTACAGTATATTACCCGCAAGTTCATCTTCTTTGATAGGATATTAGTCAGCCTCAGCAATCCAAGTTCCAGCAGGTTCTCAAACTTCAGAGGTGGCCTTACCTTACTTCCTTTTTAAAGCAAACATGTGGACATAAAAAAGAATTGAATTGATAGAATAGAGGAAGATTAATGTGCAGCTGATTCTATACCAGCCAATTCAATTGTTCAGCTACTTCGAAAAAACTGACTATTATGGCTATGTAAGGGGACTGGCTTCCCAGAGAGCTGAGTTCTTTTTACCACTTGACTAGAGTAGCTAATTGGCTTCCTTGCTTGCATGTCTTGTAGCGAACTAGACTGAAAATTTCTTATATAAAGAAAAGTTCTGTCTTTCTTCTATTAGTAGTATAGTGAATCAAAAAGCTTCGCCTTAAGGTGCTCATTCTAATGAGCCGGTCACCCGTTGGCTAAAAGAAAATCGTACTTTGGAAGAAATTAATCTATAAACGAGTCTAGATTGAGTTACTGATCCTCCTCTTGACTTCTTAAAATGTTATTCTGGTTCTACCTGATCTAGTGCATTCATTCTCATGAGATTGCTAGACCCCGACGCATCAAGGAACTGCTAGAGGTTCCAGAGCAAGTCAAGAAATGGGCGGGGCTCTTTCGCCTGCTGAAATCAAGAAAGTAGCACATTTTCTGGGTCCAATAGGGGATTTTCCAGAATGTAGAATCTGACGGTTACCTAGTGGAAGCCTTAGTGCATCTGTGGGATCCTAAATGTTCGGCTTGGGGATTACGAAATCACCATAACAGTTGAAGAGGTAGCCGGTTTGCAACATTTTCTAATAAGAAAAAGACTTGTGATATTCCCAAGCACCTCCAAGAAGGCTGATTTTTGTACTTTTACCGGTCTACGTAAGTCCGCAGTACCAGGGCCTGATGATGCTGCTTCGATAGATGTGAAATTCCTGTATGATAGGTTTGCGATTCGGAGTGGATTCAGCACTTTTCGTCAAGATTTCGTACTTCCATCCGAGCAAGCTTGGAAGCAACCTTGGGTATATGGATTGGTCATGGCAGGCATTTACTTATTTCCGAGGTCGGATAAGAGGATCAGTTTCCAAATTGTTAAAATTCGGACTTTTTTTGGAATTGGAGGCCGACAGGGTTCTATTGTGCCTACAATCGTAGCTGATCCTTTTCTGTCTTGTACTCTCTGCAAACAAGGAGCCAGTTTCTTCTTTGGTGCAAATCGCATTCTGCATGTCTGGGCTATGGAGCATTTCAAATGCAGACAATCCATCCGAAATAGCCTGCCACCGACTGGGAACAACTGGATAGCCACTTATGACACAAGGGTCGACAGGGTCAACTTGCCCAAGGATGCATCTGGGTATCTGGTTTTTTTTACGTGACTACAAAATCAGATGGGTACTGGACTGGACTGATTGTACTGAGCCTGATACTGGACGAAGCGCTTACCAATAGGCTCTGAAAGAGAGTGGCATGGTCAACAGAGGAGTCAACCAATGGGTAGAACGGAGCCCGCCTTAACGGTAAGCAAGAAAGGTAGGAGCGGAAGGAAAGTCAATTCAAAGCAGTCGATTGAAGCGGGGTAAGGGTGGGAAGTAGTAAGGTATGAAATCGCTTAGAGAGATGACATGTTGGATGACGGAACGATGACTTAATGCAACAATTATGGATTTTTTACCTATTTATGTAATAGATGGAAAGAGTCAAGATTAGCGTACTGAAGGATTTCGATTCTTATCTATGTAATTTCTTGATTGATTTTCGTTGATCGGATCGCCACACCCGGCTTTCCTGACTGACTGAACATTTATGAGAAGCCCTAGAAATTGTCGTACCAGATCGCTTCGAAAGGCGCTTGCTTTGGTTAGTTTCCTTCAGCAGCCCGCGAACTTATGTCAGAGGTTCTTAGTTTCCTTACGTGGCGGCGGGGTCGTCACGAGCAATAAGCGTCGACAACATCTTTCTCCTACACACTGGGCAGTCCATTTCTAAGGACTCGGTGCTCAACCGTGTCCATATGCTAGTTGAAACCAATCTTACCTTATTTAAGATAAACCCCGAAAGACACTGCTCAGCCTATGTCCTCCAACTATAGGTAGTATCTTGCGCTTAAATGGACTGGCCCTGCTTTGACTTTTAGGGAAACTAGATGCTTACCTTCCGTTAGATCTGAGGGCGGAAATGTTGAGAGGGCGAAAGCACACAAAGGAGGCACGCTAGCCAAAAGGGTATGGAGTCGGAAATCGAACCCCTTGTTGTTGACCTGTGACAGTCTCAATGCTCTTATGGCAGGGCAGTAGCACCGAGATCTCATAGAGGCGGCATTTTACTGCGGTTCCCTATGAAGGCACCAGTCGAGTAGCAACCACTTCGGGAAAAGGATTTCTACCCAAAGCGGTGAGGGCACGGTTAGCCCAAAAAAGCCAGCGCTTGAAGCAAGGTTCAGCACTTTTTGCAGGGTTTGACCCTGCCTTCTCTTCTTTCTTCGTAATTCTACTGAACGGGGTCGATCCACTTAACTAAAAGTCAAATCTGAAGCCGTTTCAGGTGCATAAACAAAAAGGCGCCTTCGGATACAGAGGGGCTACTCTAGTCACTCAAAGTCCTAGCTAAGTAAGGAACAGACTCTCCAAACAGAAGTACGTACTGCACGGCCGAGGAAGCATCCGAAGCATCTAAAGTCGAATAATCCGAGTTGAATAGGAAGCCTTTGATCCGCTTTCTGAGAGCGCTGAATCATTCGATTCGAAAAAGGTGGAAAAAAGGGCACTGACTACTTCCTTCTTTTTTTTTTTTTTCAAGGAATTGAGATTCGACTCCCTTCAAAGTCTACGGGTTCCCTCTGGGTGTAATATGGTATGATCCGTGCGTGCAGCCGTATACGAATAAATTCCTGAGCCGCCCTTTTCTTTCTTCCTGAGCTAATGTTCGTTCTTTCTTTCTGGATTCGGTACCTGGGGGGAGGAGTGGGACTGGAAACCTAACTAAGGAGGATCTCCCTTATTTCTTTCTTGAGTTCGTGAGTTGGAACAGTTGTTTATAGGAAAGGAATTGAAGAGTTCTGAGTTCTTAAAGAAAGAAAAGGATGGAGACTCTTCAAACTAGCGTAGCATACAGGATTGGGTGAGATCAAAGACCTAGAAGTGGACTCTATCTTTCATAAGACTTTCCTAAAGCGCTATCGGGCTAGGAGGGGCGGTTATTCTGATGAGTTAACCTATTAGTTCTAGCTATCCTCGGCTGTAGCGACCGCTAGGGAACGAGCAGAGTTGGAGAAGGTAGAAGTTGAGCGGGTTATCGCATATGTAGTTTTTAAAGACTTGTTCTTCTTCTTCCCTGAGTTATAGTTTGTTTAGGAGTGTGAATAGCTACCGAACGAGTGTAATACGCAGAAAGTCTAGTACGTCAGTGTAGTTTACCGAAAGGATAACTAGAGCGTAATGAGTGAGAATTAGAGTGGGTTGGGGTAGACTCGGCTGGGAGCATTCCTCCTAATGCACAAGCATACCAGAATGTACAAGAGCAGCCTGCCTTTCTGAAGAAAAAGGAAGTGATTGGCCACCCCCTTCCTCGGACTAAGGGTCGAGCTAAATTGCATAGACCCTATTACTACTTGTACTTGTGGGAATTCCATTTAGGGCTTGAACATATGCTGTGAGATAGTCGCACCAGGTCTTGGAATCGGTATTAGCTCTGTTTTCGCTGTTCTAGAGTCGTTTAATTGCTCGTGTTGAATCAGCCGGGAGTTCAAGCGATTCGGATGAAAGGTTCTCGCAATAGAAGCTCTGTACCAAGGGTAGAGGGGAAGTTCTGACTCTCGGTCTTCCGCAGTGAAAGAACCCTCGGCTAATTCAATTGTTTCAGCTCGAGCGAGATAATTAGCCTGTGTTAGCAGGGGAAGAAGCAAGGGATTACTTGCTATTTGAATGCCTTTCTTTGTGTTATACCTCTTGAGGTTAAACACAACCAAAGGGAAGAAAGAGCTATAAGGAAGACTGATTCACTCGCTTTCGAGAACTAAGATTTACAGCTTATTCTCCGTTCGGCGAATGTTCTTCATGTTCTTCCGGGGAATTCAACTCTTCTTTCATAGATTGGGAACAAAATAAGCACCAGTAGCGTATTGAGTTAGATGAGCTACATGAGTTTCATTAGCTCCTAGCGCAGCATATCTGAATTAACTATAGGGTTAAGAGTGACTTGCTTACACTGCTGAATAACCTTCACTTTAGCGAGCTTCCGGAGAAACTACATTCAACAGGAGAAACGAAACTTTGAATAGAAGGATTAGTGCCCGTAGCAGTCCTGGAGTTAGGTTATGATGGTCGTGATGAGCTCTACTAGAAAGAAAATCTCTTATATTCATAGAGTAAGTGCTATCTAAGGGGCTTATAAGCCCAGCCCTTGAATTCCGTTCCGTAGTTCAATCCGGAACTCCAGATGTGTAAGTAGCGGGCAAGCGGCTCTGTCCTTTTCAAAGAGGTTATCCTTCTCTGTCCCCGCTCTATAGTGTTATAGGATAGCTCCCCATTCAAGTAAGTCACTTTTCCCGGGTACGCGGTTGCTGTCTTCTTTCTAGCCCTTTGTTTAAGATTGGTAGCAGTCCCTTTTTAGCACCACCTTTCCTTTTCTTCTCTTTCAGCAGCCTCCAATCGTAGGCCAGCTGAAGACCGAATAAAGCAGTTCAAGCCCGCTTCTGATCTCAACAATGACATCTCAACGATCGCAATCCGTAGGCTAAGAGGAAAGAACCTGAAACCTTCACTTCAGGATAAACAGAGTCTCGCGGGGAAGCTGAGATGGCCGTGGGGGAGGGAGCTGGGTCCGTAGCTCATGTTCAAGCAGGGGTTTCTACGCCCGCCCAGGAATACAGATAAGGAAGTGCAGCCGAAGGTAATGCAATTGTGGAATTCCGTTCAAATAGAAAGCTTTTGCTTTTGGCCAGTTCAAGGTCAGTCGTGAGCTGTAGGCTCAGATAGTAGCGAACCAGAAGAAATTCCCGTAGTTGCATAAGGGGGACGTTGAAAACTTTCCAGCAGATAGTATGGAATACTCTTATCAAAACGAGCACTATACTCTTTCTTAGTTTAGGGCAGAAACATACTCAAGGAACGCAAAGCTAACCCTAAATATTTCATATTACCTCAGCTCAAAGGTTGTTTACTCAGATATTTCTTATCAAAGCGAGGGATTCCTTTCAGGCGAAATCAAATCAGAAGCGATTTCCGCTCTACCATTAATTTAAGCTATTTCCGCACCCCTGTCCGGTGGTTTGAGAAAGAAAGTCGAGACATTCAGAAAGAGAGTTCTGGCATTTCTAGCATTAGAATACGGTCCTATTGATTCAATCTTTATGCTTGGCACGGAACTCTTGTTTCGAGTGAAAGGGAGAGCAGTGGCCCGCACCGCATTCACAGGTAAATTTCCCTCTACGGGGCGGGGTGTGGAAAGCACTATAAGTTAGTTGACTTCTCGACCAAAGGTAGTCTAGCTCACCCTCCAAGTAGGAATAGATTCTATGAGTCGTGATCCAGTTAAGATAGGGGGCATTTCTAGCATTGAAAATCCCTATTCTTTATTCTTATTGAATAGTGAAAATAACTAGTTGAACATACCTATTCTTTTCAAGAATAGCCTCCTCTTATCGAAAAGAAGGGTCCGAAGAAGACAGAACTGGCCATCCTTCTCATCCCCGTAAGGAAGTAGAGCGCGGTGAAACAATTCCGTCGTTCGGTCGAAGGGGACAGGTTAGCAGCTTCAGGATAACCCGAGCAGTGAAACAGAAGTAGGGTTCAGGCCAATCGATCCTATTTCGATTATACGGCTGGGTTCTAAACCAAAAAAGGGCATTTGAGAACTTGAAATGAAAAAATAGGCTTTGATCGGTCAACGAAATGCTCTGCTTTCAAGCCCGATAGGTCATTCTCTTTCTAGTTAAAAGCTGTTCAGGCATCCGAACAGGGGTTTAGTCAACTAAGTAAAGTATACCTTATCACTGCACGCTTTCGATATCTCTGTCTCCCATCGTAGGCCCGCCAGTGAGAGTCTCGTCAACCATTCCTTTCCTGTAAGTCGAGTCACTACGTACCTATGACTTAAAGTCGGCTACCGATCGGTGGCCTCTTCTTGTCTTATTTAGGATAATGACCTACTTCTTTGACAGGTCTTTCGCGTCGGCTGCGGTTAATTCAGCTCTGGCGTGCAACATCTTCAAGGTTCCCTTTGTGAAACGTCACTCGTCTGTCAGTTTTGTTGCTGGACAGCCGTTAGGCTAGGCTACTATGCTTCTTGGCCCCTATTCGCACTGTCCCACCATATTTTAGTATGGTGGTGTGCAGAACAGGTTCATCCTGGTCTCACTTTTGATCGTTATGCGGTCTTAGGCGATGATGTGGTCATTGCCGATGAGGCAGTGGCCAGGGTATACGAGCAAGAGCTAAAGAACCTTGGAGTTTCAATATCTTATTCGAAATCCTTGATTTTCTCACTCTGGTTCGGCTGAGTTTGCTAAGCGTTTTAGGGTGAAGATTTGACCGTGGATTTCTCTCCCGTGTCTATCCGGGCCCTGTTGAACGCACATCACTCTTATGGGGCGATTGCTGTTCACCAACGATACACCTGTAAGAGATTTTCGACTTTGTGTCGACTCACAGGTGTTGGTTTTAAAACGCTTGGTTCCCTTGGACAAGTACGGAGCCTAAAGATTGAGCGACTTCGTTCCTGGTTTTGTTCCTCTCGCATAGCTCGAGTCACTTACACGTACCTATCGCTTCGCTCTAGTAACTTCGTACCTAACCAGTAGGTTAGTGACTTACTATCCTAGTATTCGTATTCTCATATTATTAGCCTGTAGCTTCGCAGCTGCCACTACTATCCTTTCGCTTCGCTCTAGCGACTACTTTCCTCATTCATACACTAATATATGATATACTTCGTACGAATCACTTCATACCTTGACAATTGGATCTAAGGGCATAGCCCTACCCAACCATAGGTAGTTCACTTTCAAGCCAAGAAGCTCGTCGGGAGGGTCAAACTTTGGACCTCGGAAAGATAGTTAGACTGGAATTCAAACCTCTGAAACTGGGGCATAGTCCCTCTTAGGAAAGGACATCGAGTGGTACTATTTCATTTTCATTGGCTAATGTGATGTGAATAGTAGGGGGCTAAGCGAGTGAAGTGAGATGGTTCGATCCGAGCTAGGTTAACTTCTTCTCTTATGAAATTGATGGTTAGAGGGTCCTGCAGGCGTGATCTATTCTATTATCATATAAGAGTACCAAAAGAGGAGAACTGACAGAAACTGATTGGAGTCAAAGATAGTGTTGAGAAAAAAAGGGCATTGGACAATGCCTCGTAAGGTACCTTTTCGGCTTTCGGGCACTGGTTCCTCTGCGGAATGAATTATCATTCAAACCAAACAAGAACTTCTTATCAAAAGCAACCGTCCCCTTCAACTGGCACAACACAAGCAATAGGAAAGAAAGCAGGCACAAAAGGAAAGAGGCAAGTCACCGTAACCGCTTCCTGTTCAGATGCTAGAATATGTCTGCTGGGTACTGGTACTACTGGACAAACTTCTACCTACCGGGGAACACCACTACCTCGAGTAGCCTTCTCTACCTATGGACGCGGCGCTTTCTCGACCTACGGAAAAGCATGGATAAAGTAGTCATTATATCAATCATTTCTGGGAGAATCTAAGATGCGAGGTCACAATTAGCCATTTCGTCATCCTCCAGACCGCCATTGCGATAGTAGCCACCATCCTTTTCGTTGGTCTCCTTATGGTTGAAAGCTGCAACTAAAGGGGGGACCGACATAAGCAAGAGCAAGAGCTAGTGGATCACGGCTACCTAGCATCATGGCTACCAGCACCACCAGCATCCGTAATTCCTATAGCTGTTGCGGATCGCGATGCAGTACCTGTTCAATAGCTCACGCCCGGGTTGATATCCGTAACACATCTCATATCCAACTCTTCAAGGCGAAACTAGTTGATCCCGCGTGCGCTAATTGACCCAACATTGAAAAATGGTCCTTTAGGGAGAGGCGGAGCCAGAGCCATTTCTCCGGGTTGAACTCTACACGGATGGAGAAAGGCCCTCCGATCTTTACGGAACTGATGGAACTGCATCTCTAACTGCTTGTGCTGCTTCAATAGCAATAGAAACATCTGAGAGCTGGGTCTGCTGGGGCACAGCTCACTCAGAGACAAGTCAACAAAAAAAAGAATTCAAAATTGGTTAGTTGTTCAGGAGGCAGAATCGAAGAAAAAAGAAATAAGGAGAGCAGAAGAATGAATGACGAGCGTGGGCCGGCCAGCAAAAGAAAAGCAGTTCCCCCTGTTTTCGAAAGGTGGTATTCCAAGTCGGGATTCCGCAGGGAGTAGCTTTTAGCATTTCCTACATTGAAGCTGACCGATAACTCCCTTAGCTGGAGACACAGGCCCGCTATTCCTTCAGAAACCGGGAATCCGCAAGGAAGGATAGGACACAGAAGAAGGACCTAAAGTTGTTCGTCGGATGAGACTGAAGATGTCTATCAAAGAGCGGGAGGGACTGACTAGACCGCTGTCAACCAGCTCTGAAGGTTGCAAAGCCTTTAGAGTGCCCCTGAACGGAAGGAAGGAAAGACAGAGATAACTCTTCAACGAAAAAAAATCAAGAAATTACATAAATAATGATAGGTTGAATCGTTCACTAATCTATCTGTGGCCGATTTCAAATCTACAGAGTAGGTTACCTTGGCACCACTAAGTCTACACAGAGGACGTGTTTAGTGAAAAGTGCCGTCCATAGGGATTGTTTGGAAGAACTTCCCTAGTAAATAGGTCATGGTCTTCCAGACTAAACAAATCATTGTTTGGGTCAAAACAATACCTAACCCGTGGATACCACAGCACTCCAGCCCCTATTCCGAGGTATGGGCATTCTTTCAACAAATGAAAGATTGCCCATACTTCGAACGGGAACGCTGAGAAGAAGCTCTTTGCGGAGTACTTCTTCCTAGGCCCATATCGGACTGGTTTTAAATTTAGTGGGTGTGGCTTTCCAGGTAGGGTACCAGGTCATTCCTTGAGTAAGAGGAATGGTTGATACCGAAGGGACATACCTCGTCAGTAGATCCTTAACCCTTTCGGATAGGTCTACTGATCCATGAATTGCCGTAAACGGCTTCGTGGACGACTCATAGATAGATTGGAGGGTCCCTAAAGACACTTTCTTAGCAAGACGAATAATCTTTGCTAAGGAAAAGGCCGAGAGGTAAATCCTAACAATGATACCAATATCCCTCACCAGGACGGGGATACCTCGGATCATTCCACCGTTTCACCGTAAGGTGATACGTAGAGGTGGACCCAGGGCCGATGTTTTAGTGAGATGTTATCTGTCCGCATTTACGCTAGCTAAGATTATTAAACTAGCTAAACCGGTTACCAGAGAGACATTCTCTTCTATAGTCTCGCCGCCCAAGTCCATCACTGAGATTGCATTAGCTGCAGCCACTATGGCAAAAGCTATACCATCTCTGTTGACCCGTTATATCCCTAGTAACAACTCAATCCCTCTCTATCAAGGGATGGATTGGGCTCCGACCTGGAAGGCTATCGCAACAAACCTTAAACCGTTTGTTGACTCCAGAGGTCATCGGTCGAAATCTTTCTTCCGAGCCTTTCCCTTCGAACTGAATGCGTTCTATAGGGAAGTTTCCGAAGCGGCATCACACCGCACCGGTTACTATGGAATGTTATGGTATAGGAGGTGCAGGTACGCTCTAGATCCTCAAAATGAAGAGAAGCTAAGAGTCACCAATACGAATGATCGCCCGCTGGACCTTTCTTATCTTATAGGGCGGGCAAGTTTTCTCTGCCCCGAAGTTCAAGCAAACCGTCATTGATGTTGACAATGTGTGGGAAGGATCCGTTGAGCTTAGTAGCTCAGGATCTGCATCTTCTCCAACAAGGTGCTCATGCAGTAAGTGACTCTGTTCTGTATTCCGGTCTGAGGCATGGTCAAAAATTCGAATTCTGATTCCGATTTTGCTTCTCCGCCAATAGGAGACAGGGCTTTCGCAATCCCTTTTCAGGAAGATTAAGCAGAGTGGGAATCATTAACTAATCTTGTGGAATTTTACAGTAGGGCTGGACGACTCGATTTGACTGATTCACCAGAGCCTGTATTGACTTCTTTTTCCGATCAAGAATCCGTTGACGCGCAACTTTCACTCTTCGCTGCTTTGAGATCCACTTCCTTAGTACCAGTCGGTTAACCTCATGAGCGACTAGTTCCCCCAGCTTAAACCACGACGAACAAAGCCAGTCATGCATATCCCACTTGGCATGTAATGCTTAGCCGACTAGGCATGTAATGCATACCCTACTCTACAACTGGCAAAGTGCTAAGTACTAATGATGAGGCTCTCTTCCGTCTTCGTCTGCTTCCATTGATGGAGGCCCGGCCTTATGATTGGATAAAAGGCAAGCGAATACTAATCCCCTTGGGGGGCTGGGCAGCCACCATATAAACCTCCTCACACTCTTATCGATCCGGCCGACTGATTCCTGTTCCGCTAAATCACTCTACCTTTCTAACTCATCGTCTTAAGAACTCCGCCCTTTCCGTGGGCATTTGTACACCAGTGGTTTAGTCTCAAAATCCTTTTATTCTCGGTCTCTGCCCCTTTGAAAAGGGCAAGATGGCTAATTGCGGAAAGATGTCCGATTGCGATACACAATACAAGTCATTAGCGATAGTCGACTACGTAGGCGCTTAGAGAGGGGAAGAGGTCCCAGAATCAGAGGTAGTAGCAGCAGCAGTAAGACTGTACATCAACAGGTTCTATCCCGATCTGCTTTCGATTAAGTAATCTTTCACTATTCATTAGATTTCGTTTGTCAACCGCTCATGCTTTTACGCTTTGTATCGGAACTCCGAATTGGATTTCTTTCGACTTTCTTCTCTGTTTGTGTCGGATACTCGCTCTGCTAATTTGTATGATAACCAGTAAAGGGAGGGAACATAGTCATCTTAGCCAGAGCACCCTAAACCGGAACAGCAAGACCAACGGATATGACCAAAAAGACCTTGTCACGAGCCGGTCTGTTCACAAATCGGATGTTAGCTCTTTTGCACGAATCTGCTCTTATTGAATCCCCTGCTATTGAATCAGATGGGAACAAACCCCCTGCTCTAAGGAACAGACTGTAACAAAAGCCGAAGGAGATGCGAATGCAGATTCGTTCACATCGGATTTATTGTCCGTTGGTCTATCTTGACTATTGGTTCACTGTGCTCCATCTCGACTTCTAAACTATCTGATCACGTCCGCAAACAAAAGCGACGTAATCCTCCGGGAAATGAGTCACAAAACTCGAAATGTATTACATAGAGTCTTCCCTAAATTCTCACTTCAATCCAATTAGGCTTGATCGCTTTCCTTCAATGCCCGCCGAGACCGCATCAATCATGAAAAAAGGGCTCACAGCAGTGAGGATCGAATGTTTACTAATTAATATCATCCAGCATTCATAACCAGCCGCGAATAAAAGAATAGGATCAATCACTTCCCTAAACTATCGAAACTGACAAGCGAAAGTGAAAGAGGGAATTCTATGATCTAGGATCCCCTAGCGGAATCGAAATAAAGAGATTATTAGCCAACTATGCCCTTCATTGCTAGTAGTAGTAGTGCACTCGCTTCGAAAGTTGGGATGGAGCTTTCACTAAGATAACCAGGGGCGTAGCGCTTTGATTCAAAGTTTCTATTTCTATATAGATACAAAGGCCTTTGAAAGACCCCCCGCCGTTAAATGATTTTTTTTTTTTAATAACTTCCCCGTGAATCGATTTAAGTATGAAAGCTTCGTGCCCCTCACCCTCAGTTACCTCAATCAAAGAAGATGGATACCTAAGCCCCTTTATAGTATTCTATCCAATCTGTGTAAAGGCTAATCCTTCTGACTGATCAAATCAGCTCTAAATGACTACCGCGATGTCCACGTCCGCACGCGCCCAGATCTGATCTTTTCGTGATAGGTGAAAGAATCTTTTCCGTAGGGGAGAAAAACTGACTATACGTTAAGTTAACTAAGCCCTTGTTGGTAAGGAAGGCTATTTAAAGACCTAAAGGAAGCTATTAAGAGGTTGGGCTTGGCAGGTGAACTTTCTGTCCTAAACCTAAAAAGGGACTCTTGGAGATTGACTGGGGATATCTTTGACTATATTTACTATATAGTAAAGGTTCGATATTTCACTAAAAAGATAGAAAAGGAGGGTTAATCTGGTCCTCAAGGGTATGACCTATAACTCAAGACCTGCCATTCTCTTTACTCCGACAGGCGAATCACTACTAACGTAGACTACCGTACTTTTCCAACCCACCGCCCTCAGCTTCAATGCAAATAATTCCTTTCCTTCTGCTTCTGCGTGAGAAGATTCCTTACCCACCGTCCTAGCTTCGTAGTCTAGGTGTGTCTATACGGAGTGATTAAGCCTAAAATGCTACGGCTTATAAGAGGACCCCTATATCCAGCCCAGCACCACAAAGCCTCATAGAGGTAGAAGTCTGGAATGGAAGTTAACTCGCTCTTATTTTTCTCATTCAAGCCCTCGAATCCTATCCTTCTTTTTTCACTGGATGAAGTTACTTGGCGCTGTTCTGATAACACGAGCTAAGGGACGTTTCACTAAAAGGAGAAAGGCGCATAGGATCAGATCGCTTGCTCATACACCACAGCGGGCACGTTGACTGACTTACTCCCAAACATAGAACAAAGATTAGATTCCTAATTATTTAATCGGGGAAAGGGACGAAAGCAGTCAGTTTCAGCCGTAGGAAAATAAGTTGGTGAAAAAGTAAGTAGAGGATAAGTTCTTATAGGCGGGAAGGAGAAGAGAAGGTAAGCCTTGTATTGCTTTGCAGAAAGACAAGGAAAGATTCTTAGGTGGCAAGGGACAGAAAGATTTCTACTTTGTTCTTGTGATAGCAACTTCAAGACATTTCTTTGTCTCGATGCTTTGAATAGCCGTACCCAGGATGAGATTACTCCTTTCCTTTGTTTGACTTAGCAGAAGGGAAAGACAAAGCTTTCAGTTCACCATCTTTATTGGCACTTCATAAATGAATAAAAGTAGCAATGTGCCCTTCTGTCCTTTCTTTGAGTTGGAGCTAGCCTAGGTTGAGGTGGCATCTCTCGAATAAGAGTAGCAGTGGGGAAGACATAGATTGACGGAATGAGGGGCAAAGCTATTCGACCGATTAGATTAGGGAGAGGGAGGGAAGAAAGAAAGAGAACCGCACCTTATTAAATTAAGCCGAGGGGAATCTCATAAGGGATTAATCTCATTGAATCTTCCTCTTTCAAGGAGAGGCGCGGAAAACTGCTCGACTATAAAGGATAGGAGCACAGAATAAGTAGCGAAACGGAACCTGTAAGAGCTCTATCCTATGCTAGACCTGATCAAAGACTGTCAAGCGCCAGTAGAGAAAGGAAAGGTGAATAGGGGCTGGCCCTGGCTTTATCAAACCTGTCAATTACATCGAGCCAGGATCTGAAAGATGGGAGGGAAACTTCCAAGTCTAGGGCTTTCTCGAACCCTAAAAACCATTATTCTAGCTTTGCGGGAACAAGTCATAGGTCAGCAGCACCCGTTAAAGCTCTTGTTTCAGCGTACACAATATTCATTGCCTTCGGAGTCGGAAAAGAAGTTCATTTAGCACCTGATCCCGCTAAAGCAATTGTAGCTGTCCCTTCTAGCATGCATTTAGCTCTGTCCCGCGGAAAAATAGATTGGAAAGAAAGACTGATCTTTTCCGGCAGTTGAAAACTGAATTGGAAGAAAGAAGAACTGGTAAATGAGGTCTCTTTATTACCTGTAAGCCTATTGGAGGAAAACGATCTTCCCCTGTAAGCGTAAAATCTCTCCCGCTCCTTCGCCAGACTCTTAGCAATACAGTAACAGTAAGAGTCATACGCCAAATCGGAATATTCTGGATATCCCCCAATAGTATAGATCTTTCCTCTACCCCGCTCTCTCCCGACTGAACTATTGGTGGGAGGCCTAACGACTGCTGTTGAGAAGAGGAATTGTTTGATTCAGACGATTCGTTCACATCGGCGGGATAAAGGCTCTTTGAAGGAAGAATGCGCTCTTAGTAGTAATCCTTTCCTATGCAGAAGACGATCTGCCGACATCTGGATTGAGAAGGAGTTGGTATGGTGAGGTGAAATATATAAGGCTGAACAAAGCGACGAGAGCCGATCTCCCCATTTTTTTAAGTCGAGTTGATATTGGCATCTTGTCTCTAACAGAAATATAGAAGATAGTAAGGATTTCTGATTTAGCGGGCTGCTACTAAGCGAAAGGTAATTTCTTTTTGAGTGATTACCGAGCGAAAGGCTCATCTCGTCACCTAAGCCGGAAAGAGTCAGATTTAGATCCCCGAATTCGAAATAGTGAAATGAAAATAGAACTGATTCAACTTATCCCAACCCCAGCAGGGGGAATCCAGCCTTTGAAACTGGTTCAGCTAGCCCAATGTTAGTCGGACTAGGAGCTCTCCTAGGCTTTCGAGCCGGAGTTTGCTGGGTGCGGCAGCACAGATCTTTGAGGATCACAGGAACGAGACCCGCTTTTTGCAGTTCCTTATGGCCCTACGCCCTGAGTTCGAGCAGCTCAGGGGTTCTCTGCTTCATCGATCTCCCCTTCCGACAGTTGATGCTGCTTTAGCTGAGTTGATTACGGAAGAGACCCGGTTAGCCTCGCTGGTGCCTGCATCCTTAGGTAGTATGGATTCCGTTTTAGCTGCTGCCAAGTCTGGACGCTCCTCCTGAACTCTGCGGCGAGTTCAGCCACCACCTTCCGCCCTACGACAGAATGTCTTCAGTTCGCTGCAACTACTGTAAAGAACTGGGGCATATGAAGTTCAATTGCCCCAAAAAGAAAAAGACTCAGTCTCAGTATCCAGCTTCCTGGAGTTGCTTCCGCCATTACTTTCGTTCCAGTCCCTCTGTCTTCCATTCCGTTAGTAGGTCGATAGGCGCCAATAGATAGGTTGCTTGCTAAGGAGTCAACCAAGACAGTTCTTTTCAAGCCTTACAGCTGGTGAGATAAATCCAGCAGATCAGGTACTGAAAGTCTCGACTGTAAAGGAGAGGAGCTGAAGAGGAAAGAGCAAAGAAAATGAATGGGAAAGGTAAGATAACGGAACTTCTCGGCCAAGCTAGCAAACCAGATTTTCTCTCTTTAAGGTTATAGGTTACAGGCCAAATAGGTAATAAATAGGTTCTACCCCGCTGGAATCGTTTGAAAGCCATTTCTTCGCTTCGCCCCTTTGCATGAAGCAGTTTCTTGCCCTTTCCTGGCCTAATGCATGCTCCATCGAGTAGGGTACGAGAGAGAAGGGCTCTTTGAGGGGAATAAAATTCTTTTATCATAATCATTCAATAGAAAGCAAGTAGCTAGCCTAATCCCAAGCATTATAACAATGGCAGATCTCTTCCCTCTTCTTTCTTTTCTTTTCATAGCGAAGTAAAGTACCCAAGTTAAAGACTTGCCTAAAGATTCAAGTTATTACCAGATCAGCTAACATTCATTATTTAGAAAAACAATCTCTTTTAATAACTAATAACCGATCGTAGAATAGAAAAAGTATTCGCCCACGGAGGAGCAACTGAAAGGGCTAACTCCCCAAGTTAGTTCTTTTCGTCTCATCGAGAAAGAAATGTTTTGGCACGCGAAGCATTCTTTCCTTTTGATTTCAAATCGGCAAGCATTTTAGAGAGCTCTTTCAGGGAATACTCTCGATCGCGTTGCAAAGAATTTCTCCCTAAAAAAAGGAGTTTCACAAAGTCCCATTCTTGATCTGGGTAAAGAGATTTCATCTCCGCGATGATTTCATTTTTGATTTCGAAATGGTTAGTAGCCAGGTCCCTTAAATGGGCTTGCTGCTGCGCGGGTAGGCTTTCGGGGCCGAAAGGCCCAGTTCTGACTTATTGATTTGATGCCGAGAATCCGATCTGCAAGAAAGCAGCTGAGGTACCCCAAGGGCAGACTAGGACACTCCTTTTTTTTCAGGAAGGAAGAACGAGGCCTTTTCAGCCTGACCCGATGAAGAAGAGAGAGGGGATTTCTAAGAGAGGGTTATAGACCCGTAGAGTAGCTCGGTAATGAATAGCCCAGCCTCCCTTACCCTGTGAAGTGAAGCAAGCGAAAGCCTATTATCTTTTCTCTCCTTTGGATGATCAGTCTCCCAGTAATAGCCCAAGTAGTGAGCGGAAGCTCGTTCTTGCGCTTAAGTTACGCTTTCCTACTTTCAAAGAAGACTACGAAGGGGGCAAGGACACTCTCCTTCGGTCTCTCCGCTTTCGATGGATGTCAAACTGAGTCTCATTGCCAAACCTTGCCAAGACGGCGGGGGGCATCAGGCCAGGATCCGAGCTCCCTGAAAATCCTTAGTAAATCAGTCAGAGTCTAGTCCAATTGCCTAGCAGAAGTCCTCCGTTCGATCATTCTTCACACTTGAATTAGGAGGGGATTGATCCTATTTCTGTCTGTCTCCTTGATGAGAGGATTTTCTCTGGCTGTCACCCATGAAGTTAGATCTCTAAGCAGTGAAGAGTAGCACAGTAAGAGGTCTTCCTAAAGACTGATCGTCGAGGGCCCTATTCTCCCGAAAGAAAAAAGGGGGGGGATGGAAGCATCATAAGACTACTTCTCGAAGATCATCTGTAAATAATTACATATGTATAGATGATTACGTGATTTCTTTGTCTTTATTCAAAGGAAGTAGGACAGGGACAGTCTCTCTCACAGTAGGGATGCTCTAAGGTAAATCAAGCCTCTTATCGAGGATCAATGTCAGCCGTCTCCTGGCCCTTGCCTCTGCTTTTGAGAGGACCCTTTTAAGCCCACCTATGAGCCGATCACACCTTTCATGCACTCGCATCCATCCAGACCGAAGCCATAGCCCATCTAATCTCACGAAAGAGAATGGAAGGGAATCACAAGCATCCGAACTCGCATTCTAATGTGCTAGCGACCCCTCCCAAGGAAGAAGGTAAAGGCAGCAGCTCGGGAAGCTTCTTTCGTGCGTGTTCCTACTGAGTTCTTTGCTTCTATGAAAGGAGTAGATGAACTCATGCAAGCGCAAGGGCGAGCTACCAAACCATTATCTCTGGCAGACCTTGAACTCAAACTTCTAGAAGTCAAAAACGAATGCGCTGATCAACGCCGGTTGATCATGGAACTACACTCTGCTATACACTCCTTGCTGAGGCTCTGACAAGACGTCTTTGGCGACACTCTACTTCGCATCGACGGCACCGACGTCAAAATCATCCTACTTGGAATTTCTTTTACCAGGAAAAACTTTCTGATAAGGAAAGAATACATGTGGAATCATCTACGCCTATTCAGCGAGCTATTCCTTAGGAAGAAGATGAAAGACTGTTTGAAAATCATCTATCACAACGATGGATGGATCGTACAAGTAGATGTCAAGATAGGAGGACGCTGGTTCAAGAATTGTCGAACACTCGTCGACTCGGGATCCGACCTCAACTGTATCCATTCAAAACAGGTCCGACGAAAATACTAGCAGAGAAAGGGTTCGGGGATTTTCACCGCAGATGGTACTACCCTTAAGGCTACGAACATCGTGCATGGAGTCTTTATCTTTATCTACATCGGAAGTCAAAGCCTTAAGCTAAGCAGCATCATCGTTGAAGGATTCGAGTATGACCTTCTCTTAGAACAACCATTCCTAATGCAGACAGTTCTCACTGGCACCATTGGGGGTCTCCGCCGGGGTATTCTGAATGATCAACCGTTCTTCCTGCCATTCTCTGAATCACCTGTCTCAACAAGGCTTCATAAAGAAACTGAAGACTCTGCACTCACTCATCCATCTGATAACGATATCCTTATTATTGGTATGAGGAGACTTGAAAATCTTCGAGTTATACCCTGCCTCTCCAGTAATCCGGTATACTCCTCATCCTGCTTTTCCCTTCAGCAGTGGGTTACTACTTCGCGCGAAATCGTGGTGGAATGCCTACCACCTACCCTCTATGATATGAGCAATCTCAATGAAATACAGGGGAAAGATGACTTCTGTAATGAAGGATCTAGACTTAGATGGGACCAAGCAGAGACAATTCTATACGAAGAAGATCGGTCCACTTACACAAATACCTGAACGAGAAGGGATCAGTGCTGTCAACTATGCTCGTTATCAGAATGGTTATACCATGGGAAAATTGGGGACCATCTTTCAAAAATGAACCCGGACGCATTTCTTGCATGGCCGAACCCATAGATCTTGATGTATGCCTATCTCTTACTTGGCTTGGACTACAAAAATGCATTCTTCGAGATCCCCCCTTACTCCATAGGGCGGTATGAAAATTAAGACTACAATCATACAGATTCGATACATGCTTCAATATTGGACCAGTCCTTGAATAGTTCAAAATGATGTGGTGGCCAAGATATGGACCGCTTAAAGAAAAGATGCCTCTCATCAATTTAGTCCATTATGGTTTTCTTTACCATTAAGGATGACATTGCCACAATGAAGGTAGAATGTATTTGGCTAGGGATGTCCAGAGACAAATCAGGATGGAGGCTTCGATGGGATTATTCCATCTAAGAATCATAAGAAGATGGACTGATTAACCTCTTGAGAACCTATCAGGTAAGATGGATTGACCAACATGAACAGGCCGCACTAGATAAGTATGCAGCGATACATCATAATAAGTTAGTTGATAGCCTAATTTCGGAAGCTACATATGAGCTGGTAAACACGGCTATAAATAGTAGCCCAGAGAAAGTGATGGCTAAAGGACAAAACATGACAAGACACATTATTTTATTCGTCCTTATCAGAAATCTGCTACAGAAAGATTCCGCTTAAATAGAGCTGCCTTTAGATTATATAAGTGGTTCATCATTTATGAATTTGAAGATGAAATCTCTCTCTGGTGATGGATGGAGAACAGGTCTCCCTGTCTTTTCTATTCAGGAAGCAGATAATTAATTGCTATTCCCAAGGAACGTTAGCTCTGGCGCCCTATCTATTTGATATTTGAATTTCTCTTGCTTTCTGAGTGAGGCAGTGGTCTTTCTTTCTTCTCAAGTAGTGTAGGTGGTGAAGGGGATTTATATGAATTAAATCAAAAAAGACCTCTCCCCGGGTTTGAGGGAGAAATAGTTTAAAGTCTTCAACCCAGTAGAATATAAATGTTGAGACCAACCTTATTATGACTAGTCTAAAAATAGACTTTTTGTCTTTGGTTACCTTGTATAGGGGGCGCAACCACTATGACTATTAAAATCAGGAGTTCAAGCCAGCGCTCTAGCAGTCGTCAAAGCACAAGCCCAGCTATCAAAGCAGGATTGCTAACTACTGTCCTTTTTGGAGAGAGGAAAAGGTCAAAGGCATTGGTCGGCAAGGTCTTCTTTCAATCAGTCCTAGGCGGGTCTCTTTTGAGAGTCCCATTGGTAGATTGTCAACAGCTTTAGAGCTAAAGTAGTTCTTGCTCTTCCGATAGGGAAGACGTAGTCTGGCTCGACCATTACCTTTGATGACTGACTACAGATGCCTGCCAACATCTCGCGATAGATTTAGAAACTAAAGAAAACAGACGTTAGCGCTTTACTAATTAGAATAGTTAGGGCTTTTCCCTATCTTACTAATAATAAATAAGGGGCTGCTAGTTGTAGCACGCTAGCGCCCCTATAGAATAAGGCTCTTTTTCTGCGAGACTCCATCAAAATCCGCCACTCGTTGGTTGGTGTTCAATTCTTGAGACTATGCCTTCAATTCCATTCTTCGTCTCCCTAGGCAGTCACTATAAGGCTGTGGGGGAGTGGAATCAACGCAATTCGTACTGGTAATAGTGAGACGGCGCCTTCACTGGTTCTTGGGGGTTGGAATAGTAGGCGAGCTTCCCCGCCTTGTTCTCCGCGGTCATTCTCGCAGTCCTTGCTTTTGTCACTATCAAATCTACACCTGACTTGTTGAACCAAGCTAAGGTCACTAGTGAATCTACGTATCCAAGGGACGAGGAATTCTTCGTTGGTGGTAAGTTAGCCGTGAATGGACTCTAACTCTAATGGCTGAGCTAGGTATGTATGCTTACCAACCTTGTCCCAAGCGCGGGAGACTGCCTCGCCGTGCCCCGTACCGATGTTAATTGAATGAATGGACACCACCAACCAACAAGTTCGTGCTCCGAATCTATAAACAGCTGCGTGCCTGAGTCCTTCCGCCCAAAAAAAGGATTGTTCCTTCTTCGTTGGTACGAGCTTTTCAAGTGGTGATGCCAGACGACAACTCCTTAAAAAAAATGAATTGATAGAGTCAAGTCATCAGGTAAGGCATATCCTTCAAGTCCCGATCCAATGCTATTGAGTTTTACCGGGTAAATGGGGCAACTGATGAACAAATTGGTTCAAGATCAACAACTTCAATTGCTGAGTCGACGAAGCCAACTGGCTCAGATACTGGCTTAGATGTTGCTACCTCTGCCACTGGTGCTATTTCCTCCGCCTCCACAAGCTGCGAACTCTTCGTAGTAGCAATCCTTGTTACATATCCATAATATATAATATGTGGAATATAAAGCTAAAAAACCTTTTTTTTGATGTGCCCCGTAGCAGCACCTTGAAAAAAGTACCCAAAAACTATTTAATCTCACCATCATCCGACCGGGAGCAAAACAAAGAAAGTAAGTAGTTTATCCTGAATTCGAAGCGGAGACAGTTCTGGAGTGGACCTACTTTCTACAGTAGCTGTTGATCCATTTTTTCGGTAGAAGAGATAGCAGTGGGGACATGGTGCATAAACAGCACCAATAGAGCCCGCGTAGGAGACAGCATTCCTTCTGGTTATATAATATTATAAACGGCGTCGTCAGCTTGATGGTAAGATTGTTGATGGCTCAGCGGGCATGGGTGGCACAGAAAAAAGCGTGGAGGAGGGGAAACAGCACAAATTTTTTGAGTAGGCTCGGAGTTGGGTGAGGGATAAGAGGCAATGGTAATTGAGAAAGAAATTCTGGGTCGGAAAAAAATCCATAGCCCGGTTACCTCGAACCAGTGGACCCGGGTAGAAGGCATTGGGAATGCAGCGGCATCAGATGCGAAGATATAGGTAACGAAAGAAGTCAAGGTGGAGAAAGTAGGTTGATTCATCAATATGGGACCATCCCATACCATAGGAAGTTGCTTCTTGGAATGCCGTCGTTCAAGCACAGGCTGACCACTGACTCAATCTTCAAACCAAAAAAAAGCCAGATCTTGCAAAACAACCACGCAACGTCCGAATCTGCAAGAATGGCTATGTAGATAAGGGGATCAGCGCTATGATCGCTTTGAGTTATGCTCGAAGTGCAACATGTATGCTTACACGCGAGTTGCTATTCGGCCGTAGATCGAGTTCTGGGCTCGAACTACCCGAGTGGTATTTCGTAATGTAAAGCTAGTCTCCAGGCACTATATTTCGCATTTTTTCATTTAGCATTTCGCTCTCATCTCAACGAACGCATGTTGCATCGGAGTCTCTCCGCAAGCTACGCCTTTATGAGCGGAGCTCGCTTTGAAGTATTCTTCAATCGTACAATACATAAGGGCGCTTCGGAGTTACGACGCCGAGACGCGTTAAAGGCATACCGGAGCGCTCACGAAGCGATGCGAGCTATCATAGAACCGGGCCACGGTCTTCTTCTTCCGAATCCTCTCAATCCTTTCCTGGATTAGGAAAGGCTAAAGGCTGCTACCTTCACCTTAGAGTCCCTCCATGATTACTAAAACACTCCAGAACGGCTCCCTCTTTTCAGTCTATCAGTCAAACAAGACTAAAGACTGCACACTAACATAATATACGGTAAATTTATATTATATACCTTCGGGAAAGGATCCGGGGCAATAAAAAAAAAAACAAATGGGGATATTATCGGGCTAGCCATCACTTGGGGAAAAGATTTTCAAAGGGCATTTGGTAAGGAAAGTAGGTCTTGCCCAGCTAAGATAGATTAAGGGCACACAAAGGAAAGGGGTTTGGAGACAGCCCATGCGAGAGCCAGGAAGTTCACAAAAGCGAGGTGCGCTAGCCAAAACGAGGGCCACAAAGTACAAAGATCCACTGTTAGCAAGTTCTTTTTTTTATTGCAAGAAGGAAGATAGGGTTATCGAGCTACCTTCTGTGACAACTGTCCCGACTGCTGAAGACGAGAAGCATTCGCGATTCTCTATCTATCACAGGAAGATATCCCATAGCGCGATGGACTGTTATGTGCTTACTTCTGCAACCTCAGCTTTAACAGTTGCGGTTAAGGATTGGAATAAGGCAGTTTTCGGTAACTCACAACAAGCGCCGAACCTTAGCCCGGCTAGAGGGCATCCAGCGGGCCCTTACTCATAAACATTCGGACTTCCTCATGAAATTAGAGAAGGACCTCATCACCTACTACAACCAATTACTTAGAGATGCGGAATTACACTGGTGCCCCGATCCCTGATGGGCCTTGGACCTCTGATTGGTTTAGATCTATTCTGCCGGTTCCTCCGAGGCAGCTTTCATTGCTTTCTTCATACATACGAGGTAGTTTCAACCACCCCACTCGGCAATAGGAAATCCCCTTCTCGACCAACTGATCTACGATGTTTCGTCACGCATGCAATGACAGAAGGACAGAAGCGCGTTCGCTTCACGATCGTCAGTCAGTTCTGGGCTTTCCTTTTAGATGTGCATTCCCGATCCTTTACTTTATTGTCTTTGTCTCTTGAATATTCGATTTCGAGTTAAGAGGGCCTCCAACTGATACTCCAAGCCATCCCCTAGCCTTTATGTTGGGGCATTTGCTTTTACTTTGGTTAGAAAAACAGCTTTCCGTCCTTCTTTCTTCTTTTCCGAATGAAGTGACTCACTCTTGTGTGTCAAGAAGGCTCTAAAACATTTGATTTTTGCTTTAGTTCTTGTACCAGAAAAAGAAGCAAGTGCTTACTTTTCTTTCTTCCCTGGATGAGCGGTGTGGAAAGAGCCTTTTATTTTCAATTTACAATTGAAATTCTTGTTGTAAGGATTGGCAGTCTGGGAAGTGGCTTATGTGGTTGTGTTCCCATTCCCGATAGTTTCTTTAAGTCGTAGGCTTGATTTGATCCTTTGTAACTCCTGAAGTGAAGGGAGATCCTATTGTAAGAGGTGTGTTTGCATTTCCGCATCGCTTAGTCGGAGAAGTCGTCGATGTAGTTGTTGATCAATGACATCGCAAGCAGGTTGGTCTCATAGTTTTGCCTTCGGGCGGGACATGTTGGTCACGGTTTAATGCGAAGTATGGATCATCTAGTGGTTCGCTCGCTCCGCTAGAGAGAAGAAAACGTAGAAGGAGTAAGACATGAACGCGCGTTGACAGAGAAGAGAATTTCGTTTATACTTTGGAGAGTCCACGAATTAGAAAGAAATCGAATACTAAGTAAGTTGGGAGACAGGAAAGCTCTCTTGCTATCCAATTCTTATTCATTTCATTAGTAGGAGATCGAGCTAATTCGTCTATCGCTGTAGTGAGGCTAAGCGAAAGCGCTTGAAAGCAAGTATCCGTTCCAGCTGTCCAAGGCTGGGCGGAGTGAACCAGTAGCAAAGTAGGGGTTTAGCAACCGCAGGAAAGGAATGTTGTTACCATAATGAGGTGGAATACTTTTTCCCCAGTCAAAAGTGATCTATCTTTTCCTCGATCGAGTCTAGTAGAGGAAGGGAGATAGGAAATAGGAATGAAGCTCAGCCACTTCTTATCAGTGTTTTCACAATATTGGTTCTTTCTTTCATTTCTTCTGATTTGCATTCTAGTTGCATTGCATTCTAGTTGTAGGATTTCTAGTTGAAAATTGCGTAGGTAGATAAACAACGAGTCACAGTGAGTTCGTATAGTAGTGATTCAAGCGACGAAGCAGACCATTGAAGACATCATTGATTGAAACAATCATGCAACAGAGAGCAAAGATAAGGCTGAATGGATACCATCGGTAGCCGCGCCTGCTCATAAAGAAGGATTCTTACTCCGCCCAAAAGAGCCAAAGCGTTCAGGTCAGCAACTCGACCTTCGCCTACTTCGGAAGGATCCAATGAAAGTGGGCCCCTTGAACATAGATAGAACCTTTGTATCCGAGAGAAGACCTGTCATTCAAGAGCAAATTACTTGACTATCAGCCCAAGGATCAGGGCAACCTCTTGGATATCTCGCTTCTTGGCCGCTCTTTACGCTGTCCCACCATTTGGTGGTGTGCGGATAAGATATATCCGGGGAAGCACTTTTATAAGTATGCTATCCTTGGCGACGATATTTGTATCGCCGACTCAAAGGTCGCAGAAGTCTACCTATCTACACTTAAGGATTTAGGTGTGACTATATCACTTCCTAAGTCTTTAGTGTCAGATGTGGGTGGCGCTGAGTTTTCTAAGAAGTTTAGGTGTAAGAATTTAACAGTGGATTTTTCCCCTCTTTCTATTCGAAACCTGGCGAATTCCCATACAATACATGTATTGTATTCCCTTTGTCATCTCTATAAGATACAGAGGTTTTCCACTCGATTTCGATTGTATGGTATTGGTTATAGGCTTCTTGGTGAAGTTAACCACACTAAGTCGTCTACAGTCTTACGGCTGAAGGCGATTTGGTTAAAGGCTAAGCTACCTTTCGAGTTGTGGCTTGGCCAGTGCTGTCCTGTCGACCCTTATTTAATTTAAAAGGTCGATTGATCTGGAAGCTTCAACAAGCTTTCAGACCTAAGGATCTTGTGGTGCCTCCAACGAGTACTTTTAAGTCTGAGACTTTTGAGTACTTAGATTAGAGGAGATGACTCTTCTAAGATCTTGGACGGAAGCCTGGCTCAAGTACGTCAGGTGCTATTACGCTACTGCTTTATCCCCAGATGTTTCCATCGAGGATTTTATCCAAGCTCCTGTTGTTACTACTCGCCGGAAACTCTTTGATGAATTCCTACCGTCACTCTGAACCAATCTTAGACATTGATAGGGGTAATGGTAGAGGAGCAACATTACTCGGTGGGATCTCCGGTTCGGAGTTCCTTGTGTACGCTTCTGGCTTTAACCAACCCAAAGCTGGGAAAGGGTACCTCAAAATTGAGAACCTCGGGAGAGGAGGACGTTGATCGAGCTTTTCCATGCCTAGTCCCTGTTTCGGTTAAAGAGCCAGAGCGGGCTATGGATCTATACCAAGCCCGTTACGCCATAATTCATTGAGGTTGATCCCGAAGTTAGGGTCTATCACGTAGCAGTAGTCTCTATTTATTCACCCCAAGAATGAACTATGCTTTCGAAGACTACCGAGCTCCACGATAGATAAGCGCCTATCATCTCTATGCGAATTCTGACCTTAGCTTTTCGTCTTTGACACCGAGGCTTATCAAGGCCTTTTTAGGACTTCCATGCTTCCTTATCGGCTCTGCTCTTGCTAGCTAGGGGACCCTATCTTATAATAAGGGAAAAGATCGAGCAACCTATTGCCTTATCTCGGCTCTGACGCATCCCTGTGTACTTCAAATGTCTTAGGTAAAGGTCTCTTTTTCGCATATCTACTATACAGAATCCTCTTCTGGGCATCCTACTAGCAGCGCCTTCTGTGCCCCTTCTTCTACTTCCTTTGACAAAGGCCCTAACTACAGTTCTGAGTAACTCCTTGTCTCATTGATCCGAAAAGAAAGGCATAAGTCCCACGTCTACTAAGCCCTCTCTATTCTATTCCATCTCTAAGAGCTAGAATGAATCATAAAGAAAGCTTGATAAAGTAAGGAAGACGCGGTCGAGCTAGGCATAGCCTTGTTCTACGATGAAAGACTTTTCTTCCTAGCTTGACAACTGACAGAACTGAGACTGAAAAATATTATACCAAGGCTTAGCTTTTTCTTTGTAAGTAAACTTCCATCTTCTAAAGGTTACGAAGTCACTTAGCTCTTTGATTTTCCTTCCCTGAGATTGAAGTTGCTACTGTACCTGTCTTTGAAGAATGCTTTTACCCGCACTCAACCCTACTTCGTCTTCGCCCTCCTGCCTTTCCAGTAGTGGATTTAGCTCATATTAGAAATTCTTACTTCACTTCATGGGATATTCTTAACTTCACGAGAGAGATACTCAATATTGAAGGGCGGTAGAGATACCGAAACTAGAAGCTTTCTTGCACCGCGCTCATTTTCTTTCTATCATAGGGATTGACGTTCAGTGCCCTAGGTCAGAAAAGGAATGAGAGATGAGAAGGTGGGTTGCGTATATAAGCCCCCATTTGACGGTCTTTCTTTGGTCGAGTAGTCAACTACCTCTTTTCCCTATGCTGCTTTGCTTTTTCAGAGTGAGTGCATTGATGTAGAGAAGGTTACAAGAATCCATCGGAGATGTAATTTTTTTTAATCAAAAGCGAGTCTCCGGTGATCTTTCTTTCCCTTTCCGCAAGTGGAGGTCCAGCCCTTTCTAATCATTCTGAATTCCTTGCCTTCTTCTTTCGAGCTGATCAGTCAGCTTCCAGCCCAGATAGAATAGAAGATGCCCATTGAAGTGAAAAGAGAACTTCTAATCAAGGCAGGTGTAAGCAGTGGACTTGGCGAGAAAGAGCACTCTCTTTCCTGATTAAGCCTATCCAAGCAGTTTGACAATATAGCTAGCCTATCCTTCTCTATTATAGAAGAATAGCTCAAGCGATTCTCTAAAAAAAGAGAAAATAGATAGAGTACTCTTTACTATGTCTAAGATAGAGAAGTAGGCTGAAAGTCCTTTTTGAGGGTTATTTTGTCTGTATAGTTCCATCGAGTTGCCTTTGAGTACTAGGTTTGATTATAGCAGCATTGCTTTGACTTTACTCATCGTGAGTCGTATTTTCCTGCTTCTCTTTTCTTACTACCAAAAGAAGGAAGCCTTTCCTTATTTCGCTTTTACCTTTAATCAGAGAAAGAAAAGGAGTGAAAACATATATTCTATATGAAGGAGAATCTCTATTTCAACTCTATCTACACGGAAAAAACTTATTCTACTCTACATGGACAGGCTCAGGATAAACTTCCCGGGCATTGCCAGTGAGCTTTTACCTCTTATAGCAGAGATCTGGTAAAGTATCTATATGGATTGTGATCACCTTCTTTACCAAGCACAGAGAAGGTAGTCCTCTGAAAAAGAAGGCTTGGCTTACTCTTTCAACCAACCCAACCGCGTTGGCCGATAGAAGGCCAAAAAGCCTTTTTCTAAGACCGGAGCTACTGGTCCGGTCTGAGGGTAGTTAAAAGGGATAAAAGAAGCGATGAAGTCTGTGTTCAGTGATTCCGGGTATGAGTTCACTCAGCTTCACCTACTAAAAAGAAGAAAGACAGGAGAGAAATGACTCTTTCAAGCGTGAAAATAGTTCCTTTTTCTAATCCAGTTACATTGCTCCAGCGCGGGTTCCCTATCGGGGGAGAGCTTTTATAGGGGCCTTGCTATTTTCCGGTAACTTCAGTCGGCCGTCTGAGATTTCCCTTTTTGAGATGGTTCCGAAAGACTACACAATTGTTAGTGGTGTGGCTCCAAGAAGTGTGCCACTTGCAGTATTTCTTTCCCATTACTTCTTCAACCGATGGAAGGACATGACCATCTTCAAGCTTTAACTGCCCATCTGGCTGTCAAAGATCTCATCCCTTTTCGTAATGTCGAATGAATACTCCTTTCAACCTCGGCCATGCTTTTCTTCTTATTCTTCTGTGGCCGATCACTCTTCTCCGGTTAACGCTGGGCACTCATAAGGCTTCCCTTGCACAAGTTCAGCCACACACACCTCTTCGTCTTCAGATTCAGAGGTCGAATCATACTCGACCACAGCTATTTCTAGACTTCGATCCTTCTAGTAAGTGCCCTTGGATGAAGGCCTTCTCTCTGCCTTCAGCAACCGCTCATAACTAGCGGCTCTAGTGGCCAGGTGGAAGAGATCGGTCAATTCTTGCCCTCATATTGAAGTTCAGACCTCTCAGAGCCAAACTAAGACACTCCTTTTCGGTCTGACATCGAGTCCTCCGCTTCCTAAACCTCGCGATGTACTTTTCCACCCTTTTTCTGAGTAACTCTTGCCAAATCGGCCATTGTAATGTCTGGTTCTGTCCTATAGAATTGCTCATGGAACTTCTGTTCCAACTGGTACCAATTCTTAATTGACTTTGGAGGGAGGCCATGTAAAGGCCGATTTAGTAAGAGAGTTGGCAAAGAGCCTCAACTTGAGGTAGTCCTTCCGCACTGGACCGAGAACCGAGCTATATGCTCAATAGTCGACTTCTTCTTAGCCACTTACCTATCTTCTTAGTTAGTAGTAATAGTTTAGTTGGTGAAGCATAGGGATGGAGTCACAGCTGGAATTCAATATTACAGGCGTTGTAAAACAATTCTTTATTTTATTAAGGGATAACAATTCATTATTACCCGCCCTAGCTGCAAATCATTAATTACTTGCAACAACCGCTTACTCATCTTGTAAGACGGGTATTCTATATTACCTACCTCACCGCTTACTTGATTACGCTAAACAATAGGGGAAAGAACGAATCGGTTAAGTTAGAGGCGAGGGTATTCTATATGTAATCAAGAGTTCATGTCCACAAGCTAAAATCACGGGGAAATGAAAGAATGGCACGATTGAACTCTCACCTTAGGAAGGGAAATTGACTTTCATCCAAAATTCCCGAGAAAACACGAACTTGTCCGATTTCAATTTGATTTATGAAGGGAAAAGTGATTGCAAAGAAAATTCCCGAGAAAATGAAACTTTTCTAAATTTGATAGAATAAGTTCTTTGACAGAATGCCCCATTTCGGGTATTCTCTTTATTTAAAGTAGAATTCAAGCCCTAGGACCTACTCAACCTTTACCCTACCTTTGTCCAAAGTCTTTGAACGCCTCAAGCAACAAGGCACCATACAACCACTAGAACAAAAACCCTTACCCGCCAAGCTCTCACCAAATCAAAAAAAAAATGTTTATTGCCATTATCACCAACAACCCGGCCACCACACCAATGACTGCTATAAACTCAAAGACCACTTACAAGACCTCATTGACCAAGGAAAGATACCAAACCCCGACCACAAAGCATCTAACCCTAAAAATGACCAAAAACAAAATTACCAAAAAAAAAGTCCAACCGGAGTGTACACCATTGGCCAAGAATATGATACCAAAGTAGTGCTAGATTCTATCAAACCCCTCAAGGAATTAGTGGAAAAAAGGGGAGTCATGGGATTGCTTGGTCAACCATCCGGGAAATATGACTTTAAGGTGTATTACACTAAGCCACCGTCCGCTTCTATGCCACTAGAATCAATCAAGGCTACTTGGTGGGAAATGGATGAAGAGGGTAAAGTATAGTTAGTAAGAAAAATGATGTAATAGCTTTCTTTTTTTAATGTTGTGAACCATATTGGTAATCAATGCAATAAGTCTAATTCTGCTTATCTTGTTGAGCCTGATTTTTTGGGAAACTTTTGATTGTGAAGAGGAATGTGCTATAGTGGCCCCAAATCTAGAAAAGTTATGGAATGAGAGTAGCGATGATGAGAAAGCAATTAATCCTATAACCCGTAGCGGTCGCTTTTACCAAAACGGGGATAAAGAAAAAGTGGTGGATTTAGAAGAACCAAAGGTGGATGATGATATGGTGCTTGTTAGAATGGAGTGTACTTATAGTATAGTAAAGGGTAGTTTAGTTTACCTACTAATCTCCTGTACCTTTCAGGATCCTCCATCAGCTCACCATCATTTGCATTTAATTTCACATTAATAGCCATCATCACATGGTTTTGCCCCCATCATCACGGTCTCAGCAAGTAAGTCTATAGTCTATTTTCTCTGAGAGATCAAGATACCTTTAGAGCATCTAGCAACCTCAATCCCTAGAAAATACTTAAGACTGCCCAAATCTTTTGTCTGAAAGTGACCTTGAAGAAATGTCTTGAGTTCACCAATGCCTGTACTATCACTCCCAGTGATCACAATATCATTAACATATACGACCAAGAAAATACAACCTGAGTCTGAACAGCGATAAAACACAGAGTGATCATACGCACTCCGTTGTAGACCAAAGTCCAAAACAGCTGCACTGAACCGTCCAAACCAAGCACGAGGAGACCGCTTGAGACCATACAACGATTTCTTAAGTTTACAGACTTTACCAGACTCCCCCTGAGCAACAAACCCGGGTGGTTGCTCCAAATAAACCTCTTCCCCCAGGAAGCCATGAAGAAAGGAATTTTTCACATCCAGTTGATGAAGAGGCCAGTGATATGAGGCAGCAAGAGACATAAGCAGTCGAATAGAGCTAAGTTTGGCAACTGGGGAGAAGGTCTCATAATAGTCTACCCCATATGTTTGAGCAAACCCTTTAGCTACAAGACGAGCTTTCAATCTAGAAATTGTCCCATCAGAATTCATTTTCACTGTGAATACCCATTTACAACCAATTGCTTTCTTGCCAGCAGGTAAAGAAACAAGGTCCCACGTCTCATTCTGTTCAAGAGCTAACATCTCATCTTCCATAGCAGCTCGCCACCCAGGATGTGATAAGGCATCTGAAACTTTTTTAGGAAGAGTAATGGAATCCAACGAGGCAACAAGAGACCTGGACCTAGAGGAAAGACCATGATAGGAGATATATGAAGCTAGGGGGTGAGTGCAAGAACGTGTACCTTTACGGAGGGCAATGGGAAGATCGAGTGATGGATCGGGTGGAGGTACAACAGGCGAGGAAGGATCCGGAGGCGAAGTGGATGTTGTTAGGGGACGTGAGTCTGGAGCATCACTCGGTGGTACAGTAGGTTCCTGCAAGCGACGTGAGTAAACGTACATGATAGGAGGACAGGAAGGAGGAGGAGATGCAGATGACTCAGAGGACACTGATGTATGCTGGACAGTATATACAAGAAAATCATCAATAGATTCATGAGAGGAAGGTGTAGAGGAATGAGAGAATGGAGTAGATTCAAAGAAGTTGATGTCAGCTGAGACAAGGTATCGACCTAAGTCCGGAGAAAAAGACCTATAACCCTTTTGAGAGCGGGGATACCCCAGAAAAATACACTTGAGAGAACGAGGATCAAGTTTTGACGTCTGAGGACAAACATCCTTAACGAAACATGTACATCCAAAAACACGAGGGGGAAGATGAAATAGGGGCTGAGAAGGAAGTAAGGTAGAAAGAGGAACTTGCCCATAAAGAACTGAAGAGGGCATGCGATTGATTAAATAACAGGCAGTCGAGACTGCATCTGCCCAGAAAGTCTTAGGAACGTGCATATGGAAAAGGAGGGCACGAGCAACCTCCATTAGATGCCGATTTTTTCGTTCGGCAATACCATTTTGTTGAGGTGTAACAACATTGCACAGGAAGATTGGTGGATAATACCATTTTGAGATAAGAAACTGCAAAAAGGAGTGGAAAAGTATTCCTTAGCATTATCACTACGAAGAATGCGAAGAGACGCATTATATTGATTTTGAATTTCAGCATGAAAGTTACAGAAGATTGAAAACAACTCCGTTCTCTTTTTCATTAAATATAGCCAAGTTACTCTAGAGTAATCATCAACAAATGTAACAAAATATCTGAAACCAGACTTAGACTCAACAGGACACGGTCCCCAAACATCAGAGTGAACCAATTCAAATGGGGATGCAACACGTTTATTCGCCCTTGGTAAATAAGAGACACGGTGCTGTTTAGCAAACTGACAGGACTCACACTCTAGAACAGACACAGACTCTAAATCAGGACACATTTTCTTCAATGACATAAGTGAAGGATGACCGAGACGACAATGAAGTTGAAGAGGAGAGACTTCAGTAGTGGAAGCAAAAGATCGTGGTGCATGAGAGAGATCTTGATCAAGCACGTACAGACCACCAGACTGACGACCCCTACCAATAATCCTCTTCGTCCCAAGATCCTGGAAAACACAATAATCAGGAAAGAAATAGACACCACAGTTAAAGTCACGTGTGAGTTGACTCACGGATAACAAATTTAATGGAAAACGAAAGAAACACATTACAGAAGTTAAAGAAATATTAGACGTAGGAGAAGATGTTCCGCTGCCTATGACTGAGGCAGAGGAGCCATCTGAGTAACATTAGGAAGGTTGGAAGAAGGTTGAAAAGAGGAAAGGATACCTATATTTCCAGTCATATGATCCGTAGCACCTGAGTCAATAACCCAGTTTCTGGAGGAGGTGGAAACACATGCAGTGTGGTTACCTGTTTGGACTAGGGTGGAAGCAGGAGATGAGGTGGGCTGTTGCAGAGAAGAGACAGGGGCTGGTGTAGGCAATATACCCTCTTGAATAGCAGCCTTAGCAAATTTCTGTGACAGAGGTGGTTTACCAAGGAGTTTCCAACAGTTACGTTTCACATGACCAGGCTCGTGACAGTAGTGACATATCATACGAGTTCTATCACCCTCCCTATTTCCACTGTTGTTTTTACTCCCACTGTTGTTCCTCTGAGCGCCGGAGCTAACCAAAGCAGAGGCCTCAGTAGGTGAATAGTGCTGAGAACTCTCCTGAGTGGCACGCAACACCCGAACATATGCCTCCCGGAGAGAAATAGAATCGGAACCTGCTAGGATTTGAGACCGCAAAGCACTATATTCAGATTTCAGTCCTGAAAGAAAAACAATAGCTTCTCCGGCAAACCACTAGAAGTACCCATCGATAGATTGACCACCTATTTAGGTTCGAGACTGGGTGGAGTCTTAGGTCCGATGCGTACGCGAAGTACCTGGTGTTCCAATCTTTTGACAAACTAATGGAATTCCCCTTAAAGGGAGGCTTGGGTGGGAATTACAAATGATATTTTGGAAAGTACCAATCCAGATATGAGATTGAGCACAGCTGAATGCCAAAGCTGACTCTGACTCCGTTCCTGCCTTCAGACTGGTATGACTCCGGTTCGGGATTGACTGCTGAATCTTGGTTCTATCGGCTCTTTATAGATATGAATGCTACCACTTATTGTTCTATTGGCTCTTTATAGATATGAATGCTACCACTTATTCTGTGCTTTCGACTTCTCTTTCACAGGCACAGTTGAATCGAGGTATGAAAGGATTGAACCAGAGCCGAGGGTACACACTGTCTTTTTGAACTTCCAACTCCTTCTTAAGCGCTTTGAAGGAGGCATTGGAGAGAAGTAGGCATGGTGTCCAACCAAGGCAGTGAAATCAATCAATCGGAAGAGAGTTCATCACTTAATGCTTCTAAGTCGGCCAATCCGCTCAACGAGTTAGAGAAGATCCGGTCTTTGCCATTCTTGATCCACACGCTTTGGTAGGACTCTTTTCCCGGTCTTTTCACGCTAGTTCTGTGATCCGAGGGAACTAGAACAATTAGCCCTTACCTTTGGGAAAATATTCTACCTTAATTGCTTTCTTGAATGGGAAAAAGGGATGGGAAATAGGAAAGGACTGCTCTTAGCCGAACTAAGGCCTTAGATCCCGAAGATCCGGTCTTCACGGAAGATATAGTTTAGTTAGGAGTCCGAGTTCCATCCTATAAGTTGAAGGAAGGGAGCAAAGGCAGTTCTCTTTGCCCTTAGTCTTGGGATTGAAAAACCTAACTACTTCAAAGGGATGGAAGGAAGTGAGATCAACTGAAAGCTTGAAGCTAACTCTTAGAAGGTCTTTTCCATTCTCTATACTCTTCGTCTTCGTTAACTAAGCTAAATAGAAGTGAAAAAAGCAGTCCCTGCTGACTGAAAGAAAAGTCTTGTTCAAAAGAGTCGTCAAGCCGGAAGGAAATACCATGCTGAAGCATTCTTTCCCTCTCTTTCTTTTAAAATGCTATTAAATAAAGAGCGGTTACGCATTCAGCAAGAGCTCTTATTCCGAAAGACCGGTAATACCTTATCCGTAAAGCAGTCAGGAAATCCTGTTCCGAAAGGAAATCTTGCTATGGGAAGGAATCAGTCAAAAGCTTTCTTTTTAGCGTCTAACAACTACTTTTATCAAACTTATTAGACTTCTATACTAGCAGCAGCATCGGTTACTCTTGCAGTAGCCCTTTGTTCTAATATTAGATGTCACTTTCTAAGTTTACAATCATCATAGGTCCCAGAGGCCAAAGAAATAGGAATTGCTGCTATGCTACTAAGCACCTAAGAGCACTTTTGTCACGAGCTGGATTCGAACCAGATGTATTGTATGGTCCGGATTTCAACCTTTCTGATCGTGACTTTGGTTACCCGGTTCACATTTCACATTTCAGCTACGTCCGGGGTCGACGAAAGTCAACTCCTGTAACTAGATGGATGGCAATTAGCACTAGTTCTTTACTTTAGACTAAGGTAAGGGATATTTTTTCTTTACTAGGATATATAAGTAGGATATATTGTGATATTACTTAGTAAAGGGGGGGCCTATCCTCTAATTGTACTGGAACTGCATTTATCCCACTGGCTTGCGATTTTAGAGGCTTTTTTATATAAAAGATTCATTCCCGCATATACCCTCAGTTAGAAAAAGGGGAGTGCAGGAAAGGTAAATAGTAATCCGTTTAGAGGACCAAGATCAGAACTAAAAGCCAAGGATCGACGAGAAGGGCATTTTGCAACCATAAAAAAGAGGGGGACCCCCACCGGCCAGAATAGAGTTATGGTTATCTGCTTGAGGATCGGTCTTCTCAATGGAATCTTTCATGCTGTCTGCAATCCTTGTTTTCAATCTGTATATCCAACCCAAGAGGGAGCGAGGACTAAAGCAAGTAAAGTGTACGAAACGAACGAATGAAGTAATTAGCGACCAGCGAGCTATTGGTTGCCTTTGCTTTGGGCTATCTACGGAGAGAACCCAAGAAGGAAGGTGGTGAAATTCCTGGAATTCTTGAAAAAAGAAGGGGCAGCCAGATGAGTACCACAAGGGATCAAAGGTGCCATCATCGATTGAATTCCTGCGTATGCCGGCGTAGCTGGCCTGCCACGCTTCCAGATAGCTGGATCTAGAACATTAGCTTAGCGAGTGGGAGTAGCGTTCGCAAGAGCTCTTTTCAGGGAGTAGTACCCCAGCAAAGCCTTCCAGGTCTGTAGTTTAAGATTCGGCTTATCCACATGCTCAGAAGTGGACCTTGGAACTCAAGCCCTTTAGTAAAGCCTTGGTTTACGGCTTAACCAATTCAGTCCTATCCTTGTAAGGTAAGACGATCTTGCATATCTATGTCCACCCTGCCGCCCGTTAAGAGGTGGGTGCTCCCCAATCCTCGCATCTTTCGTTCCACTCCTCACGCAACATTAGAGGGCCGGCCCCCCGGAGGCTGACAGGGAACGGATTCCTATGCCTCGAGAGCTGGGAAGTTTTGGGTTGGGCTCTGGCTCTGTCCACATCTAAAGCACAGGCTATGAGACCTACCTGGAAAGAACGCTTTCTGAGAGCTCCCAATGTAAGAGCCTGAGATCCTCTATCAAGGGTGGTGTGAGCTAGAGACATCTTCAATTACATTTCTACCTCATTTTGCACTTTTCTTGCTTTGAAGATCATCGTCTAGTTTTGTTAGGGCAGTAAAATACCCTAGATTCGACGAGACTCGTCGAATTTATAAGTTTTCTTGTGTAATAGTAACTCTCTGGAAAGCTACTGCTTTAGAGCTCTCGTACTATAATACTATAATTATAATAAAGTAATAAAGGAGGATTGGTTGGAATTTTGATTTTTACTGAACTGAGTCAGGATCTAATAGCATAAAGAAGGAAGCGAAAAAGTCTCACTGGAATACCCTTAAATCGGGTCTAGAATAAGAAGTCCTGGCTTTTTAAAACACTAGTTCCTGTCCTGTCTGTGTCTGAGGGAGCAGCAAAGCCCACGGAGTGGTATTAACTAAAGCATTTCTGAAACCGACCAGAACAACCAAGGGACAGGATTTCTTTTCCAAGTTAGACTGCTGCTCAACTTTTCGAAGGAAAGGAACTGATCATGATGTATTGGGGTATTAACATGATAAGCTCGTTCGTCCCTACTTAGTCTTACCTAGGAAATTTGAAAAATCATGAAAAAATCATAAATCATAAAGAAGAGAGATGAAGTTCTTTTTTAACAAAGCCTCAGTACAGCCCTTCGCTGAATCGAGAAATGTGTGTCACAAGCCATATGCTTAACACATGCAAGTCGAAAAAGAAAAAGAAGGCCGACCTCCTCTTATAGTTATAGTAAGGTGTGAACTCAATTCGATCTATGTAAAGAAAGGGACCATGAAGAACAACCCACCGCTGGAACGAACTTGGCTAAAGCTCAGCTCGCTCCCACTTGTCTTCTTCCCACTATAATGAAATTTCTTTCACTTCGCGGGAACCTCACTAACCTTATCGGTTAGTTACTCTTCCCACAGAGCAGGGCCCCCCTCTGCTCTGCAGAGCTTATTCCCCTCTTATCTTACTCTTATCTTATAAGTCTAACTTATAAGTCTAAGTCCGAAAACCCTAAGGAAGCGGCAACCCCTTAAAGAATTTCTTACGCTTTGAAGATTCACGTTCACGATTTTCGGAGTCAGTCTCTCTGCAACAATTCTTTTATTTTAGAAGACGAATAAGATCAGAAAGGCCATCATTAAGGCAAACAATGCAATAGCTTCGGTTAGAGCAAAGCCCAAGATTGCATAAGCAAATAATTGTTTAGCTAAGGAAGGATTTCGTGCCACTGAATGGATCAACGAACTGAAGACATTCCCAATACCTACTGCAGCCCCCGCTAAAGCGATTGTTGCAGCTCCCGCACCGATTGATTTAGCTCCTTCTAACATCTCTACTTTTTTTTATAACCATAAGAATTTCTTCCGCTTTGAAGATGAACGATTTAATGACTTGTAACTGTGAAGCTATAAGGTATCATACCCTGAAGATTACAAAATAACAAAAAAAGAAAAGTGACCAAGATGCAAGGGAAAAACTTTTGGGCCCCTTCTTCTATCTTATCTACTGCCAGGCTCTTGGATTTGAAACCGCGCGTGCTCTCTCCTAATGATAAAGTCTAGCTTAGCCGGGAGTGAGTCCGCAGCAGTTTGGTCCAATTCCCGTTGGATGGCGGCCGTATAGGCCGGATCCATTACCCCGGAAACATCCTGCTGTAAAAAGAGCAAAAACCCATTCAATTTGGACAATCTTGAAAGGGTCTCTGGGTCCTGAATTTCCCCAGGGATGTGAATAATGCTGGAACAGTAGAATGGGGAGGCCACGGCTTCCCACGTATGCTCCCTTGGAACGGGTATCCCTTCCAGAACAGGTCGCCCTTCCAGAACAGGGTGCCTTTGTGAAAGGGCACCCGAAGACACTGGTGTGGAGCCCGATGGAACCATATACGTGGCCTCGGTAGCTAGGAGGGCCCTCAGAGCTAAAACAATTGCAAAGCTTAGACTTCCCGAGCACCCCAGCTTTCCTAAGAAGAAAGAGAGGGCTCGACCCCCCAGAGCTACCCCGATCTTCAAAAAGACGTCCTGAAAAAGGCCCATACAATCAAAGATTATACCCATCAAACAGCATAGCACAAGAATCAAAATCTTTGTACAAAAAGATAAAGTCAACCTAAGTACAATGTTGCACAATCTCCTTCTTACAGCGTCATAAACAATGGCGTATATACTGATACCCCTCTGTCGTACGGTACGACAGACTATAAAAATGAAAAGGGGAACATATGAAATGATTGTTATAACACATATGGTGGTTAACAAGTCGAAAAAAACATATTTTTTTATCTATTCACTCATGATCTGGCCTGGTCGACCCAATCATGATATTGAAGGATGGGACCTTTTCTCGAAAAACCCTGTATCTCGACATACGGGCATGATTTTCGATCTTGTACCCAGCAAGAAAACGAATGCGCGAACGCGGCGCGCAGCTCAATCCCTTTCTTGTTCGCTTCGCATAGGCTACACACGGAGCGGTACACTGAACACCAAGGCAATCTCGACTAAGAAAGAAAAGGACAAGCACCTTCGGACCGAACGGACGCTCTCTCATTAGACCGGAGAAAGCTTTGACTCAAGCAAGCCAGAAACGAATCCTAGGCTTTCTTCTCTTTATGATATTTCCTTTCGGTGTCGTACTTTATTTATGTTAATGGATACCCAAGTGTTACTGTCGCTGTCGAAGCGAACTCATTTTCTCGGGGCAGTGAACTCACTTAAGCCGAATCTCACTCTCTCTTTATGGCAGCTATCTCTTCCTAAACAGTAGAGACTGAAAGCCCGCTGACTCCAGCACCTCTAGTGCTTGTGAAAGATAGCTATTCCTCGGCTTTGATGCTTTCTTCCGCTGATTCAATAGCAGCTCCCATTCCCGAAACATTAGTTGCTTCCTCAACAAGAGATTTGATCCTCATCTCTTTCACTCTGGGTTTCTTCAATAATAGCGGATTCTACCTCAGGATTCGTGAAAAGAGAAAGAAGGAGTTATGCCATTCGCCACCTTCGCCCAAAGCTCTGACAAAGGCAAGAAGCCTATGGCGTCAGCAGCTGTTAAAAAAGGCCCCCGGCTAAGACTAAGAAGCCAGTCTTCGGCGAAGGTGAGGATGAACCTAAGCGCCCAAGAGAAACTCTTGAAGAGAGGAAGGCGCTAAAGCCCTATTCTTTTAGTCTAGTCATCTTTGATAGATCTCTTCTCTGGTGGGAAGTTCTCCGATCATCCCTAATGAAAGCAAGAAGTTGCTGACCTAAGAGCATTCAAGAGCCCTTGATCCCCGCTCGACCAACGCCGTATACGTAACTCGCTTAGGGAACGAGCGAAGATGTATAGAATGTAGGCTAGGAACTAGCTTGATGCTCGTTAGAGGTAAAGAGGACTAAAAAGGTCGAGCTACTTCGTTCCTTCACAAAATCAAGATGTGGGAAGAGAAATGGCTCGCTGAACTACCCTTTTTTGAAGGCCCTACTACTACTTAAGTACTACTTTGACTTTTTTGAGTAGCGGAGTCCCTAGAGTTCTTCGTCACCAGCATCAGTAGCAAGGGCAAAGGCGAAGCCCGGAGGCCTTTATTTAATGGAATTTTCTTTTCAATTGACATTGCCAACCACTTATCGATAAGGGCCCTCCACCCCGACAAAAGTTATAGGTATAGTTTGATAGGACGCGCACTTGATGTTCAAACCTCGGGTCGGAAGGAGAATCACTTTGATGGACTTTTAGTACATGCATATAATGACTAGTTGCTCCGGAGGTTGTTCAGGCATTGGATGATTCCTCCACTTAGCTAGATGCGAACGGTCCTCGAAGGTGCCAGCCCTTGCTCTTGAGATGGGCTCCTGTAACCTACAAAGTAACCCGCGCTCCCTTTTGTTAAATCAAAAAGAGAAGGGTTCGAGATTGAGAAAGGGAGCGTCACGCTTAGCACTTTTTAGCGAGTTGAGCCAAGGTCCATGACACTTGAAATAAGCGCAACCTAGGATTGACCTTATTCAGCGAGGGAACAAGTACTACCTTCCCACATCAGTTGTTTTCTATTTTAAATGAAGAAACTTCCCCCGTTTCAGAGTTCAATATGGCAATGGCCTGCCCGTCCGAGTGCTTAAGTTAGTGCTGGAGCTGAAGTAGGCCAGATAGAGAAAGAGGGCGGGTCCTTTGTTGTTACGGAATGCAAGATGAATAGTTGTTCAAAAAGGGCTAAGCAGATCAACTAGTAACAACAGGAGAATTATTGATTCAATATCTTACTCTTATTCACGTTCCTTGGAAGGAGGGGCTCTTAATGCCATACCCGTATCAGAATACCAACCAAAATCTTACTATGAACAGTCCTAGGGCAACTAGTTAATACTTTGACTTCTCTAGGCTTCTCTAGAGTTCAGGTTGCAAGGTCTTGATATCTCCCCCGGGCGTGACCCCACTTTCTTAAATTAAAGGGTTCAGAAAAGAAACTAGTCTAGAAGGAAAGAGGTTCCTTTTCCTTATCGGCTGAGGTCGACAGATTGTCTGTGTCTGGTTTAAAACCGGACGCTATCCTTTGGCCACCTTCTGGTCATCTAGGCGAGTTGGGCGAGAGCGCAGTCCACAGACTTGGATATGTTTGAGTCTAGGATTGAGGGCCATCCCCCTTTTGGCTTTCAATCATACATAGCTAAACGAGCGAACGGGGCTCAAAGCGCGGAGATCTAGATCCAAATCGAGAGCAAGGCCAATGGCAAGATTGAGGCTAAGACGGGGTTATGAGCAAGGCCAGGGGCAGTATCAAAAGATATAGATCCCAGTCTAGAAAGAGAGAGAACTAATTAGCCAACCAGTGGAAGGGCCTTTCACCCGCTCAGGTAGGGTAGTTGGAACATTTATTGGCATTAGTCAACCGGGAATTTGTCCTCCTCGTATTTCTCTATCGACCAAAGAAAGAGAAAGACAAGGCTGAGTTGCCCCTTCTACCATCTGAGGTGGAATACGAATCCTTCTTTGCTGAGTTTGTTCTATGGAATAGGCCCTCTCACTCTATCTCATGTCGGAGAAGATTATGTATGAATTGGAATACCCATGAACGTGTAAGAGGTCAGCTACTTAGTTGATTTGATTTAAGGTCTCTCTTGATCGAAGGGTTCAAGCCGCTAAAGCGGAAACTGCTATCTCTTCCCCGGAAGCGTTGTGGATTGATTGTGGGGGATTTAGGCGTGTCACGCCAACCTTATTCCAGTTCCTGGATAAGCGTTCCCGGATAATGCTTGCCACAGGAACTCACCCTATCTTCGCGCATACTTCCTTGGTTGTCTTTTTCTTTCAAACCTCTCTTTGCATTCAATCCTCAATTGTCTCTCCCTTCTAGATGAGCGAGAGTCTCAATGACAGTGGAAGGAATAAGAGGGCTTGGCGCCTTTCTAGATCTATAGTTGTCCGAGGAATATAGAGTCATGTCCGGATCGAAAGGAGAGAGGGTATACCTGCCAATAAGACCAAGCAGCCAATGTTACAAAAGCAAGGCAAGCCTATGTTAAGACCTATGACAGGCAATTGCTAAGATCTTACCGGGATATAAAAATCTATTCAACAAGGATGGCATGGCAAGACGGTACACCATTTCCTTTTTCAATCTCCTGCCCTGGAGCTGCTTACGCCCAAAGAGAGGAGGTTGAGCGTGGTACAATTCCCTATATATGAATATGAAGTTGAGCTGAGCTCGCACATGATGGTATCCGCTTTCGACTCTTTTATGATGCTCTTTCCAGTCCGAAGTAAGTCAATCTATCAAGCTGAGGTTGTCCAGCTGTCAAGCAAGACAAGAATAAAGGCTGTGCGTTAGTAAGGGCTCTACCTTGGTCTTTCCTCTCTGTCTGAGCTCTTGAAGGAGCAGGAGCAAGAGCTTTATTTATAGTAAAGAAGAGAAGAAGGCTAGCAGTCTCGTCTCGCTCTTCTATATTCAATCTTTCTCAAATAGCAAGATGCTTTCATTGCAAAAATCCAGACTAGACTGAATGCTGTACCTCTCCCTTGAAAAATGATTCAAAATTTTTGCATGCCTTTGTGAGATCCTCACCTACTCAGTGCTCTAAAAAAAAAGTGTTATGATAGTTTGAGAACCCAAGGCAAGGGCTTTCGCGAAGAAATACTGCTTCACTCCATTATCAGATGTCGTACAGGCTTCAGAAGCATGCCTTTGATCTTCTTACTCCTCAAGGGAAGGAACGGATTTACAATTAATTCTTTTTCAAAGACAGGAAAGAAATCCCAAACAAAAGGAGTCGGCCTTTCTTTTCTCTAGCCTTTCGGCTTACGCCCCTACTTTTAGCCAAGAAGGAAAGCAAGTCAGAGTTCAGAAGTGAGACCCCTTTATTCAAACCGGTCTTTTTGGCATCAATTGTGACAATGTAGCGAAGAAAGGCGGATAGGTTACGTTAGCAATCAATAGGTTAGTGAAAGTAGGCCCGAGTGGAGAGTCGGCAAAAGTTCACCACAGAAAGCATAGAAACAAGGGAAAAGGAAGTACAGAAAGAATTTCACAAGAGCTGCGCTGAAAGAAGAGTGAATAGAATTACCCCCGTGTGACTTCACTGCAGGGATTTCCATTTCTATTTTTTTTTTTAATATTGAAAGCCGGTTCCAAAAATATGCCGTGCTAGGCCCCCTCCTTACCTTAAAGGAGGAACCATCCAAAGAAGGTCATGCCATCCCATCTCGTGAGGGGATCTTCTCTCTTCCTCTTCCAAAAGCTTCAAACAGGAGTATCCTCTCTCAGAGGCTAAAAAGAATTCTCTTTTGTGGGAGTGCCCGATAAGGATGAAGAGACCTGATTACTTGAAGGTACCATTATAAAAGAATGGTGAAAAGGTTACCTACCCTATGATCCTCCTTCTCTTAATCTTACAGAGGTTACTACGAGCCATACCCAGCGGGATACATCTTGCCCAAATTTAACCTAAAAGATGGAATGGGTGATCCATAAGAGCATTTGGCGAGGTTCATCGCCTTTATCTGTATATTAAAGGTGGGGATACTTCTGGAAACAAAAACTTGTTATTTAGGCAATTTCCCTCGTCGCTTACCCGCGGTGCTTTCTATTGGTATACCTACCTGCGTGCCTCCTCTTTTCGTGAAGTCCTGGGAGCATGTGTGCGATTTATTCAGGATCCTTGTAAATAAAGAAGTCAGTCCCTTATTCATTATTTTTGGTTGTAAGGTCTGGACTAGAATAGGGAGTCGATTTACGTACTTCGCCATTTCCCTGGGTCGTTCTCGCCTTTCCCCGGTTCAGGGTGTGGGTTCTTTACAGTCCCGGTGTGAACTCCCCTACTGATCTTACTCAAGCAGCCAATTCTCCCCCTCGATCTACTTTACCGACAAGAGCTCTGAATGAGAAATGAGTTTTCTTCTAGCTATTCAAAGCAGAGGGAAAAGAAGATTCTATAGGGCTAGGCTCCGCTCCTCGCTCGAGCTACCTTGGATTTCATTTCTGTTGACTAATCCGAGTCCTTGAGAGCTTAGACGTAGACGCCAGCGGGGAAGAAGAGAAGAAAGAATTCTTTATTAACCAGCCCCCGTTTATATGTGGGGGCCGGGGAGGCTGAAGAAAGGTTTGATACTGAAACCGCTGGTCTTTCTTCCAGTGTAGCTTAATGCTCTTGCTTTCTGTACCCCTCCTCACTGTCGTTCGTCACGGCTGGTATTCAAGCAAATTAAGCATAAGAGGAAGTGTCCTTCTAACTCATAAAGCTCCAAGACCTTCGGGTCAAAGGCTGATCTTTGCAGTCTACTGTACTACGCTTCGCTACCTTTCAGTGTCTTGATAACAGAGAGTGAAGACGAAGACACTTTTTTTTTTTTTGTCTTCTCCGAGAGAAAGAACAGAAAAGCATGCCCATCAACCATAAGCTAACAAGGCATAAAAGCTGTCACCTCCTTCAGATTCTAAAAGTAGAAGGCAAGGATAAACCAGACCTAGTACGCCTTCCTTCTATAAGGCTAGTCTAGGATAGTAAAGTCAGTCAGGCTAGTGACCTTCAATTGAATAGTTCAATTCTAAGGTAAGGCCAAGGCCGAAGCGAAGACTCTGAAAAAGATCTCTCTCATTTACCATTTACAAGCCTAAGGGGAAGATCGGTACATCGATTCATCGGCCAAAGAAGGGGCCTGCCTCTTGAAGGAAGGAATCGAGCAAAGGTCTACTCTATCTTCAAACTCGCCTTTGAAAGAGCGGAAGCCTGATTCTTTAGGATAATGATGGATATTGGCCTTCTAGCTAAGTAAAATCACAGTCTTATCCCTTATTCGATAGCTAGCTCCTGGTCCTATCGAACCAGTCACTTCATACCTGGCGATGAGGTTCTATTTTAAAGCATTGGTAGCAAACGAAGGTTTGCAGAGGCTCGACCAACGGGAGAGGAAGGAAAGGAAATGGAAAGAGGGTAAGCAGAAATGCTGAATAGATTAAAGCTGCAATGATGCCTTGGATTCCTTATGTGCTCCTAGGTGACATGCCACATGAGCTTTCGAGTCGAGTTCTAGAGCTGTCAGTTGTACCGGGACTTTGTGAAGATGACAGAAGGCTTGTACAACTGCTCCCAAGGCTCATGCTCTGCTCCGCTGTAAACTTTCAAATTCCACCGGAGCTGGACCAGCTTCGCCTTCAGCTTTTGAACCTGAGAAAGCAGGTTTGCTTTTGAATCTTAGACTTCAACCACAGGCACTGGCTCATCGCCTACGGCCCCTTTACAGTCGCTTCCGTTGGTCGCCTCTCTTCTCGCTCACAGGCTTGACTTTCCCTGCTACGTACGAGACTGGGCCCACTGCTTAGACGAGAACAAAAAAGGGGAGATGAAAACCCGTTCCTGATTGCCTTTGATTCTCATTGGAATGGGACTTCCTCGGCTTCGCCTTTGAAATCGGATACTGTTCCAATTTCCTACTGAGATAGGCAAGCAACGACTTTTGGTCGACTTAAGCCAACTATACTTATTGCTTCGTCTTATGCTTTTGGTATCTGTCTTTCCATCCAGCTTTGTTGTTCGCTTTGGGACCTGTTCCACCTTCAGTTTGGGATCTTAGGTTTGTGGGCCTTCTCCTTTGAATTGGCACTGGACTGAAACTAGTCAACTGAGCTATATCAGGGACTTAGCCTTCGACAGGACTGGAATCTTCGACATATAAATATGCCTCGAGAGTCGAACTCGAGCACTTCTTACGAAGTGCCTTCTAAAGAAGTGGATAGCAACTTGGTTAAGAGTTATCTTTTTTGTTACAGTTACGAACGATAGGGAAGGGAAGGCGATGAAATCGTTTATTTGTTTGAAAGACGAAGGAAAGGTTTTCGGTTGTTTACCTGCCTTTCTTCAACCATAATTAGTGAACAAGTGTAAGCTTCTCCGCCCGAAGTTTCCGAAGGTTCTTTCTTTTTTTGTACCTTCTTCCTGCTTGAACAGTGCTTTACGAAAGAAGTTTACGCCTGAGAGATAGAACCAGGTTGGGAAATAGGGTTCTCACCTCCGGAATAACAGGATCAAAACAAGGTGCTTGACTTCTCCAATCACATGTTTTATTAAGCATATGAAAATGGAACCTGTTTGCCCAACAAAAGCTGCTTTCTCCCCTTAAGAGAAGTAAGGGTCCGAAGGAGGAGTTGAGATTGGCACTTTATAGTGCCTTTTTCTTCGTAATATGCCTGTTGGTGAATCAGATGTTCTTCCATTCCCGGCACCAAGCCAAGACTGATTAGCTCGAGTGAAGTGCCCCAAGGGCAAGAAGAGACGAAGAAGGTGGGATCTTTTCCTTTAGCTTGGCAGTAGGAATTGGATATAGAACTCTTTAGTCTTCTATAATATAAAGGGACTGAAGGAAGTTACGGGTGAAGGCACGAAGGCTCTAACAATAAGGAAGGGGCTCGCTCTAAACTGAAAAAGATATTCTCGCATTTCAGTGAACAAGGCAGTGATTCGACGATCATATAGTAGGTGTACCGCGGGTGGCTTCTCTCTTTTGGTTTTCAATGAAGGGAGAAGGTCCAGCTTTACTTATTCCATTCCACTCTTTCTTTAGGAATGAAAGAATCACCAGTTGATGCGGAAGAAGCGGTCTTAGCTGCTATCAGCCCCTTCGAGTTGGCTACTAGGCAAGAGTCCTTACCTTAGCATCACACACTGTCCTGGCAAGCTACAAAAGGCAGAGTCCTTCCGCATACCGCTTTGCAAAGGATTGGCAGGAGAGGAAGTGAATCGCAGCAGTTCATTCCTCTCACGAACCTAAAAGCTAGAGATTCCACTACTACTATTTGCTTTGGTTGGTGCGCTTTCCCGAGACGAGATCTCTCTTCGTCTTCGAGTCCATCTATAGGTAGTTCGAGGGTCCCCGGGTTTGTAAGGGCTAGGTTCGATTAGACTACAGCTTAAAAAAAAAATATGTTTTTATACCTAACATTTAAGCATGACTTAGGCCATGGCGTGCATACCTCTATTTCAAATCTCGTCTAGCTGCTTGTCGCCTGACAGCCTGCTCTATGGTGTCAGTCTTTTCGAAACTTCTTTCTTTACTTTACCCCGATCTTTTAATTTAAAAGCTTAGTCTTACCGACAAAATAAGAGCAATAACCCCGCCATCAATCTTTCGGATGGATGTGTTAAAAAAGGATCCTGTGATTACGGACAAAAAGCTGTTCTCACTCGAGAAATTTGATAAGCATGAACTGGTACTGGCATCTCAACCGCCACTTTCACTTGAACTGGCACTTGCTTTCAAACCGGTGCTGCTACATGATTTTAAGCCTACTATTTATCTTCCATTCTCTCTTCTCGGCTTTCTGTCTTTTTGTCTCAGTTACCTTTTTATGTCTTAGAAAGCTGTGGATTCCCCTCCCGAGTACACTACCCTCCCAATGAAGTCTTGAACTTAACTATGCATCTGTTAGTGCTATGCTCAAGATTCACTAAAAGTCTTTATCATTTGTTCTATACATAATATAGGAAATAGGCACCGTCTTGACAGACACCATATCTAGCCAGGGAAGGGGACCTACATGGGAGGAAAGAGACGGAACGCCAAGCCGAGCCTGTAAGCAGTTATGCACTAAACAATCTCGTCAGTGAAGCTAGCTACTTGAACTATAGAAGGAAAAAAAGGACAGGTTCATTTTTATCATTGATAAGAGACACTGCCCACAAATGAGAACTAGTTTTAGGTAGGGCATCAGTGAATCGTTTCACTGGAATACCGAATCCCGTCACTTTGAAAGCTACGGAAGCTGGCCTAAAAAAAAGGATTTTTCTAATAGAAAGATAATGGATAGGGCAATCCCAGTATTGGAATAAGCAAAGAAAGCAGGGCAGTGCATGGTCAGTAGGGCAGTCAACTCCGGAATACAATACTGTTTCTAAACACAAGGAATAAGCCAGCCTAGCCCGACCAGCTACTCACCATAATAGGGGTAGAGGCAGTAGGACAATGATTCAGAGACCTCGTTCAGGTACTAAACTAGTTTCGGAGCGGGGTTCACTCTAATCTAAGCCTTAAACCTTCCTCTTTGTTGAGGATTATGGATCGCTCCTGCCCTCTATCTCGAGGTATGCTCTGTTCCACTTACTTGGATCGCTCCTTCTTTGATGCAGCGGAAATCCCGGTGTCAGAGCAGCTAGTCGTACTCGTAGGTCTCCAGACTGACTAGACCTCCAACCCAGACTCAGCTACCTAGGGCACCAGCACCTATCAGAGATTTCGCCCGCGTGGTGGGAAGATGAAGTCAGTCTCAAAGGAAGGCCGCATGTTTGTAGGAACATCACAATTATACAAAATCTCAGAGTTGTTTTGAGTTAAATACAATATCTCGTCCCCCAGATCAATGAATTGCACGCTATCTTGCTCGGTCAGAGAATGAAAGGAAGGAGCGTAGCCTCTTTCAAAGAATGATGACACCCTGACTCAATACATTTTTTTAAGAGTAGTCTATGTACTGAACCAGAGCAGAGCCTTACATCCCGCCGTCACTTAAATAGAATTTTTTCCTAGCCTTCCACTTTTCGTACTCCTCTATTTCCTTTCTTCTTCTAGTGGAGAGATTGAATGGAAGAGGGAGACCTAGGGCCTAAGCCCACCGCAGCTTTGGTCTTGATCCCTCCCGGAATACAGTTAGTTGTATCTGGAAGCCTCAGCAAGACGTCCATCCTGTCTCTTACCAACTGCAACCCTAGAGAGTTGGGTCTCTCTTTTTTAGGGAAGGAAATTCAAAGCATTACTAGAGCAAAGCTAGCATCTGGCCTAAAGCTCTTGAACTAGAGGAGGGGTCTAGCATACTGAAACATAAATGTAGCTAGAAAGCCTTTTTGAGCACCTTCCTTGCGGTCTCCTATATCTTATATATCATAACTTTTTCACTTAGTTTTAGCTTCGCTAGCTTTCCTTTTCAACTCGGAAGCACTTAGCCTTTCCAATAGCGTAAGCTGATCCAGCTGATGCGAGAGTTCCAGCTCAAGCACCTATTTTTTTTGTACCTTCATTCAATTCAAATTGAAAATATCAGATAGTGAATTCATTAAAAAAAGATTAGCGCTTGCTAATTATTTAGAAGAGTTTCATACTCAATCAATTAGGGATAGACTCTATCTATTCTATACGACAGACTAGTTCCCTATGTTAACTAGCGGAGCTCTTAAAAAGGGGATGTCTAAGACAAACAGTCTTGTCTTGAAGCTTTTATATTAAATGAGTCCATCCCGAAGCCCCAACCTTACGCATCACTTTGATTGCTTCCGCCTCCCTATTTGTTTGTTTATTTATAGAATAGCTCCTTGTGGCGAGAAAGGGAAGAGGTAGATCAAACTAGAAAAGAAAGAACCGCAGGCAGCATGAGAAGGTAAGAGTAGAGAAAAGAAAGGCTATTACGGATCTGATCCCGTGAGCTGGAACCGGATCAAGTCAAGGCGTAGCTGGGCGAAAAAGAATAAATAAGTAGGGCGATCGCCCGAACAGTCCGATTTTTCCTACACGGAGATAAAGGGAAAAAAGGGCTAATCCGCTGCATTACTTTCTATTTTCTCGGCATGTAAAAGGTCTACTCGAATTCCTCTTTCAAAAGAGAGAATTTTCTATCTAACTGTATAAAGCAAAAGCTTGGCTAGGAGAGCGAGCAAAAGGTCAGAAGATATCCTTCCTGTTCCCTTCCTCTTTCAGTCCAAAGGGGATTCCTCATCTTGTCCTAGAGGAAAGGCTCCAGCAGATCATTACTCTACTTGACGTCGAGCCTCTTACTAACCTCTTAGGGTAGTCGAGAGATCTCAATCTACTACATCTACTCTACAGGCAAGGCAAAGAGTTCACGGCGGACTTCATCCACAAGCTTTCTTCGGCGCCTTTGGTATCAGGCAGCAGAAGGGGTTTGATCCGATCCATCGATAGGGGTCTCATGTCTGTCAATCACAGTAGGGCTGTGGTTCAAGGTGAAGGGAGAGTGCTGAACCGCGTAATGCAAAAAAAGAAATCTGAGATGGACACCCCTACCCACGCCTACTTCTTGACTAAACCAGCTTCCCCTTTCCTTAGCCTAGGATTCAGAGTCAACTACGGAGGTCGGTCTCTCTCTGTAAGCGCTTCGCTTTTTCCTGATTTATTGAACAGGTGCCCTGTGGAACATGTTTTATGGAAATTGACTCTTTATTCCATATTTCTTTTCTTACTGATTGAATTCAGGTAGAGAGAGGAATATTCGATCAAAACCCTTAGTCCGATAGGGAGATAGTATACATTCCATCCGGATAAGACACTGAGATGAAAGAGGAATCAAGCAAGAAAGACAGAAAAAGGGGCCGCTTTCTCGAGTGATAGTTATTTCTTTTTTTGGGTTAGTCTGACTGTCCTCATTCTAGTTGGTAGGCGTGCGAGTAAGAGGGTAGTAGGCGAAGTTATATGAATTGAATGGGACTTCAGCTTCGACAATCGTATCCTCCCTCCAGCAAATAAGGTGGAGTGGGCAAGGCAGAGAAGACAGGAAAACACAAGCTCAAACTTCAGCATTTCCATTACCAGCTCCAGTAAAGGAAGCATTTCCAGTGAATAAGAACTTGAATTGGAATTGGGTCGGGCGGGGGCAAGTCTCCGAGGAAGGGTCTATGTCCCCTGTTTACAAAACAAAGCATGTCTCTATACGCAATTCAATCAAACTTTATACATCTCTGTGAAGAAAGAAAAGTAGGCGCTTTTAAGGCCAGTGTGGAGTAGCTAGAACGGATGGGAGGTAATTCGTCCTACATTGGGTGGCTTGCTAAAGCCTTGTGTTCGTTTCAGTGACCTGGAGTCTTCGTTTGGGAAGTCTCCCTCTATGAACGTGAACTACGGAGGAGGATGGATTTGATGTAGGAGCAGAGTGGAATCTGGAGCAGGGTATCAGGTTCAGACGACCTCAAACTGGATAGAGCAGGATTGGTGGAACCTGTGGTCGTCTCAAAATAGAAAGAGGTGCAGACGTCCCAACATGAGGTGTTCCAAAAGGAACTTAAGAGAAAAGAATAGGACTGGAAAAAGGTCCGCTCTTATAGAAGAGCTACAGAGGCGGATGCGGATTCAGTCCGAGCTAAGTTCATAGGTATTGCCTAAAAAAAGAAATTTTTTAGAAAAATAGAGCACTGACCTAAACTATACCTCTTCTAAGGCAGAAAGAAGGTCAACCTCACCTCAGGTAATCACACCTTTATTTCTCGACGATCAAAGAGTCAAAACTAGCTTTCGAGCTAACCAACCATGGAGCTACCTGCCAACAAGCAAAACGAGTTCTCATTCACGGATAACTAAGCTTTGACAAGGGGGAGGGGGACCCTTCTCATACCCGCCCTTACAGGAGCCTAACGGAGAAAAGGCTATGCCCAATAGGGGAAGACTGCGGTAAAAGGATGTCCGTCTGTTGATGGCTAGCTCGTACAAGCAAATATTGGACCTAGGTTTGTTGATGGATCTGGTCTTGTCGAACAGGTCCGGATTCGAGGTTCGAACACAAAAGCCCACTAGCCGAGCTGAACTGGTTAGTGATGGAAGCAATTCCCACGAACTGAGAACAAAAGGATGTACTTGCCCCCTTCCCCAGCCATTACCGCTCATCCACCGCTTTTTATTAAGAAATCCTGTCTTTGTCTTTCCAGGCTATCTTTTGCGTGCTATTCCTTACGCCCTGAGAAAGAACCTCCACTTGGATTCATTTCAAGTCTCGAGTTCTTGTTTAGAATTCTCGTAGATGAAGTTCGAACGAGAGCTTTGATGCAATTCAAATTGACAAGCAGTAGTGACAGCATAATAAATGTCCTCCGGACAGAACAAAATCTTTAATTCCCGGGTTTACTTTGCCAATAGACCAATCAATGGTGCTGTATCGGAAACAAGATTCAGTCGCTACAAGCGAAGGATAATAAGAAAGCGGCCGTAAAACGGGTAGATTAACTAAAAGAAAATACACTTGGCCCACTAAGCACTAGGAGAGATGTTAGAAAGTAGTGACTGGACAAATACGATCGGTGCCGAAGCAGCTACACTTTTTCAGTATCCTGTAAAGCGAGGGAATGAATATTTTATTCAAGCAAGAAAGCGGGTTTGCAGACATTCCACCGGTAATGTGGTTTATTCCAGGAAACTCCAGGTTATTTAGAAAGAGTAGGTACGTCGAATCACACACCTAGCTCAGAGTCGAAGACAGAGCAAGGGCCTTAAAGATGCGATAGATAGTACAAGCGTAAAGCAACTACTAGATGAAAAGAGATGAGGCTAGGTTTCCAGAGAAGGCATGGAAGAGAGTTAAACGCAGGGGTCAAATTCACTTACACGGATGAAATAGGAACTCTTTTTCGAGGAAGGAGGAAGAGAGATTGAGAGGGGCTCGATATCTTTTGATCAGGCACCCGGCCTCACTGGGTGGAGAGGGAGTGCTTTGGTGATCCCGTCACTCTTTTATAGGCTGAAAGATCGCGGGGGCTGGATTCGAACCTGCAACGCTCGCTTTTACTATCAAATGATCGACTTTCAATACAAAAGGAAGATTAGCAAGCACCTAATGATGTAGCTACATTTGCTCAAAGAAGGAAGAAGGAATCTTGCCTGCTTAGTTTCCACTAATCCTTCCTCTTTGGTCATTGACTCGGGAGCATCAGCCCATATGACTGGTAAGAAGTCTAAGTCTTTGTTCTCTTCTCTTGACACTTGTTCTTATAAATCATCTCTTCTTCTTGCTGATGGTAGATCTTGTGATATAGTCGGCAGTTCTTCTGTAAATCCAACTCCATCTCTTAGTCTATCTTCAGTGCTTTCTATTTTATATATAATAGAAATATCTCCTTTTTTGAATCTCTTGTCTGTTAGTAAACTCACTAAAGCACTCAACTCTTCAGTAAGATTCTACCCATCCTCTTCTTTCTTTAAGGACCTCAACACGAGGAAGACGATTGGTGGAGGTCATGAGAAAGATAGGCTTTACTACCTTGACATCAAATCTAAGACTGGTGGTCTTGCTCTCCAAGCATTCATTCCTCTTCTTTTCCCGGCGATTTTGGATGGAAGCTCCACCCGCCTTTTTTCTTTCTTTCATTCCACTCTCAAAGCTGGTTGGTTTGGTCACAATCCATGCTTTTCTTTTCTTCCTTTGACCGTCTGTCTCTCTTCCTGACCCCGAAGTAGGGTCGCTTTCACTGCGTCTATCGAGTTGCGTAAATAAAGAAAAGTCAGCGCTTCAACCGATGCCTGAGCGCGCTCCTTCTTGGTAAAGTTAAAGTGGTGATCGCTCCTTTGCTGACTCCATTGGGCGGTTCATTTTCTATCTCGTAGTAAGCGGACCGGGGTCACAGACCGAACCGGAAGAGAACTCTTCTGTGTCCCTTCCTCAATCATCCCTGGCAAAGCACTCGTCAAGTCATCTTCCAGCTGTCTTGATTCGGAATCAAAGGAGATAGTTCATCGGGGAAGGAGCCTTTGTTCCACTCTCACAACGCACGGAAAGCATTAGGTCTCCTCTGATCTCCTCGGAGAAGCAGTTCAAATCAAACTAGGACTGCCAAGTAGCGTAGCAGCCAGAGAACGAGGCAAGGAGCAGCCTACAAAAGCATTGAGGGAAGGGATCGCAGTCCAATTTCACGATTGGAATTAGGAAATTGGATGGAACAAGATAATAGGGCTGGAGCCAGAAAGACACCAATGGGCAACTCAGGAACGACTGCCAAAGCCGCTGCTGATGAAGATCAGACCAGAAGCAAAAAGTTATGAGCGTAGACCCCCTAAGGAAGGCAGAAAGAGAAGCTGCAGAAGACAATGCACAAGAATGAAAATACAAGGCAAGGCTCCTTAGACTTAATTAATGTCAATTAATGTCCGAGATTGAATCATCATAGGTAAGTCTTCCGTTAACCGCTCTTTCATCACTAACCGGTCTTGTTTTGGTTTTGGAATGGAAGAAGAATCGGTTCTTTGAAAAGGGCTTGTTAAAGCAGCAATTCCTTCCTCTCCAGATGGCATAGAATGGGATTGATTGACAGAAGAAGCAGCTATTGATATTGACTGCACATTCATCTCTGGAGGAGCTTGTTCTCGAATACCCTCTTTCTGCAAGAAAAGAAGGGCTTCGGAGAATGTGAACCGATCGTACGGAGGAACTGCCTTAGCCCTTTCTTTGGCTTCGTTTTGCCTATGAAAATAGTCAAATAAAAAAATCTTATCTTCCCTCTCGCTTCTGCTTCCGTCTGCCCTTATGAATGCCGGATCGTGAGAATCGATGTTTGATAACTAAGCAGAGGAAGTTCTTTTAGCAAGTGAGGATTCCAATTGAAATCCTGCATCTATTGGCGGATAGCACTACATACTTGCTTGGTTACGCGAGGGGTTTTTCTAGTAGAGTAGCTGCAATAGCAGTTGCCGCATAGAGGGATATCGTTGACTGGTACAAGACTTTCAGTGCCTTGCTTACACTTTCTTTCTACTGGTTGGCTTACCCTGTATTTCAAGAGTAAATACCGCAGTGAGGCGCGTGAAGCCCTCTCTTTGTTTGGTCTAAAAACAATATTATTCATCACCGCAACCACTCTCGCTTAGCTACCACTTGTCTTTGCTTGCTTACTTCTAAAGCAAACCAGACTGAAGACAGTAGAGAAAGACTTTTTATTACGTTATCCAGAATGCGATGCCCCAAGGCAAGAAAGTAGCAATCGGCTTTCAATCCTATGATTTGACTCGAATAGCTAATGTCAGAGTAGCAGATATGGTTTTAGCTGAAGCTGCTTTCCCCGGATGCTTGAATTGAAGAATCAACCTTGTCTTGAAAGCGAAATTTCCCGAGAACTGAATAAGCGCTGTCTTCCTCTCTTTTATTTTGCGGTACCTTTGACTGCAGGATAGGATATCAGTAAAAGGGATAAGAGTTCCTCTACCAACTCAGACTCTATCGAATCGGAAGCAGTGGACACTTTAGCTTCCGATACTATTCTGAATTCGTTCCTTCTTCTTCCACTGATTTTGTTACCGGGTAAAGCAAAAGCCAAAAAACCCCCTCGAAAGACTGACCCACTGGCTCTACCGACTGACCTCCTGTACTGGCTGGACTGGCAGAGCTTGGTGCATTACCGATTGACCCTGACTTTCTTTGACAGAGGTTTTTGCTTACACGAAAGGTTAGCAGCAACATCCTTAGCTACTAAAGCTGTGTATCTTGGTTTACCTTTGTTTTATTAAAGAATTCCTTACACTCAATTACCTCTTACCCGAACTGGTAAAGCAGCTAATCTAGATGGGTATTTAATAGTTCCGTTTTTTGCTTCCTCTGAGGATGTACCCCTTCTTAAGGTAGGGGAAGAAATCACAGTTACTCACTCCAAGCCAGTTAATAACGATCTGGAACTTCATTCTTGATTCTTTCCTGGTTTGACTTTATGGCTTGCTTGTTTTCTTTTTACACGGGAAGAGACTGACTTACAAGACAAGGGTTGCTTGAGCATAGGCTCTTTAACTCGCCCCTGGCCTTTACTTTATCCATTACTCGATAGTTGCAGCACCTAATCGCATATTTGAGTCTCCGGTCAAAGAGATTCATGCCTCCACCTCAACAATCGGGGACCGTATGAAAGTTTCCCCGCCGGGGAAAGACTCGCATTCCTACTTCCATTGATCTAACATTTCCAAAACCCTATCCTTCGAAAGATAGTAGCCATCCACCCCCCACCTCCCCGGTCGTTGATACTGCTATCCGCGAATAGCCAGTGGTTTATTATACCGAAATCGGAGTTGGCGAGATATTAGTACTTGACGAGTATATGTCCTCTCCTACCGCTGATTTCACGCTTATCCGCCCCTTCCCTCCTCTAGCTAGATATCCTTTTGACTTAAAGAGTGGAATAAACATCATAAATTGTAAAAAAAGTGAAGGCTTCAAATACAGTGTATTTGAGACTTTATCTAAGAAGAATTCATTCATCCCAGCTTTCCTTTATTCTTTTTTTTGTATTGTCCCTTTCGCTCCTCTCCCCTTGATCTACGTTAGCTTATCTCGAGCTGGATTGTTAAGGGCGAGCTTCCTAGCTCTCCTCTCCTTTCAGTCGAGTGGCTACGCTCCTCTTCTTTTTTTTCCGGGAATGAGCAAGACTTTGTGTTGTAAGGCCTTGCCTTTCTCGAAAGCTAAACCGAAAAGCGAAGAAGTGCATATTCTATTCCTTTTTTTCTAGGACGTATTAAAATGAAGGGTTTTCTACTTTCCTATGGCTTCTGCCTCTTCGTAAAGCACTAAAATGACAATGGAAAGACTCATGGGCATTTCTCACGTATGAAAGAGCCGGAAAGAATAGATGAAAGGCAAGGATTCGAAAGTTTAGCAAACCTGAAATCAAGTGTCACAAGAGTGAGGGGCAAAGGAAGGGTGGAAGAATCAGTCTAAGGCTATGCTCTGGGCTCTGAGAACAGTCACGCCTCCTCTCTTCTTAGCATCTCTCTCTTATTATATTAAATAAAATAAGGCTAGCTCTTCATCTCTTTCGCTTTGAGGTCGATTAAGTAGTATCCCACGCCCCTACTAATTATTCCACATCAGGGATCGTTCCTAACTCATGTAACCCTCACTCTGCTTCTTAGCGCTTTTGGGATGCGGGAACATACTTTGATATTCTACGATCTCGTCTATTGAAAATAGTCTGAAATCGGAGTTCTCCCGAACAGCTCCTAGTCTTAGTTAGCTCTCCTAGCTGCACTATAATAACTATATAGAAGAGTCCTGCATCAGTCAATCTTCTTTGCACGAGCATTCCATACATCACAACTCACATTCTCTGCACTGAATTCTCCTTTCGTTCCTGCTGCATTGGGCCATCATTACTCCCTTCTTTCTGCTAGTTGATTCGAAGCAACCTCAGAAAAGTGTCCCCAAGCCGGAAAAGTAAGTACGTAGAGGAGAAGGTCGGGCAATCAGAAAGAGGCAAGGCAAGCACTTTAAAAAAATGACAAAGCTAAGAAGACATATAAAAAAGGATAAACCTTTACAAAGCCTTAAATTAAAGGCCTTACGTTCGTTCGGGCTTACTGGTAGTCCCATCGCTATACTTTAACTAATAAGAAAAAGTCTAATGCATACAAGAGTGAAGAGGGGAATTGACAATCTAATCTATGTCAGGTGTGTCACATCAAATATTGTATAAGTTAAGTAATCTGCTTGTGCAAAAAGGATAGCTGAGGGCCGGTATCCCATATAGGCGGCACAGTGGGATTGCTCGATTTGGCCATTGCGCTAAGGGATTTATAAAAAGGTAAAGGCAGTCCTGATTGTCAACCAAAAACTTTAGGGATTGTTCGTGCATAAGCGAGGCGCTCCCTTTTCCAGCTAGGGCGCCCTCTAGTTTTGAAGCAGGGCCCAACTCTGCATCCTTCTTCCAAAAGATGTGGCCTGGTTCGGACATCTGTCATGCCGTTCAAGACATCTTAAAATTCTTTAATCTATCAAGGCCACGTTCATCACTTTGGTTCCCCAATCTGAAGCTACCGACTCTTTCGAAGCTTTCCGGCCAATATCCACTCTCCAACAAATAACTAACTTCATCAACAAGGTCATCACTAAACTTCTTGCGAACCGATTAAGCTCCATTTTAGGTCAAATCATCAGCCCTAAGCAATCTGCATTTATTCAAGGCAGTGGCATAGTGGAGAAGATTCTTTTGGCTCACGAACTCATGAAGAAATTCATCATAGAAAGCGAGACTTCGAAGCTTTGTGCCAAGGTGGACTTAGAGAAAATTGATTCCATCAATCGAACTTCTCCAAGCCTTTGTCGATCTCGGATTCTGCAGAAAGAGGTCTATTGTCTCAAGGTATTTTTCTCCTACATTTTCGGTTCTATGCAATGGTACGCCCTTCGCCTTCTTTGGCAGTGGACAGGGTATTCGCCAACGATACTCTATTTCTCCTTCTGCTCTTCTGTATTGCGATGTAAGGCTTCTCCATTCTTATTCAAGAGAGGCAATGATAATTGTTTTAGAAAGAAAATGCTCTGCTTCCCCGGGATCGAAATCCGATCTCTCACTTCTTATTCGCCGACGATCGAATTTTCTTTGCTGAAGCTAGTCTACATTCAGCCCTTGGAATTTCATAATGACTCTCAGACTTTGCAGAAGCGTCGGGCCTCCCGGCATAAGAGTCAACTTTTCCTTTCCAGGAAAGGAGTTGACAGGCACTTTCTTACTGGCCCGTAAGAGGCGCCAAACAATGCAATGTCTGACAACTCGCCTATCCTCTCAAAGAAAGGATCTCCCTAGTAAAAAATGAACTGTTTAAGCTGTGTAGTGCTCTAGCCTTGAGGATCTCCACTAAAAGAAAAGCTGTTTCCTCGCGGCCGTAGAATCCATATTTGAGCTAGGGGGCGATCCTGTTGCTCGCTTCCTGAAGTGAGCTATTTACTTTTTTTTCCCTCTACTGGTGAGGTACTTAGACGAAAGGCAAGAAAGATAGTAACTAACCGAAATTACTGGAGTATACCCCTCTCCTTTATGACTTGCCCGCGCTGATTGGCTTGCTTTGCTGAGGAATGGAGTTGGTGGACAGACAAAATCCCAACCTGGACAAGAGCGATTTGAAAGAGCAGAGATTGGAGATTGATTCAATAGCTTTGGACAGCCGGGTGTGAGCAACTCTCGTACTCTATTTACTGGATCGTGCGTGATTGATGGATTCCTTTTTTACTAGCTAGTGCTATATCTATGGATTGAGTCAGGCAAGTTATGTTAGATATTGATCGAGGAAGGCTGCTTTATAGTCTAGGAAGGCGATGGGGCGAGATCTCAGTCAACAGCCATGGAAAACAGCCATCCTTAAGCGTGCAGCCTATGAAAGGTTGATCTATCCTTCAATAAGACATCATTCCAGGGAAAGGTCAAAGTCACTCTAAGTCATCTCCAGAAAGAATTCCATGAGCCGCTAGGACAGCAGCCCTCCATGCATCAGTCTTCAATTCCCTCTTAAGCGGAGCCATCCATGCATAAACCTTCAATCACCTCTTAAGCTAGGGCGATCATCTCAGTCATTGTCATGAATCCGCTGTTGAATATGCCTCGGGAGAGAAAGAAGGGAGTACGAAAGAAAGACTTCTTGGAAGACAGGGCCTTTCTTCAAAAAAAGTTCAAAAAGGATACAATTCAAATTGAAGAGAAGTAAGGACGATGGTGGAGTGAAAAAGAAAAGGCTGAGCATCCTCGTGTGGGACAAAACAGCCCAATGATAAGAAATTCTATGATCAGAGATGGATTGCACGTGTAATCATAGTAAAAAAGCTAATATTGATTGAGTCAAGCTCGTGAAAGCGATATCTAATAGGGGCAAAACCGATGATCCATTAATGAATTGTAGAGATCTAGTCGGTATCCATTGAGTAAAGAAGACGCAGTGAATCAACTCCATTCTTAATACGTGATTCCAGAGAAACCCACTCCATTCTTTCCGCATGAATGAAACGTTCGCTTTGATGAGTACCATCCATCCTTCTTTTCGGAGTTGAATGGAAAGCACACCCCGGAAAAGAAGATTGTATGAAAGCTAGTACGTTTATTCATTGTAGCGATCTGTTAGATAATGATTAAAGAAGACTTGTGAACATCCGAACATTTTCCCCATCCATCACCCAGGGAACGAATGGGGGTAGCTTCCTCTCTGCTAGGCTAGGAATAAGGAAGACTTGACTTAAAAGAATTAGAAACTGTGGAACCCGAGTACTTCCGAATCAATGCCTTTTCTTAGGCTTTTCTTAGGGGAGTTTAAGTTACCCTTTGACTCTAAGTTAGAGTGAGTGCCTCTATCGAAGTTCTAAGATTACCACCTTGGGCATTTTATTCCCGGATTTCCTTACTCGAAAAATGGATTGGATACTCGCTTTGAGAACCTGTTAACCCAGCATCCGAATCCGATAAAGGACTTTCCAAGGAAGACTGAATAAGATTTAAACGGATTCTCTGACCTATAGGGATGGAAATCGACCCGACCCTAGCCCCAAAGTCAAGGACTACAGGAGAAATCTTCACGGAGTAAGTCTTTCCAACCCGGTGGACTTTCTTCTGGCTTACGTTCCGTAACCCGAACATTTGATCCTTCCGTAGTTACATACCTAACGGGGGAAATCGTAGCTAGCGTAATCCTATCCGTCACTAGCAAGAAAAGAAGTAACTTAAGGAAACATCCGGTGAATTCGCGGAGGAAGCACAAGAACTTGTCTCTAGCCTTACCGCTCATCGAACGAACCCTTGATCCTAACCCTCGGATTGATTCCCGGAAGTTTAGGCACCAAGGCTGATTAAGCAAAAAAACCCAAGGAAAAGGGCTACCTAGCTTGAAGGCGTCGACTGATCCCTCTCTTCTGTTCAATGGGAAGTCTTTTCACATTCTAACTCCTTTGCTCTTTGGAAAGTGAAAGTCTTTTTCTTAGCGCTTAAGCTACTACCTAATTCAACTTCCTCTTACTTAGATAGAGGAGAGAGTTGCGTAGAAAGTCTTGCTTCTCTATATGAATATGAAATTACCGCCTTCCTGCATTGATGGACTGAAGCAGGAATGAAATGGGTACAACCAAATCCAAGTAAGCTTGGTGAAAAATGCGCTCGAATGAGAAAGTGAAAGGAAGAGTTAGCGGATCAATTTCAATCGATCAAGCCAGGTGTGACCGGGCATCTTCTTGTGAAGAGTGATGTTTACAGCTATGGCCTAGTCCTTCTTGAGCTCCTTACTGGAAGAAAACCAGCGGACATGTCTCAGCCACCCGGTCAAGAGAATCCAGTCTCTTGGGCCCGGCCACTCCTCACAAGTAAAGAAGGTTTGGAATCGATTGTAGACCCGGCCTGATTTTCCTTTTGATAGTCTTGCAAAAGTTGCAGCTATTGCTTCAATCTGTGTTCAACCAGAGGAGACCTTTCATGGGTGAGCTTGTTCAGGCCTTTCAATTAGTATGTAATGAGTGCGATGAAACAAAAGAACTGGGATCCAGAAGTTGTAGTCAAGAGGATGAGTCTATCGACTTGGATGCTAGGATTAGTAAAAATTCCGGCCATTTGCTAGATAGTTTACGAGCCCCTTTGAGCTTGTGTATTAGCTTAGCGGGTTTACGATAGACAGCCCAAAGGAGGTCTACACATAACATGCGGTTGAGACGGAACAAGATAGGCGGCGTGCGCCTTGTAGAGGAGAGTCCCTATATGCCCAAACAAAAAAAAAGACCCAAATTTTCGTGTGTATGGTCGCCCCTGTATAGCTATAATAAAGCTTTCTTCTTGGGCCTTAGTTACTAAGGCGCTTTAGTCTTCTTGCAGCTAAGCTAATGCGTGCACTTCCGTTTTCTTCGATTGCTGGTGGTGACCAGTTTAGAAGAAGGATCCATGAACTTATTGCGCAAGATCAACCTGGAATCGTTATTTTTCTTTTTCCTATTTCCGATATGAATGCTGCCAATGCAATCCAGGCTACTGGTTTTTCGGGTAGATCCGCTTGGATTCGATGGAGGGATTGATTTGGCTTTTGTGGCCTAGTGGGTGGACATCCCCGCAGCGTTTAGTCAGGTTGTGAATGCAGTCGTTCGCTTGCACCCCCAAAAATGGGATTAATCGTTGACCGGCGGGGAGCCCCAACCCGGACTCTCACCTTCGTCTGTGGGGGGAGATCAGCAGTACTGCTGATGCTCAATCCGCTCCTTGGCTTCGGGGATTTTAATGAGATTTCCCATTCGTCTGAAAGATCAAATGCTTTGTTAAGAATAGATAGTCCTTGTATTAGATCTTTCCGCTCAGCTATTTTCCTAACTGAATGAGTTAGCATGGAGTATGATACAGAGAGAGAGGTCTCCCCCAATATAGTACCTAATCTTATACAGCATTAGCATATCGGCAATCAGTACATGATTTCTGTCTTAAATGGATCTCCCTTTCTGGGTTTCCTGTCCTGTTCAATTCCTTTTTATTTAACACTTTTCGGAATTGACCTTTCACCCAGGAGTTCTACTGTCGGCCAATGCAGAGGTGGAAGGCTCTCGTCGCTCAGGAAGCTACTACTGATCCCAGACCTGCACCAACAAACAAGGATTTCACTGAAACTTTAGCTCAACAGCTTAAGGGCTACTCTATCTCATCCGCACGAGGGAAGATCTAGTGATAGAGGAAAAAAGAGAATTAAGGTTTGTAATGAATAGACTCTATTACACCAGAAAAAAGAAGTATCTTACCGCGCATCAGCTTGAAGAGCTGCTATGTCAGGCTTAATAGAGCCTCCTACCTAATCAAATACTGAACTGAAAAAAGAGAACCTTCTTTCTTTTAGGATTTCCCACAACTTTAAGAATTAGTTAAGAGAACATTATTGTGCCCACGGTAAAGGCTGAGGGTGGTGGGAACGTCAATCAAAATCGGGCAGGATTCGCTCAATCAAAGACAGTTCAATTCGATCCGATCTCGGGTGCTGAGGACGGGAATGATTTTGTTTAAGCTTAAGATTCGGATTCGGCAGATGAAAGGGCAAATTCTTATTCTTCATTTGATGCGTCTGAAACGGCTTCTGATTTAGCTTCCGAAGCTACGGCTTCAGAGTCTGGTTATAGACCAAGCCCCCTCTCTTAGTCAGTTGCAAAAGTCCCAGTGGTAAGCATTCTCTATTCCTTGTCTGAATGCGATGTCTGACCAGTAGGTGGGGAAGTTAGGGCAGGCAGGTACGATGTTGATTCTCATACCCTCTCTGTCTAAAGCTGGCTCTTTCTGCTGCTTGCCACTACTCCGAAGTTGATGATTCCGCTTCCGATTTGCTTGGTTTTCAGTCTACCGTGTACTGTACTGTAGATAAAAGAATGCATGTTCACCCGGGCATTGAGTCAGGGCCCTATGCCTTATCTTCCTTAGTGATCTTTTTATCTTATCCAGGTTGCTCTGGGGGCAGCTATCACGCTTAGGCTGGTTGGAAGCAGGAATGTCGGAAGCGGTAAGGCAGCTAGCGGAGGGAATTTCGTCAGTGCGGTAGAGTGGACGTAGCATTGAGGGGTGCGCTGGTGGAGGGAGTTGGCCAGTGATAGTACAGAGTAGGCTTCTTTCTTTCCGTAATCGGATATGAAGCTGCCGGTCAATCGGCCCCTTAGCTTGTGATATCGGCGATTGAAGGAGTTTCATGCTTGCTGATAGCTTGACTTTACTATTTCCTGGAACTTTCTTGATCCTCTTCTCTAGCTTTCTGAAGCTAAAGACATTGCCCGCTTTACTGCTTGGAGGAAGAGAATCCGCTGTTACAGACCCGGCTGTGAAAGAAGGAAAGTCTACTGACTTGCCTTTTTGAAGGACAACTTCCCTTGTTAATGTACGAACAGGGGACTAGAAGAAAGCTGCCTACAATCCGATGCTAGAGGAAGCCAAAACGACACATCCAGCAGTGTCCGTAACGGAAAAAGCGGCATCGTTGACTCCGGAGAAGTAGAAGATTCAGCCAAGAAGGGAATAGTTCCCAAAAGAGTGTTGCTTTAACAACATTCTATTCTAGTTATTAGATAGTGACATATATAGACATATAGAAATATATATATAATAATAGAGATCTCAGTTCTATAGTTATAAGAAAGTAAGAAGTGAAAGATAGTTATGCTTTATGCTCGACTGACGTCAATCTTCCCAATGAAGATAAAGAAAGGAAGATTCTAAGAGACACGCCTTCTGCCAAATATTTGACGTATTCATTATATTATTTTATTCGATTGAATATGATTAGCAGTTCGAGATTATTCAAAATTTAGAAAAAAATTGAGAAATATAATATGATACAAGTAGGAATCATAATAGATATATTTCCAATTGGGTTTTCTAAACGGAGCCTGGATACTTCATTTTTTTGTTTTTGGTCCAAACAAAGCAACCATAAATTATTCTAATTAATCATAAATTATTCTAATTAATAATATTAATTTGATTACCTCAAAAGCATAGATCTAATTAAACTTCATTGCACTTCACGCTCCGAATTTTTGATGATTTAATCAATCTTTCTTGGGCGAAACAGAGGATATCTCAATCGGGTGAGAGAACGGGGGAATCCCGTATGACCCAATATATCTGACAAGTCGCACTATATGTCAATCCAAATTGACTCGTCTTCCCCAGGACTTCTAAAAGGGACTTTTGGAACACCAATAGGCATAAAATGAAAAAAAAAAAAAGATTAAGTACTCTATTTCACTTTGATGTGAAAACGTAACACTGAATTTATTTTTTTAAGAATATTGACTTTCTAATATTTTATATTTTATGCGTGGATTTCTATTTATAATTTCTATTTATAAAAAAAAAAAATAAATAAAATAGAAGGAAGACAAAACGAATAAAGTCAAATTCTTACGAATAGGTCCTTTGAATGATAAAGAAATCTCTATGCGTTCGCTCATATAAAATGGAGTCAACTCCCCATTGCGTATTGGTACTTATCGGGTATAAAATAGATTTGCTTCTCTTTTCTTTGTTCCTACAAACGGAATTGTTACATTATCATTATTACTAAAATAAAAAGAATAGAATAGAATAGAAAAAAAAAATATTAA
>CANTUQ010000266.1:92500-187500 GCA_947683425.1 Excoecaria cochinchinensis
TTATCTGCCGGGGAAGAGATCTTCCTTTGGATTAGAAAGTGCCGATCCGTAGCTGTCCATTCATTCCTCTCTCCGCTCTGTAACTGAAAGAGAAGCTAGACAGTGTACAGATAAGATCGATTGACAGTCGACAGTTTCTTTTCTTACATGGAAAGAAGGATTGAATGTGCAACCAAGTCTGAATCAATCAAAACTGGAATTGGCTGTTATAAGCTATCACTGCTGACCGGGAAGGAAAGAAAGTGGATTCTTATTGGAATTCGTTTTACAAAATTACCCAAATTCCTTACCCGATGTTAAACTTATCCAAAGGGGACTTATTTTCAGACAGACACAAATAGCTTTTCCCTTTCTTGCTTTACTCTTGATGGTGAGTGAAATAGGGTTGCTTATACTTGGAGTATCTTAGCAATTCATGGTGATGAAGTCAGTTTAGGCTATTCTTCATTCCCGGCAAGCAAGAAACTATCGACTCTCTAAATAGCGGAAGAAAATGCTTGGTTCCCATTCCGGGCAATCCATCCTAATCAAGTAGGAACAGAACTCTTCTTGCATCCGTTCAATCCTTAACTGGAAGGAAGAAAAAGCCCACTGTTGAGCGAATTCCCATCTTGTCTGTGTAGCTGCCATAAATCTCTCCTCCTGATCTGGAATCACATGTAGACCAGACAAGCTTGATTCCCACTAGAGAGAAGTTAGCTGCTATCTTATCCCTTTCCCCCAGATTCTATGCTTGATTCATGGCTGACCTGGATTGGAAAAGAGTCCCCAACAAGAATTGGACAGGAAAGTTTCTTACAAATCAAAAGTGGACTCTAGTGGAAAGAGAGATTCTTGCATGGAAAGAAGGAATTAGTCTATATTGAGTACTTGTCACGAAGGAGAGCTATTCGGCATATAAATGAATGAATGTCGATTGGTTTAGGTTTAAAAGAACTGGTTCGGCATAACATAATAGGGTTAACATAGGTTAGTCGCACTTAATTGAATATCTTGAATTGGAAACCTAACCCAGACCAGTCTGCTCGTGGAATAGAAATCGAGAGTAGCCCATTCCTTCTCTACTTTACAATAGATTTTAGGAACTACTTGACCTAGCTTGGTGAATCAGTCAATTTAATCCCTTCCTTCACAGTCATGCTTTATATACTTCTACCGAATTAACTTGTTAGAGTTATAGAGAAGGGATTGAAGAATAGCGTATGGCATGTATCATTTCTAAGCATAGGACAGATGCTAGAGCAAAGCGAGATTGAATGCCGATCGTTCCCGGATTGGAACTGCCCGACAAGAAGGAATTGGTCTTTCTTTTTTGGTTAACGAAGAAGCCCGAGGAAGACTCAAAAAAGACTTGGGTCGGATCCTTCCTTGCTTGTAAGCTGAGCTAGAGCATTCTTTCTTTATCTTTATTGCTTGCCTGGAATGAGAGACAAGTCACTAACTAAATGAATGAACGAATAAGCTGAAGAGGCTGTGATACCATATAGTGAAGAGAGAGTGAAAGTTGGTTCCATTTGAGATGGGCCTGAAGGATTGAATCAGAAATTGACTGAGATAGAGGCATAGATTCCGCTGCAAGAGAATCCGTAGTTGGGGAAGACAAAAAAACTCCAACCTTTCGCAGGGTTTCTTTGAGTTAGCTTGTCTATTTCTCGGGGAAGGCTTTCATGAATGGAATGCTCGCGGGAGAGGGCAAGGCTGTCTAAGTAGGTTATCTCTTTTCTTTTTTGTCAATAGAGCAATAGAGAGCTTCTCTTTACAGTGGGTAGTGTCAGTTCTTTCACTGCCTCAGTCCCCTATCCTTAGTTTAGTCAGCGGGTATTCAAACCAACTCAAGTAATCGATCACAGCTTCTTTCACTAGCAGCAAAGAGGGCAAGATCTGATATGTCAGTTCCTTTCCTCCCACGAGTACAGTCTCAGTCTAAAGAGATTTACAGGATCTTCTAAAGAGATTGGGAAGGATCTTCTAAAGATCGAGGAAGTTTACCTTTTAGCTCTGGTGAAAGGGAAAGGCAAATAAGGGTAGGCTTGGTGCTGTAGAGAAGGCAACTCTTTGCCTTTGGTAGGTAAGAACTTTCTTTCCTGAAGTCAGTCCGGGAATTAGGGCCTCTATCAATTCTCGAACCGGAAGCTAGCGCCCGTTGGGGCTAAAGGCAGAGCCGGTCAAAGGACTTTCAACTCCGCCTGCATCAGTCTTTTATTCTACGTAATCTTGGGCTCTTTGAGGGAGTGGTCGGAGCCTCGGCATGGCGTCTTCCGATCGACACGTAGCAGCCTAAACTCAATCTTACGGATCCTTTTCCCTTCTTTTTCATCGATCAAAAGAAGGCATTCCACACTAAGATAAGAAAAAGGCCTTGGTCAATGACCAGGAAGGGATTCTATCCTCGTAGACGGTTTTTGAAGAAAGATAGAACCAGAGGATCGTTCTCCATTGGGATGACTATTCTAGTAAGATAAAAGAAAGGGCCTGGAGAGTGAGATGCAAGTTTTAGGGTTCTGCTACGCAGATCCAAAAGGGAGGTTTTGCAGACAGATAGATGGCGATAGCTTTCATTAAGTAGATGAAAGATCCAGGGTAAGGCTTTCTTCACATCCTATTCTGGCTAAGGTTTTCTTCACGAAGTACGCGGACCGATTCTTCTCTCTTCATTTGCTTAGTCAGCTGCGGCTTCTTCCACTTCAAGGCCCTAAGACGGTCAGTTGACGAAAGATCTTTGACCTAAAGACCATGGAAAAAGAGTGATTACCGCCTTGTCCCTCTTTGCTACTCTAAGAAGCTAATTCTCAGATGTGACTCTTCCCGGCCTGGCCGCTTAGTCGCAGGAAGATTCCCCAACTGAGGAAGAATAGGATCATCCCATCTATGAGAATCTCTGGGAAAGCTCTTGTCGACTCAACCGATCAATAGAAGGACATCCTCGTCGAGTTCTTGCATGCTAGCAGTGAGAATCTCCTCTGCTGTGAATCTGATTGAAGAAAGGCAGCCGAAGCAGAAATGGAAGGCTGAAAGAGTACTGGGGCTTCTACGTCAACATTTCTACAAAACATCCTCCAAGAGACAAGTAAGTAGCACTTTGACTAGGACAGTCCACTCCGGAGGGAAAGAAGGATGTCAAATTACCTTATTCCGAAATAGGTATCCAGATTCTACCGGCAATGATCACTGGAGAACTCAAAGAGTGCTACTTTAGCTCCTTATGTCCATCTTTACGCAATTCTACCGGATGCTTAGTAGAATAGGTGCGGCTAAGGGAAAAAGCAGAGTATACTGCTAGGCGTGCCAGACATCTCCTTTATTTAGCCGACACGTCGATGTCCCCTTGGAGAAAAGGATCCTTGGGAAAGTCATTTTAAAGCTTCGCCATGAGTAGATCAAGAAGTGGTCTCACTCCCTTGCCTATTCTGAGATTTTCAAATCTAGCCTCTTTCATCCCATGTCTACTATCAAAGCTTAATACATGCGTGTCGAAGCTCATTTCATTAAGAGAAAAGCTGTCTAAGAAGTGCGAATCAGTCCAATTCCCTTAAGACATTCCACTTCTATACCCCTGTTGGAGGTCTGTGGAAGTCACTCCAAGTGCACTGAACTTCATCGAAGAGAGGCTTAGCCATTCTCTAAGAGATCCCATTCTCGAACTCAAAGAGCAGAAAAGTCTTTGCTTTCAGGCAAAGATTTGGAACTTGACTATCAAACCGTCCATCGGTCTCCCGTGAAGCGGTTTACGAATATCAATCTTTCCCTCAATAAGAGCCAACTGACATCAATAATAAGTGAACCCCAACTTCAGGGCATTTTCGGGGACTAGCCCATTACTGACAAGGACAAACTACCTTTCCCAGTCGAAGGCCCTACTACTCTATATTTTGCTCCCTTTGTTCACAAGAGCAGAAAAAAAAAGAAAAGCAGCAGACCACCGAAAGAAGGCAATAGACTGACCAGATACATGGCTTACTTAGATAAAGGGGATCAACATTCTTGGAAAACAATCGAATCGAGGGTTCAGAGGAGAATTGGCCATTCAATCTTGTAAACTAATCGAGACCGAAATTGGAAAAAGAGATACGAACGGAGAGGAATAACCAATCGATGAAGGAACATGAAACCATTCTGTTTCAATAGAGGTACGAGAAAGGGTTGGGGGCAATAAAGTAGGTGAAGTGGTTGGATTTTGCGAGCTGTTCCAACCACTGCTGGATGTGATTCCAAGAGCCGAACAAGAATGAATACCACACAGAAGAGTCAAGACCAGGCTCCCTAATGGAATGTTTAACCAATCCATTCCGGATCGACCGAATTGGTACGGAAGTTGTAACATGGGAAAACCACGGAAAACACAACTTATTTGAATAACCCGGTGACCTACCAATTGTAGAAGTAGGATCTTTGGCAAGCAATAAGCACTTAAATAATACAATTCGAGCGTACCATCTTCTTTCTCATTTCGAGGAAAAGGTGCGGGAGGAAAAGGAAACAACGGGGAGATCCGAATCAGACCTAAATGGGAATGACATGAAAAGTCTTTTTCAAAACCTAGCATTAAGGGCGTTACGACGATATACGAGAGGAATGAAGAAAAACTCGTGATTGGTGTGGAGGGGAAGATCTGTTTATGATATAGTTCAAGAAAGAGTCGTCTCATTTCCTTACTTCTTCGTTCTTTCTAATTCATTCACTTCAAGGCTGGTTCTGAACGCCGCGTAACATCATCTTCAACCAACCTCCACCGCCTCACTCACTTTATCAGCCCTTTCGGTGCGGTCACTAAAGAATTGCTTATACACTAAACAGCTGCTTATATACGGCTTACTAAAAGACTGACTTTCATTCATTAGGCCAGCGTGAAATTAAGAAGAAAGAGAGATGTGCCTAAGGCGGCATGCAAGCAAACTGTGCACGCTAAGAAAAAAGGAGAGATGTTCGCAATTACTACCACAAGAGCCCCCCTACCCTATCTCTCAAACTCTAAAGGGGCCCGTCACTTCGTTCGTACCTTCTTGGCTTAGGCTTCCAACTGAACTTACTTTATGTCCTTGTCGCCCGCCGCTAGCAGAAGCTAAGCGCTTGAAATGAAAAGCGCGCTAAAAAACGTTTCTTCTGTCAGCCTTTCTGTGCAACAGTCCACCAATAGCAGAAGAGAGGATTACCGTACATACAAGAGTCTTCCAGTTCTTACGTAAGCTTTTTCTTACCAGTCAAGTAGTACAACAGCTGTATCTTATCTTATAGCCCGGCGCGGCGGGTCGCCTTTTGAATTCCGTAGATAGAAGAAACTATTAGATTATAAGGAGTAGGTGAGTGAGTGAGTCCTCACTGACCTGAGCGATTTCGATCACCTAGCAGGCCTTTTGGTAGGTAACATCGCCGAAGCGTATCATCAGATTTGACTTCGAAGGAAGGAACTCGAAGTGAGACGGCACCGTCTTGTGCAACGCAACTACCGTTGCGCCTTCTATCATCTTATATCCGGTAGACTTGGTAAAAAAGGGCCCCGACTTATTTCAAGAATTAGAGTTCGACCGCAGCTGCCCCTTTTTTTGGGAGGATCAAGTTCCTTGCCAACTATCGACCCCGATCTCTTTTCATTTGTTTTGGGTATTACCGCCTAGCCTTCGTCAATTACACTAAAGCAGAGCACCCAACTATGGAAAGGCCCCCTTAAGGGTTAGGTTAGTCAATCCGGCCCGAGACGCGTTCGTTGACAAAACCGCCGTAGGAATAGAGACCTTTCAATAGAGCGGAGGCGAACTGATCAACGAGAAAGAGGCCCTACTCACTACAAACGAATACACCACAAGATCGAACTGCACTCATGCCTCTCCCGCATCAAGTTGACCACCCCCCCCTCTTAGTATAGCGTGATTCTATCAATCATGTACGTAGGTAGGCCCTCCATTCTGATTGGTATATCATGAAAAAAGAAAGCCATTTGCACCAGGCGCACTGCGCTTTCCCCTGCCCAGATGTTTGTCTTTCTAAGTCAAGTAATGGTGACCCGCCGAAGACTGGAGCCTCGTAACATGTTGACGAAGACCTACGAACTGAGGGTTCGATCAGTAGAGGGGACGACTTAGCCTCCCCGGAAGAAGAATAGCCCCGCTCTCTAGCCGACTGATGCCCTTTCTCATATAACTGAGAGGGAACGTGTCACATTAGAGGTGAACGATCAGAGATGTCCTATAATCACCACGATGAGGCTGGTCCCTCTTTTAGTAGACTCAGCTATGAATATGAATGAAGAAATGAATGCCGGGCTCTTTCTTTCACTGCTAACCCCAAGAAGTTTCTTAATGCTGATACTTTCTGTTTCGTCGAGCCCCAAGCTTGTGGTCCTCCTTTGAGTGTGGGTTCAATTGGATGAATCCGTCAAGTCAAGGTCAACGTACGTAGCAGCAAGGATGGTGCATCGCCTATTTCTCGTTCTCGCTCGGGAGCCAAAACGAACACGCCTGATACCTACTGTACTGGACCTTCGACCAGGCATTCTACCCTTGTCGAATCGGAACCAACCACCACTGCATTGCGCTCGAACAGTTGCGCGGCCGCCGGCCGGCAACTTCCGTACACAGATATAGATTCATTCTTCGTACCTGGTCCAACCTCACAACCCTTCGCGGGTTGGTCAGAAGTCAGTCTTGTTTGGTAAGACGGAATTGGACAAAGAAAAGAGAGTGCTCGACCGGGACAACGGCCAACAAAGACCGTAATTACATAGATAACTGCTCCTCCCCTTATTCGTCTTTAAGGCTTTAAGGTGGCGGCTGGAAAGAAAGAGACCTCACCTTCTCGTAGATGGTGTCAGTGAGAGCCACTTTTTTATCCCCCGTTGACCTTCTTTTTTAGATAGAATCTTCAATGAGTGGAAAGAAGCAACCTTACTAAGAAAGGTGCTTGTTGAGTAAGGCCGGCTTTAGAGCCCAAGCCCCTTTAATATGATGAGAAGAAGAGGGGCCGCCCTCTTTTCTTTTCCGCACCAATCCTTATTTACTACTACATCTTTTTTGGGGTGTATAGCTCAGTTGGTAGAGCATTGGGCTTTTAACCTAATGGTCGCAGGTTCAAGTCCTGCTATACCCAAACCTACCTTACACTATACTAAAAGTAAGGACGCGTAGTAGCGTTCAAAGATCACTCTTTGGCCTTTAGACTCGCTTCAGCGACTTCGCCCTTTAAGTGACAAGGGGGGGCTCCAAGTCGAAAGCGATAGCGAATTCCCCACGCCCATCCAAACCGGCCTCAAAAAGCGATCGGAAAGCGAAGCCCTTCCTTCCAATCCAAGCCAGCGAAGCCGCCCCTATATCTAACCACCGCTCCCCCCGATCACATATTAGCTCGATTTTCTTGACGGCTTGAAGGCGAAGCCGCCTATTTCTTAGGGCAAAGGGCGCTCCCTCCTCCTAACTCCTTCCACTTATCCTATTTTTTAGGGCAGGGACTCCCTTACTTTTTATAATGATCTAAAGGGGGTCTCAGAGACTACGCTGAAAAACTATTCAAATACAAATAATATTATATAGTTCCATAATCCATTTTGTTCATTCTTTTTTATGAGGTCGTGTACAACAACCTTAAGCGCACAAGCCGGGGCTGGGCCTACCTCCAAGCCAAGACCGCTTATGCCGAAAAGACCTCTAATGCCGACTCTCCTGGTATTGAGCCTGGTATCGAGAAAGAAAGGGTCTCATTCATCTCTTTCATCTCTCAAGCCCTGGTTGGCTACTGACTTGGCTTCGTTCACTCACGGAAGACCAACGGAATCTATTTAGTGCAAGAAATCCTTCCTCCTTTCTCTCATCGGATTGGGAGTGGCATGCGAATGCTAAGTCAACAAAATTCGATTCCAATTCCCGGTATGAATAGGTGTCATTGGGAACTTTCCCCAACACGATTATTGAATCATAAGAAGTGCTAGTCTGCGGAACCCACCCCAATTTGAGTAAGGAATGAATATCGGACCCGATACGCCAGATTCTTTCAATCATTTATAAGAACCCTTAAAGGGGCTCGAAAGCAAGAAACGGAGGCTTGAAAGCTAACGAGACTCGCTTTTGATTAACTAGCTTGGGGCTTGGCTTCATTATCTTTATCTAAACATTTAGGGTCGGCATCTCCTCTCATAAGGAAATGGCTACTTACTTGCGATAACCTTCTTACGGCGGGCACCATCTAAGCCCCCATTCTTGCAAAGACCGCATCAATGAATGTGAGTCAGCAGACCATTCTCAACATAAGACAGATAAGACTTAGCCATACTTACGCTCCTGGGGCAACTCAAAAAGCCAGCTGCAAGAAGAACGGGGTAACCAACCCCCGCCCGGACGTAGCAGCAAGGTGAACCGGGTTAAGTCACGATCAGAAAGGTTGAAATCCGAACCATACATTTGGAAAGCGCTGGTTCGAGCCCAGCTCGTGATAAAACGGGATCAGAAAGAATCCGCCTTAGTAAGAAGATCTCCAGCTATGTCTCTGCGCACGACTTGACGAAAGGACGGCGAATAGGAAGAGATGTGGCGGCCTAACAGCCAGGTAGATTAACCACCTACTCCCCAAGGAAACTATTGGGCAATGATGATGGAGCTCGCCTAAGAGACCAAACGGATCTCATGCCAATCCTCTCATTTGGGGTCTTATCGCTTCCCATCGATCAAAAGGGCACCCCCACCCGATCGAACCGCTTTATGGGCAAGGACGGAGGTGATACCGTGAGCTAAGATAGTAATCTTTCTCTTATCCAAAACATCCTCTTTTGAGATACCTTCAAGAACGGCAGCAGATTAGGCGAAATCCCCGGAAATAGACGACGAAGCTAGACCGACTACTTTCTCATATTTGACAACAAGATCACAAGGATTCAAGGTCACTTTGAGCGCTTACGAAAGCCTTCCCGAAAGAAATTCTTGCAGCTACACCGCTAACTTCAAAATAGAGGAATTCCAGAAGCCCCTAGGAGAAAGGACTATCTATTTTTAATTGGAACTTAATCTCTATCTCTGGATTCGGCATAATCAATGGCACCACCCACACCAACATATGTTTAGGAAGGATCAATGGGTCCTCATGGTAGGATAGTGTGCGCTTTAGTTAAGGATAGTCAAGTGATAGGGCTGGACTCGTCCTTGCCCAGTCTATCTATATCTACCATGGACCACAATCAAATCGCTATCGGTGAATTAAACTAACAAGAAAAGTAAGTTAGGCTGGGGTATAACATGCGCCTAAGGATAAAACAATCCTCATAAGAGTAAACGAGATCCTCTCGCTAAGCTTTCGGGGACATAAAGAAGTCGGGAAATCCTTGTTCAAGCCTTCTGCTAATCGATCGAGAATAGGAAGAAGGAGCTCTTTTCGGGGCATTTGTCCGTGTTTGACTCCGTCCTCCAATACCTTTCTTTAGGGCTTATTCCCCATCAACTGCGGTTATTGCAAAGAGCGCTAGCGTGTCTCGTTGATCTCTCTCCCTCTATCCGGCTCATCGAAGGACTGACTCCCCGAAACGGGACACATGGGTTGGTGAAGGTGCGCTGGTTAGCTGGGCAGGATTAGATGTTAACGGGGAGAGCCTTGTGGAGGAAGAGCTTATTTTGACGACCCAAATATTCATAATTCTCTAAAAAACCCCATAGCAGAGCCCGTATCTGAAAAGAAAGATAGGATTCTTAGAAGAACGTTTTAGGGCTATCGAAGGCACTAACGTCTATGGGACAACTGAAGCAACTAAGCTTTGTTTGGTTCCAGATGTAACCATCCCACCTAAATTCAAAGACACCTGAGTTTGATAAATATGATGGTTCCACTTGCCCTCAAAGCCATTTGACGATGTATTGCAGTAGGATGGCAGCACATATCAGTAATGACAAGTTATTGATTCATATATTTCAAGAGAGCCTTACTGGACCTGCTATTCGATAGTACATGCAGCTAGATCGATCTCGCATTCGACGTTGGACAGATCTAGCGGACGCCTTTCTGAAACAATACAAACATAACATGGATATGGCTCCAAGTAGAGATGACCTTAGAGCTATGGAGAAAAAGAGTAGCGAAACGTTCAAAGAATACGCTTAGAGATGGAGAGATAAAGCGGCACAAGTACAACCACCGCTGTCTGAGAAAGAAATCCAATTTCCTAGACACATGGGGACCCCCCCCCCTTTTTACATTATGTTATTAGCTAACACCACAAAAAGTTTCTCTGACTTGGTCTTAGCCGGAGAAAGGATTGAACAAGGGATTCAAAAAGTCAAGCTAGAGGGACGAAGCACTGAAAATAATAGTTCACGGAGACAATTCACTGGAAAGAAAAAAAAAGAAGGGGAGACCAACATGCTCATTAATCAAAGTCCCTCACCCATCCACTATGTCTCCTTATGCAAACGCATATTATGTTCCTCCGCAGTACCAATATGTTAATAACACATCACATGGGACATATCAAAATAAGCCTATTACTCTCCAACCTCAGCTCAGGCTGTCCCACAATTAATGTCTCAACCAGCAACTGCGCAAGCAAAGAATGGGAGCAATCAGGGGCCTGCGAACTATCGTAACAGGGAAAGAAAAGTTGAACAATTTGACCCGATCCCCATGACATATACAGAATTGCTACCACAATTAATCCAAAACCATCAAATCTCCCCAGTACCACTTTTTCCTTTAACCCCGCCATATCCAAAGTAAGTGGTATGATGCAAATGCCAAATGCGACTACCATGCCGGAATCCCTGGGCACTCTACAGAAAATTGCACTGCTTTTAAAAAGAGGGTACAAGCTCTTATTAAAGCGGGATGGCTAACGCTCTATAAGGATAGCAAAGAGCCAAATGTTAATCAAAATCCTCTACCAAATCATGAAGGCTCAAGTATCAATGCGACCTTCACCGAACTTAAAAGTAATTCCAAAATAAGCGTCGAAGACGTTTCCATGACTATGCTCCGGTTGTTCGAAGTCTTGCTAGAGTATGGGATGATGGAGGTCCCAATGCCAATTGAGAAAAGAATATACTATACTACGAAGTGATACAATCTGTGCCTACCATCAAAAAGAAGTTGGGCATACATACAATCCAAGGATGCCCACAATTTCGAGGAGAAGTACAAAAAATGATGAATTCAAAATTCATTTTGCAGAGGGGAAGAACAATATGCTGATGTACACATGGTATCAAAAAAGGTTTTTGCCCTCCATTTGTGAAACATTTTGACTTAAAGCCCCAAGCAACGCCTTCCTCTCCCTCACCATTCGTCACCAAGCTCACCCTTAAAGTCCCAATTCCTTTTCAATATGAAAGCACACATGCAGTCCCTTGGAAGTACGAATGCCAACCTATGCCTCCAAAAGAAGCTATCGACGTAACGAATATCTCGGGAGTTAGTGGCATGACTAGGGGTGGACGTTGCGCTTACCTTGAATCGTACTACCGGTTGTTCCACCTCGGAAAGAGAATATGAAATAAATACCGTATCTCTCCCGGATGGGAGTAAGGAACCGCCCGAAGCATGTTCGATTGGAAAGTCTATCGCCAGCAGCATCTCCCACCTCGGGTCAAAGAAAGATGCTAGATTGCTAAATAAGGGAACTAGACCTACAGGGGTGGTGAAGCAGAGAGAGACAGTCTCTTGATCTTGAGGAAGTTTCGGACAGTTCTCAGCGAGGTTAGGGGGTTCTAGTAGTCAGAATCTTTCCCCTCTTTGTACATAAAAACAAGAGAAAAGAAATTGAAGGTTGCCCTATGGTACTAGCTACAAGGCCCGAGAAACCCGTCTATAACAGCCTTACAATGAGGTTCTGAAAGAAAAAGGGGAAAGGCGTCACAGGCTACCTTTCTACTTTTTGATTGATAGGGACAATCCGATTCATCCTTACCTTCAGGCTAGGATTAAGCTAATAACATCTTTTTTAGATGCACAAGTACGCCTATAGTTCGATAGTATGGCACATTCTTTCTTTAGTAACAAGGCTTGTTCAAACAAAAGATCAGAGGAGGTACTACTACGGTCAATGAACTATTGATTTGAAAGCGTAATCCGGGCTAATATTTCAAAGCGGTTATCCGCTTCTGTAACTGTTAAAAAGGGTCGGGAGAGTCTTCAGCATATTGGTCACAATCATCAAAGACTTGAACCGGAGGTGCTTGAGGTGCAGTAGAAGGAGCTTACTTATTGATGGCCTTGTTCAAGCTTTCCATTTGGGCCAACAGAGCCTTGAGAATGCCGTGAGTGGTTGGTTCAGGCGGAACCGGGATTTCGGGTTCATCTGACATAGTAGCTACAATGGGAGATTCAGAATTCGGGGGTGTAACTTCTTCTACACGAACCAGTCGGCGAGATGGAATAATAAGAAGAAGAAGGAGAAAACGGGAAAGGCTAAGAAGCCGCCGCCCTAATGATTAGCCTTTTTCTTAGGCCGAAAAAATGAGAAGAAGAAGAAAGGAAATGAACTAGAGCTAAGGACTTCAGCACTGATCGGATGGTCCAGTCTCGAGAAGAAAGATCCCTATAATTTCTTTCTAAACTGAATGGCTGGGCACCATCGGGGTGTTTCAGACCCCGTTAGGGAGAGGATTAGCCTCCCTCCAGTGCTTGAGCACAGAAATGTGTTCTGGCATTTTCCAGGAAGTACCACAATCGGTTGATGATGGGCCTTGGTACTTGTTGCCATTGACTGCCACAATAAGGTTGTGACAACTTCAAATGCCAACCCTTCTTCCTCTTTGGGGGTGCAACCCTCAGAGGGGGGACTCGGTAATAGCATGATCTGGTTGGCTAAGCAGACGCCGTCCATCACACCCTGTATAGGGTGGGTCAAGGAGAGTTGGGACTGGGTAAGAGTTTCAACAGTTTGGCGGAAGGAATATCGGGCTTCCCATATTGGGCCGGGTATCAGTTCGACTGATGCTCTTATCTTAGTGAAAAAGAAAGAATTGGTTTTTCCGAGTCCCGTTTGTCTTTCTTTCTCCCATGCTTGCTTCCTCTGCCGAAACTGACGAACTTCTATCTTCGAAAGATAGAAATTGTGTTCGGGCACCGTACCCTAGGTAGGTCCTCTCTTCTTTATATACTAAATCCCCATACACTAACTGAGCTTGGAATCGTATGCTGTTTCGTTGACGTCCCAGCCATAATTCAATAGGCTTTAGCCACATCCCCCTTCCGTCTGCTCTCGGATAAATAAAGTCAAAGCGCATTCGCCTTGGTCTACACCATTCCTTTTACACCGTTGTCTCTTCTCTTGGCCTATGAAGAGGCTTTGGTCTGGTTACCAGAAAGAGCTAAAGAAAGAAAAGAGCCGATTCTAGTTTTTTCTACCGCTCCTGGCTCTTCATCCGCCTACTGAGTCTCTCTTGTATGAATGTATGAACGCGAAAACTCTATCATGGCATTGTGGATCCTCAATTCATTGCTTATCATCGGGTATGTGTCTAGAAGAAAGGGAGTCTATTTTCCCACTCATTGGCTGCTCCGTCCTAACGGACTCGATCAGTTATTAACATATTAAAGTAGATTGAGACTTTCTTTTGGTTCAATCTGACATATGAGACATCGCTAGCCATCCGTTTTTTTGTATTAAAAAAAGTGGGCTACGAAACGATATCTATCTCCAGTAAGACACGAGCGGCGATCCCTATCCTTCGCTTTATCGGGCGCATGAGAGAACGAACGAGAGCATTAAGCCGGTCCATCCCAAGGGCCAGCAGTCTCCGTGACGGAAAAAGCGGCATCGTTGACTCCAGAGAAGTAAGCGAAGGACCATCCCAAGAGTTGCAACGACCTTGAACGAAGCCTTGACAAAGGACCCAAGGGCCGAAGGAGTGAAAGACATAAGCCCTTGCTCTTAGAGAATCTACTCTTTGCCGCTGGGCGTAACGTAGAAGTTTTGCTTCAATTAGAATATCTGAGGCTTAGCGGGGCAAATCGAACATTTGAATAAGGGTTGCCGAGCCAATAATTACATCAGTTTTTGGAAAAAAGACTTGGAACATCTACTCAGGTGAATCCAGTGAAGACTTGAAGATCTAATCCGAAATAGCTTATTAAAAGCTCAAAAATAGATGTTCAGACTCCCATAAGGGCACCGCACTAAGTACCCCTAAATCTTTAAGATTTTATTCAATGACCCTGCCGAGGGAATTAAAAAACAGGACATTCAGTAGCAGCTGCCAAAGGCTTCCCGAAACCTGAAGGCTATTTCTTCCTTCCTTCTACCTTTACCAACTACTAGCAATTACGACAACAGGTGAAATAGCTGACCTTATTCCCAAATAGCTTCTTCTTTTCGTGGCAGCTGAACTGAAGCGGGGGACCTATGGCAAAGTCATTATCATCTTGCTTTCACAGGGCTTCTTCTAAAGATAAATTAGCGACTGATTTCAGGCTGAGTCTCTTCGCTTATAAGCTCACTTTCATCACTCTAATATGATTCCTAGCTAGCATTATATCCATTAGATAGCCTTCTTCACCGCAGGAAGAGATTCAAACTATGCTTCCCTCTAACGATAGGACTTGAATCCGAGCTCCTAGACAAAAACTTGAAGACATAAAGAGAAGATCTTAACTGAATGCTTTAGAATAGTAGAAGTGGCGCCTAATGCTTAACTAACTATTAGATACTATCTTAGATAAAGACTCAATCTAAGACTATACGCTAGGAAGCACTTTTTTAGGGTAGTAGCCCAGGGGAAGATTACTCCAGAAGATCAGTAGGGCAAGTGAGTTCCAATCGAATGTTTACCAATAGAGAAAAGGAATTCATCTTAAGATACCCTAGTGACAGAGAATAGATCCCCCTCCACTATTATAAAGCCAAACGAATAAAACAAACCAAAGCTTATGTATGGGTGTGCTACTGTACTAAGAGTGTAGTCTCAATCTTGCATTTGGGGCAAGCAATCAATCAAGTCAAGGAAAGGAAGCAAGTCGGTAGTCCATGCCCTAAAGAAACGATGGATACTAGGCGCTCTATCGACCCCGCAAGCACCCGTGCAGTGCTGTAGCTAACGCCTTCAGTCTCCCGCCAGGATAGTAAGGGAAGAGAAAGACGTTCAGGTGAGCACAATCAGGCTCGGGGGAACCGATTGCTTCAAGATAGGATTTACTTAGCTTTCTTCCTTCTAGGGGAAGATCGCTCATTGAAATATAAAGAATATTGTAAGGAAGTTTCCAATCGTTATGTGATAGATTAGCTGCCATACAAAAACCTGTTCCTTAAGATGAAATTTTATAGGTCTGGGCCGACCCACGTCTGGTGAAGAACTCTGATATTAGATTAGGGTTAGGGAAGCTGAATAAAGAAATTGTAATTCAAGTCAGAAAGATAATCATGATCCGATTACAACTTTTCCTTTGTGGCCAAGGCAGAGCATAGGAAGGGAAGAGTTCACTCGTTAGGGCGGGCGAGGATTCGATTAGTAGCACGGCACGTTAGGGTTCCTGTCTTGCCTTCTATCTTTCCAATTCCAATACCAAGCCGCTTTTCCAGTAAAGTAAAGGAAAGGAGCCCTCTTTAGGAGGTAGTATATACTTCTGGACCCATTGGTAAAGGAAGACTCCCTAGCTCGATTTTTGAAAAGCTCTCTTTTGTGTGCCTGCTCAAAGCTCCTTTCTTTAGTCTCTACCTGTGAATCGGGGATGTTTTTCTGCAAAGGTTATTCCACCTAGGAAAAGTCCATCCAAAAGGAAAATACATGACTGAAGCGAAGAAGTATAAGCTGGATCCAGCAAGAGTCTCCGAGGACTTAGTAAGAAAGCAAGTGAAATAGCTAGGTCATTCAAAGGAGCAGCTGAAAAAGCCCTTTCTAGGGAAGGGTAGGAAAACCAGAATCAAGAGAGAACCTTTCAATAGACTCCGAAAGAAAGAGCATCGGCTTGGTGGGCTCAGAAAGAGATGGTCGATGAATGCGAACGGGAGCACCAATTGCTAGAGCACAATCAGTATCAGTACGAGTGGGAGTTGCCGGTGTATTAGGCGCTGCTCTGCTATGTGCTATTCATGGTGCTACTGTAGAAAAGACTTTTTTTGAAGATGGTGATGGTGCAAATACATTCCGTGCTTTTAACCCCCGAAGAAACTTATTCAATGGTCACCGCTAACCGCTTTTGGTCTCAAATCTTTGGGATTGCTTTTTCCAATAAACGTTGGTTACATTTCTTTATCTTATTTGTACCCGTAACCGGTAGCGCTCTTGGAGTAGTCGGTCTGACCCTGAATCTACGTGCCTATGACTTCCTTTCTCAGGAAATCCGTGCAGCGGAAGATCCCGAATTTGAGACTTTCTACACTAAAAATATTCTCTTAAACGAAGGTATTCGTGCTTGGATGGCGGCTCAAGATCAGCCTCAGAAAGAAAGTTTACATCGATAACGAGTGACTTTTCCGGATCCCTCGACAATCTTGTTGAGGAATTGCACGTGAAAGTCCTCTCTCTCATCGAGCGCTACGCTCCCCACGCCTTCGAGACTCCTTGAATTACTGGTCTTCGGTGGCTGCCGGTGTGGACGTCCTCCCCTCTTTCATAAAAGTATGTTCCAGGGGAGATTGCCTTTCCGTTCCACAGGGATTGAGTCAATCTTGGGGGAAGATGGAGCGGAATTTACAGTTCTTCCAGAATTGACTCTTCTTCCTTAAGTAAGCTATCCAGTTCCATTGGGAATTCGCTTTCAGCTCTTACTCTTCAATACCATCTGTCAGCTTTCAAGCTGAAAAGTCAATCAATGACTTATCTAAACGAACGAAACTGCTTGATTTAAGCTAGAGAAAACCGGAACCGCACAAACCTCTTGCTTTCCTCATTCGCCCACTCCCGGCTGAGTCAAAAATCTTTTTTACAACAAAGGGAAGAGCCTATCTGTTCTCTTTCTCTATCCTGGAGCCAGGTCCGGGCATTGCTCATTTATAGCACAGAGATGAAAGACCAGCGCTTAACAAAAGCGGAGTCGTTTATAGCTATCTTCTCTACCTAATCTACTGCTGATCGAGTCGAGCTAAGCGCAGGGCTTATTCCAGATCCGGAGAACAGAGCAGCAGCAAGACCAGCGGATTCAAGAGTATCGGATTCTGTATAAGAAGGACAGTCTCAACCCTTGAGTAAGGCTCTTCCTTTATTATATTACGCTATTCTTCCCATCTCGGGAGAAAAAAAGTCCCCCTCCAGTCTAGTTAGTGACTTTTCACCTCCCCTGCCCAAGAAGCTGATTTCGAGACGGAAAGATTCGTACAAAGAGGGGATAAGATAAGACCCGAAGCAGATAGTCATTATTTTTGTGTTTTTTTACATCGTTAAGAGACTCCGGGCGCTCGTTGTCCTAAGCCCCAGGCGGGCATCCGGCTTTCATCCTCGGTTCAAAGCCGGAGGGGAGAAAGAAAGCTTCCTGCTCATACCGCCTATACATACCCCCCTGCCTAACTATTAGTAGGTTCTTCAGTCCCGCTCTCGTCGTACCCGAAACCCGAACCATACCCGAGCGCGTCTATCCGTTCCTGTTGCTGCCCGATCCCTAGATGTCCTTCTTCATTCGTGAGAATCCGCCTATTGAACTCAAAACAGGTTCTCCGATGAAGGCTACTCTCCTGGACTACCAACTAAGAGGAGGTCCATGTTCCAAACCGTTAATCCTACTTTGATGGTTCTGGCTCCATTCTATCTACGACACGTCGAATTGACCAGGAAAAAAAAATCCCGAGTGAATGGAACGAACTCTCTACTATTAATGACTAGTTCGAAGAAGAGGAGTTTCTTTGATCTCTTATTTGATTAGACTAGAAGAAAGGCTAACTCGGATAATTAATAACCTACACTTGCGGAACACTTACTTATTCCCACTGATGCTAGTACGCAATGAAGACCAACTCGCGAGCTACTTGTTGTTCTTTTTTCTTGTTTTCTTACCTTACTTACGCGAATTTCCCGCTATGTTGTTTGTTTGCCCGCAGCTTCCCTCCGTTCCCCTTTTCTTCTTCATCGTCGTTGGTCCTTCGTTCACTAATGTTCGCCACATTGGGGCTATGGGAATCGAACCCAATTCTTCCACGACCCCACACAAATCACGAGAACGAAACTACTTGCTTTATATAACGAAATTCATTTCGCCTCACTCGACTCGCCAAAGGGAAAGACCTGCATTCTGTTATTCTGAGAAAGATCCGGTTATCTTATGGTTAGGATTCTTCTTTTTCTTTCTCTACGCAATTTCGTAAGAGTCTAAAAGGCAGGGTGCACCTCAGTCTTCATAGTATTCCATTCCACGCGCGCGAATGACCTGCGAATAGATTCGGCGATATCACTTAAGGCAATAAATGCCGCCTTATCGCATATCGGCTGTTAGCCTTTTTTTTTAAATAAGAAAGAAGGAGCTTTTTGCTAGAGCAAAAAGGTCTTGATTGATGATTGATTGTACGGGAACACGGGAATCTAAATAAAGAATTGGTTAGTGAGCGAAGGGACTCTCGCCGTAGAGTTCCTTCGCGTCACCCCCTTTATTGGTTTTAATTAAGAGCGGTACCAAGGGTTCATTCAATCGATTGTGTGTTTCTAAAATCCTGTGCTGTGCAAACTTCATGTGTGGTTTATGCGTCCCTTAATAGAATAGAGGTACCCTTCGCTCCACTTCCTTGAACTGGCGAAAGGAAAGGTGCTGATCTACGAACAGCCTTCATTCGAAAGCGCGGATGGTTGCTTTCAGTCCGCACTTTTCCAATATGAATCGTAAGAAATGGCCACCTCCGCATCTACGCGAACAATATTGTAACCAAGATAGCATAGGTAGTAAAAAACGGATCGGATCTCGGTACACATGGTATTTTTGTGTGCTAGGGTGAATAATGTACAGGAACCGTATCAAGCAAGTGCTTGTCCCGTGCCGAACGCCACCAAACAGTCACCTTCTCGGCTGCCGAAGCCTCCTCTAATGTCAAATGAAAGAAATGCTTTCCCCACTACTCCTATTGATAGGACGACTGCTACTTTCAAATACAATAAAGATAGCTATTTCTTTCTCCTAGTGACTACTCTGAGTAAAGACTACTGACCTTAACCCGTTAACGGTATTTTGGACATTACTAAATATATTATGAAGAAAGGCTGACTCTTCCCCTTATTCCTTAAACCAGTCTGACTCTTCCAATTTGTAGAGTTGGGCAGGCGAATCAAGATAAATGACAAGGGGATTTCCTGCCCCTTCCTTGTGGTGTCATCAATGTTGGCAGATCAGTTAATGCTGAAGTAGAACCATCTGCTGGAGTTCCTTTCCCGCAATATATGTTTGCAGGTAAGTTTCCTTAGTGTTAGTGGAAAGCTATAGATCATAAATTCCCTCGGCAGGGTCAAGTTACTTTAAGAAAATCTTCAAGAAAAGATATGTAAAAGTACTTGAGTGCGGTGCTACCTTGGATCAGAGGATCAAGACGAGATTCGGTTTTGGCATTTGTGCGTGGAGGTGAGCACGGCAGCAGTTAAATTTTTATCAGTCAGTCCCGCTTGGTCGAGTCGAATTCAGTAAAGTCCCTCCACTTCTTTTTATTATCCGTAGGGATATAGGGCCAGTGGTTTAAACTAACTTAAGGAACTAAGACCTTCGCCTACTACTTTTCTAGCCGATCTCATCCCCTCTCCCGCATCAGCAGGCCATACCATCGATGAGTGTCATACTTTGTGATGTCATCTATGACATGAAAATCGTATCAATTGGAACGAAGTTAAGGCATACCTGAAAGCCACCAACCATATGGCCTCTTGTAGCCAATACTCTGCATACATGTCTTTTGGTCAATTGTTGAAACGAGCTATGCATCTTATTGATACTGCATAAAGGCTTAAACAACTTCGACAGGAGCAATAGCTGAATCCGGATTGTGAAGGACCTGTTCAATGGATGTTAAGATTGGGCATTGGAGGTCCTATAAAGAAGGAAGCTGTTACCAGGCTCTGCCTCGGTTGCGATAGGAAGGGGTTGTTGTATTTTAACCATCTAAAATGAAAATTCTACTTGAATTGCGCAAAGCAAACATGATCCTATCTTAGCCAGGTATTGGATTTGTGCATGAAGTCTATTAGCTTCTTGAAGTGAAGGAAGACCAGGATAGGAGACTATGAATACAGAGCATATCTGCAGCTAGCTCTTTCACTAAGAGGACCTTTCCCTTCTTTTCCATTGGATTTAGACTTTGGGCTATGTAAGCATAGTAGACCTTAGAGCTAGGAACCAAGTCGTCATTGATTGTAAGGCATCCCTCTGACTAAGGAAACGTCATTGAAAGATGATTACCATTGGCAATACGTTAGGATCACCTCCTTTAGTCCCAGGTGCCAATTCCTATTCAAAAATATATCCCAGCAGTTCACTGCCCCTCGAGAGTTGGGCTAGGATGTTATCATATATCCCAGTGATCCCAGACAAGCAGCAGCGGCTAGGCTGACAGCGCTTACGAAAGCAGCTCTTCCACTCATTAGCAAGAAAACCTCCTCCTGCTCATTGACTATTGGGATAACTTGAATATGACGGACTATTACGGATAGAAATTCCTTGCTTTTTCAAATTGCCTTCTCACATTGAGAGGTTAGGGCTTTCGAACTCCCCTTCTCCTTCCTCCTCCTGTTTAGAAAGATAGCAGGCAGAAAGACTTAGCTTAGGTGCGTCAAGTTCGTAGCATCTGAGAATAGTGCTTACTTTCCTGAAAGCTTAGTAAGGAGATTCCCCCTTTGCCATGTATTGCAGTTGATTTTGTTATCTTAGTTATCGCCCCATGAATTCTTCAAAGCAGGCTACCTCCGAAAAATCCGATCCGATGATGCCAGATCACACAAGGTGCGAAGCCCTGACTAATTCTGTAACATTGGGGCGTAGCTGCTATTTCACCGGGAGTGAATCTAGCTAGGGCTATTTTCCACTAATAAGAATCTCATCTCCTGACCCAGGGTATTCGTAGATCGGAGATTGTCTACATGATAATAAGGAAGTGACGCAGAACAGCTACATCGCTAGCATGAGAGGATATTCTTTAACCAAGACCGGAATTTGAATTGTAGTCCACAGACTAAGAAGATTCTATCTTGGCATCCTCGGAACCTGGCTCGGGAACAGCTTCTTACTAGTAGGGGCTAATCACAGTAAGAGAGTCCAATCTCTGAAATAGAGCTTAGTCTCTCCATAGTAGTATACTAGTATAAGGCGTAGGTTATGACTTAATCCAATAGAGTCAGAACACCTTTCTATCTAAAAGAAATGGTGCTCGATGAAACGATCCAGATTCCACACTATGCTGTGGGCTGGGGAGAGAGCTGCTCTGCGAAGCTGGGCGTTCAGTGTTCTTATGGAGGAACCATACTAGAAAGAAAATAGAAAAGGCCTTCAAAAAAGAGCGAGAGAGTGATGGGCAACCTTAGTCTATATGTTGCTCGTAAGCCGCCAAGTACCAGTTTCGCAACAGTACTGGCGCAAAAGGATCGGTCCTTCACTTGCTGATCGTTCGCGAGTTGAACTCGCTCTCTTGCCACGCCTTTCACTCACTCGCTTGAGTCGGACTCAATCACTCTTTTTGTTTGGAGGATCATTCGTTCTTCACTCTCTTGCCCCCGCAGCCGCAGGGAGCGCAGCAACCAAGGTGCATATTATCATATAGAAAGAAGCAAGCGTAGCGAATCACATAGATAAGCCCCTACCCCTACCTGCCAGCGCGCGGATAGATAGGGCGGGCGAAGCGCGAAGGGGATGGATGTCTGAGCGGTTGAAAGAGTCGGTCTTGAAAACCGAAGTATTGATAGGAATACCGGGGGTTCGAATCCCTCTCCATCCGCGAAGTCATAAGTTCTCTCTTGCGTTATCTATAGATAAGAACGAATCGGATCGACTCGACTGATATGATAGATGGAATGGGTAGCTTATGTTATGATTTTTTTAGGACTTTGTCTCCCTTTCGTTATCTTCTGCTCCCGGGGGGAATTCTTACCTTTGGGAGCTAAGTCGAAGATCTCGGGGGTCTTGTGAGTGGTTGATAAACTACGATTGTAGTTTTCTTTAGGAAGTCCCATAGCTGTGAGGCTTAACAGACAAAGAAAACGGTGGATACTTCCGGGTAGAAGGTGACGACCCTAATGAAAATGAATCGACTATGAAGAGAAGGGGATTTGGTGTTGAAAAAGATTCTCCCTATTCAGAGAACGACCATCGTGGAAAGTGGACCCCGAGAAGGTCCGTACGTCGTTAAGAGAGCCTTTGAAGGGCGGGGGGTGCCCTTATTTTGACCAACATGGATGGAGATGAACTACCAAACCCCGTGAACTCAGATGCTGTTAAAAAGTATTACGCTTGAAATCCGTGTATCTCAATCAGTTGAATTAATGAAAACGGTTTGATCCCTTTTCGCAACCCATTTGATTTTCAGAAAGACTGGGTCCTTCCGGAGGCGTTCTCAGCAGGCTATTAGTTTAGCTCTGTAACATAGCATAGATACAAGAATCTGATTTTTGTGAAGCTGGAAAGGGCGTTTAATTGTCCCATAGGAAAGAAGGAAGAAAGGGAAATAGCAAGAGCTCATTCGGATAAAAACCCGAAGAGGTGAGAGCTAAAGCGTTGGGAAAGAAAAGGATACCTTGCCGAGTCGAAAAACCCGAAAAAGCGCTTCGACCAAGGGAGGTGACTCCTGGAGAACGAGTTCGATCTCCCATTGGTCTTTGGGAGCTAGCATATGGGGGCAAAGTTCGACACCACATGGGAAAAATCGACAGTAATCCTGGCACAAGCTGCGCTATACATCGTTAGGCTGGAAGAAAAAGGAAGTTCTTTTTTTATTATGTTACCCACTGTTTGTTCGACTTTACATCCTTTGCATCTTTTGACATTCCTAACCATAACATCAAATAAACTCCATGAAAGTTTTGTTTGCATAATCCAATCGTTGTCCTTTTTGCTCTGTCGCTTAAGATAAAACATCGTGAATTCCCCTGCAAAACTCGTTTGTTCAATCACACGTGCACCTTAATCTTCATGTTTGTTATGTCAAATGAATATTGAAAGAATTCAACAGGTGCAAGCCTTAGAAGCAGTTCTGAGAATCAATCACAGCAAAGAAAAAAAGAAAGCACAGATGATAAATATTGAAACCCGGTAGGCGTGTCAGCAAAAGCTGTCGCACCCTCAAAAAAAATCTGGACTCCAGTCCGGGATAAACTCATCAATAAAAGGGCACCGAGCCTCTCAGTATGTTCGTCAAGCTCCCCAGCAGAATAACATGGGCTTCAGTCCCATACAGTTGGGATGAACTCATTAACAGGATGTTCTTAAACCTTCAAGTGAGATCCGCATGAGGGGATGGTTCATTCGAGCTCTATCAGAGGAGTTATCGTCCGCTCATCGAGAGGATTGTCTGAACCTGGAACGTTGTTCAAAAAACTTAATGGCCATCCTTCGAGATGTGGTCATGTGTTATGACGGCACTGTCAGAAATGTCTGCAGCAATCCAATCACCCAATCTGAGTATGGGGTGAAGGCTGGAACTAAGTCACAGAGTTTTTTCCTTGCTAGTGAACCTGTTGGTCTATGATTCCACGCCTAGAGACTTTCTCAAAGGAAGCGAGAACGCGGGAGACGGGTTATTCACTCAATGAAAAAAAATTGGACATTTTTTATTGAATTATTCCCTGGGCTTTCAATGGGACCATGCCTTGGATTTCAATCCGAGATCATCCCTTGGGGTTAGTTCATTTCATTTACTGCCCTTCTTTTTCTTTTGCTTGATGAAAGACATCCTGGCAAAGGCCGTGTATATTAGTAAAAAAGGGGACTTTCATGGGTCCGATGGCTCTTTGGTGTGCCCTGTGTGATTGATAAGTTGGCTTTTGAAACTCGATTTGTCGCAACAAGAGGTATTGTCTCCGCCTTTTCAAGTAGGGATCATCTCGGCAGTACAGGCAGTTTATGATCCTCCGTTGCTGCTCGGTAGTGGCCTAAGGCTCAATGATTGATATTGATCTTCTGCCCACTCACCACTCACATTCTCTTTATCGAATCCTTCTAGGCGGATAGGACTACTCTTGCTTGCTCTTGGCCTTGGCTGCTTAGAGACATCCCTTTAATTCGTCTTAGAGAATGGAATTAGGAATTCGATTTTCGTCTTATTGTAGGTCGGTCATCTGTTCAATCTGGAATTCCATCTCTTGTTTGGTTTCTGGTACCGGTTTCAGTTCCTTTGTTCAAATCAATATCTATGTCAGGCTTCCCTTCCCGGTTGTCCTGTTCAATCCGTTTTTCTTTTGTCTGAGGCAAAGGCGAATTCCTTATACTGTAAACGGTCGAGCTGGCTTGGCTGGTACATCAAGCATATCGGCATATTGCTTGTTCGGTGTGGTACACATATCTGTCAATGTCAATCAAGTAATAGAATTCATTCCCACTCCCTACTAGTGAAGGGAAACCGTGAAGAATTGCCATTCTTTTTATGAGCTTGTAAGACCCGTTGAAGTCCCCGGGGAGGGCTATAAGTAGGCCGTTTGCTATTGCTATAAGGGCTGCTCGCCTTTATACGGCTTGGCTTCGCTATCGCTCCTATGTAGTAGTCGGCCTAAAAAGTAGTATTCCTACAAAAAAAAAATGCCTATTATCTAGTTCTAGAAGCTTCGCCAGAAGCAAGCAAGACGAGGTCGCTCTGCTTCGTAGACAAGGCTCGTTCCGTACTTGACTTACGAGCTCGTGTAGTACTCCCCCCTATCTCTAAAGGGGCTTATGCACTCCACTCGCTGTCTACTAAACGAGCGTTAGAGCGAGCGAGTGAAGCCTTCAATTTAGTGGCTTCCCCCCTTTTCCTTTTCCCTCACCCTATTCTTTCATTTCCACTTAAGCTTCCCCGGTTTGGGGAATTAATTGATTGGATACCCGAGAACCATAATCTTTCCTAGGAACAGCTTCTACGACGATAGATAGGGGTCAGGTTTGTTTGGCATCTATGCCCCCTGCCCTCCAAACAGTATGGGAGCCTTTCAGCTCGTACTGCTCACACTCCTAGATTTTCACGGCACCTCCTCCACCATAGTGTGAGCTGGGAGCAGCTCCGAAAAGCGAGGCCTACTTAAAAATTCGCTTTCAACAACGTCAACAACACCACAAAAAAAGTAAACTATGGTTGCCCACTGATCTGATCATAGGTGAAATCCAATCCCTTCGCTTTGCGCCAGGCTTGGAAACCGTAAGTCAGGCTCCCTTCGCCTCTCGGAAGCGAGAAAGCGAGCAGCAAGCTGAAAAAGCCCTTTCCCCTTTTCATAATAAGAAGGTCAGCTTCATAGCTCCCCTTTTAATAATAAGGCAAGCCAAAACCAGCTGAAGGAAGGGCTTCATAGCCTTACCTTATTATTAAAGAAAGGGGAGCTTATTCTATTTTCAAAATAAAAAAAAGCAAGGGTTGGAACCCTACTCCCCAACAACTACAAGGATGCTTGTGCTTGCTGGCATCAAAGCTCTTCATTCTTTTTAGTAGGATGGGGCGGAGGGCACACAACCCATTCTCTGCTCTTTTCCTGAGCGTTTCACACTAAGCTCTTCGATCCTGCCCTGCGCCTCTGACGGCATGAGCGATAGCTCATGACTGGTATATGGATCTCTCTATGTAGTGGTCGGCCTTCTAGAAGCTTCGCCAGAAGCGACTAGTCGCTTCCTGAATGCCTCTTTACTTTAGTATGGTCTGTCTAGTCTTTCCAATGCCTCCTTCCTTGTCGCCAACGAACGCTACTAGGAGAGTAAGCAAGCTACCTTGCTTGCATTCTATAAGCGGAGCGATTTGTCGAGTCTACGAAGCTTCGTAGTTGCCCCCCCTTTGCCTCGCCATGCCACTAGATCCATAATGACCGGCGAGTCGGAACATGTACGAATATAACCACGCGGAGCGCCGGACCGGTCTATCGAAGAAAGAGATCATTGAGCCTATTTTGCCGAGCTAAGGCCTATAGTTTTTTTTCTTTCTATTTCTTATATAATAAGAATAAGCTAAGGGAGCTGGGAATCGCAAGAATTGAGAAGTCCTCCATTGAATTGCATGGGATGGGAAAGACAGGTTCGGAAATGGCCGGATTAGCAGGAGGAAGGGCGGTCCCGCCCTGAAACAAAGGTGTACGTACATAAATAAAGAGGCTGGTTATGGCCTTTACTTGAAAGGGCTCCTTCCCATCTATCTTGACCGGGAAAAGGGGGGAGGCCCTTGCGGAAGCCCTGCCCGCCCTTCTCTATTTTGAGGGATCGCTCATATTTAGGATTCCAGGCTTCCCAGACTCGTAACAGACGGCTAGGAACAAGAAGAGGGTCAGTAGTCTCTGCCGTTGCAGGTCCTTCTCCTTCCGTTGAGACGGCCCTCTTTTTTTTGTTTGTTCACCGCGGCACGAAATCATGAAGAAGCTGGAATAACTCAGAAAGATAGTGGCGCCTAGCCGTTGAGAGCGTCTGTTGTCTTTGTAGAGGAACAGTACGATCTTGGACTGGCCCCCTTCGCATGACCTAGAAAGAAAAAAAAAGTCCGTGCTACTATAAGGCCTCTAAACTCCTCCCTCAGGACACTGTTGCGTTGCCCATGGGGACGGGGTAGCCCCGACTTCCATAGGTCCTTGGTTCGACCTCCTAATGAGAATTGAGGTCCTTGCGCGGGCGTCTCATCCCTAAGACTTGCTTGCTCTGTATGGAGTGCCCCGTGGTTCCTCGAGTGCCAGCCGCAGAGAGGAATGCCATCAACTAGGGCGCTATTGGCCACTAACCACTCGCTCGCCGGCCGCTTGGGCTCCGCGTTTCAAGTTCGTTATCCTAACCGTCTCCTCTGCTCTACCGGGAGCCTGGCCCCTTCTTCTATCTTATCTACTGCCTTGCTCCTTGGCTCCCTACAGCTCCAGCCGCTCGCTGTAATAGCTTGCTTCTCGGGTGGCTCGCACCCGGGGTGGTGCGGCTGAGCCAGAGTGGGCTCAGCAGTCGGCCTATGTTTCCGGGCGCACGCGTAAAGGCATGATTCGTTCCACAAATCTCACTGCACTGACCATAGTAAACTCCTTCTCGTTGTACCGAAATAGAGATCTGATTTAAACGACCAGGTACAGCATCACATTTGACACCTAACGAAGGTACAGCCCAACTATGAGGTACATCAGCAGATGTTACAATAATACGTAGATGAGTTTTGGCTGGTACAACCACTCTATTGTCCACTTCTAATAAACGTGATTGACCCAATTCTAGATCATCTTCTGGAATCGTATAACTGTCAAAAGTGAGTGACTGTTCATCGGAACTGTTATAGTCTGAATACTCATAAGTCCGATACCATTGATGTCCAATAGCTTTGATAGTAATGGCTGGATCTACTACTACCTCGTCCATTGAGTATAACAGAGCAAATGATGGTATAGCAATGAACATAGGGATGATACTAGGAAATATGGTCCGAAGAATCTCGATAGTAGTTCCATGAACAATCCTTTGCGGGATTGGATTTTTTTTATAGTGGAAATGCCACAAAGCGCGAACCAAGATCCGTAATACGAAAACCAAAATCAGAATGAGGAAGAAAAAGATATCGTGATGTAAGTCCATTATTCCTTGCATCATAGGGCTTGCTGCGTCTTGAAATCCTAATTGCCATGGTTCCGCTGCATCACAAGGAGCAATTGTGAGGAATAAGCATTCTAGAACAATCATTTGCTTTGAAACTTTTCTTTGACTGCTCTGCTCCCCCCAGGGAGACTTGTCGGAAATGTGCTTGGTTCTTGACCAAGGTAAAGCATGGGACGTTTGGGGCCTTTTCTCTCTATATACGAAATTTGAAATGGTTGACCCTTTTTCGATCTTGTATTGTACCCGTTACACTTCACACTAATCTTGAATAAGTACAAAAGCAATCAATCAACTGGCATACCGCCTCCAATCCGATCGTACTTCTCTTATGATAATAGTAGTTTGTGGGTGCGCGTCCATTCCTAAATAAAAAGAAGAAAAAAAGTATCCTCTTTTCATGGAAATGGACTGATTTAGCGTCTGAAAAGCTATCTTTAGCTATGATTTTTCGTAAGAAACAGCATTTTGTTCTGCTTCCGCGGACTCGGAACTGTATTCATTTCTTAGTTATAGCCTCCATACTGATTCCCAGGTTGACGGTTCAGCTCCTTTCCTTTGGAGCGTTGCTATCCCATTTTTCTCCCCAAATTAGGTAGCTTATGTTAAGCTACCCTACCAAATTGCTCTCGTTCGCTCCTCCTCAGAGAGTAGCTCTGTTCGCTTTTTTTCTTTCATATTTTGTGTTTTTCACTCTAACTATCTTACGCAATTACTGATTGATGTTATAAGGTAGATCCCGTACTGCGAGATTGATTCATTGAGTGCAATACAACAAATGATAATGCAATAAAAACGGAGAATGCCCTAACTTTTCTGTCTTGCTCTTTTTTCCCCAAGGGATCGAGGGGTGGCTCCTGTTCCTGAAAGAGCTCCCTAGCCATTTTTTTGATTGCTTTTTCGCATTTCACATGGGCTACTGATTTTAGAATGAGCGCTACAAATCCTGTCAATCCAGCTTTCCCTGACTACTTTTAGGAGGTACTCTATATCTACCGCGCTTAGAGTATCTGGCTTTTTGAGCATTGGATAGAGTGCATAATTCAAGGCGGGAAATCCAATCATTGCACAAAGTGCTAGGACGAGGCGCATGTCTTTTCAATATGAATAGACGATAGAGCTTCTTTTAGTCCAAAAGCGAATATCCTTTAGGTTGATGATATTCGCCAATTGTTTCTGGGCTCTGGAAAGTCGAGTGAGAGGTAAAAAAAAAACTGCATATTTTCATCCTGGGGAATCTCTGAGCACGTGGGCTTTTTCTCGAGAACATAAAAAAAAAGAGAGACCCTTCTAGTTGGATTTTTCTGGACCATAACAGCGTTGGAGCGGTACATTGGTTTATGGATACGCCTAGGCGCACCGGGCCATAATCCGCCCGTTGCCGGGCTCTGATGGACTCCTTCCTTAGGAGGAGCCACCAATGATGCGTGCTCTTTGTCACTACAGACCTCTTCCTTATGGTAAAAAGGGTCTACAAAAGAAAGAGATAGAGTGTTGCTGCAGTCTACCTCTCATACGGAAAAAGGGAATAAGGGGTTTCTCCAGATCAACTTAGACAAAAATCCTCGCAAATTTCCCCCCTTGTAATTCCCGCCGTTCGAGCATCCACCTTAAAAATGGATTTCCCAGATCTGTGAAAAACGATTAAAATACTCTACTAGCATCCCCGAAAACCTCAACCAAGCAAAGGTCTTTGCAATCCGATCATTCGCCGGAATGAAGTCCGGTACCCATTTTTGTACTGTGAGATAATGGCCGGCGATCATCCAGGGGCCGCCCGAAATTACTTTGACATAATTTTCTTTTTCATTCAGAAAAAATAGGACTAAATAAAATAATAGTAACACTCAAAATCAATAATGCATAACCCCCCTTACCCAGATCAGTTTCATCTTATCCTGTAAATAAAGCTACCGATTTGCCAAGTAATTTGACGATACCCAAGGAGCACGTATTCTGCGCAGTTGAGCTTTAGATATTTTGAGGCTGGGCCAAGGTCCTGTCAGAGCCTCTTCACTGTCTTCAGAAAAATCCCCTTCGTTTTCGGAATCAGAATCCGACTGGGATTTCACATCAGATAGGATAAAATTCTCTGGATGACTCATATACTGTTCCGACGAGAAAGGAACAGTATCCTTGTAGTATCTCCTTTCTTTCCTTTGTTGACTCTCATTAAGAGCGGTGGATGCATTGAATAAATGATGATCTTGACTAACCCTGAGGAAACCCCTCTTTTAACTTTTTTCGGCGAGCTAACTGATCAGCTTCCTCCGACGTTAACTGCGCAGTCGCACCCTCTCTGGTCGTCATACTCCAATACTATAACTTTATGAAAAAGGTTGTTCTTCTTGTCTTAAAATCTCATTGTACTGCCCCATGAGATCCTTTTCCAAACATAGCAAGAAGGGATTCGAGGTAAGCTTGACTTTGGCATCCGAAAAATCTCGAAAGAATCTCTTTATTGTTTCGGAAATAGTTTAATCCCTTCTGTAAATTCTTTTTTTTCCGACATAATTTCTCCATTCCCTTGCCTCAGGAAAAGAAAAAAGTAATCGACAACTAGGATTGACAAAGGCACGATCAATCTGTTCCCGGATTCTGGCTAAGCCTTGTCGATTGTTCGTCCAAGTATAACTTTCAAATCCAAGGTCACTCCAATCACAATCATCCTTTGCGGCCTCATTGAATTCCTGGAACCTTCTTTGGGAGACAGCGGCACCACCAGACTTATTCGACGATGAGCTAACTTCAAAGAAATCACCCGCAACCAGCCAAGATAATGTAAATGAGTGGGATAAATTATGAACAAAAGTACAAAACTATATATGTCACACTTTAGACTAATAACAAAATGCCACACTCAGCTGCTCTTACACCATTTCCTCCGCTCAGAAAGAAAGCACTTGCAAGAGCAAAGAAAGCAGAGCAAACTAGTTAGAGGAAGGCGCGAAGCGTAGTAACTTCTGGTGAGTGCAGCAAAGTCTCTTATCTTCCCCCTAACTAAGAAGGAAAAAACGGAGCAAGATAGCTTAAGTTTCCATTGAGCATTGAGAGAGAAATCGAGATGTGAGAAAAAGAATAGCTTTTCTTCAGCTCTTCACTAGCCATTGCCAATCCTGTTCTCGATGGGAAAGCTTGACCTTCAGTGGAGTGGCCAGGCTCTGATCTTGATCTTCTTCCTCTTGGCGACTCTGAACGAGCCCCCATCTGTAGCCTATTCTACCAGCCTTTATTCCGCAAGGAGAATGTAGGCAAATGTCCTTTCAAAGAGCTCCTTCTCTGTGCGCATTCTATTCCTATTCTTTTACTATTGAATCAACCTCCCCCATCTCGCTTCCTAGAAAGCCTTTATTGCATTCGGGATACCTTGAATACTAAAGATCTTGGCATCTTTACCTTCTTTAGGAAAGTCGTGAATTTGTCCAATCCCGTACCCCTCCGGTCTGGCAAGGAATCAAATCAGTACGTAACTGAGGCAAGGCAATCGTTTCTTTAAGTCAGTGTGCTCCAGTCTAGGTATTTGATGACCCCTTTGTAAGGGAAAGGGAAGTCCGGCTAACTCTATATATATTTGATTTTGATTTACTATATAGGATAGGGGCAGGTCTCGTTCTGTTGAAAGTGTTCGTAGCGCTGCTGGTTTAGTTCCCCACTCGGATTGTCGGGGGAGGGGAATTGCACATTTGGTTTGAAACTCTCTATCTAAGAGTCTTAGGTTCTAGAAAACCCTACCCTATAGTAAGATGCAAGCTTAGTTGAGTTCAGTTACGCCAAGTAATTGCATATAGAGAAGAGAAGTAGCCGTTGAAGCAATAGAAATTTCATAAGAGAAGAAAGCTACTTTTTCGCCCAAAGAATCCCATGTCTTTCTTGGTTGGTAAACCCAACCGGCGATTTACAACAAACAAGTCTTTCCTCCTTTTTGTTGGGGGGAGCGGAGCGAATGAATGAACAGAGAGGAGAATATGAATTTCAGATTGATTCTTGATGAACCAGTGAGTACTGACACTCTTAGGTCATATTCGAGAGCAAGCCAAATTATCAGGCCCGGACGGCTTTCAAGTAAACCTATTCCGGGACTACTTTCAACGAGATCTAGTGGAATTTAGGAGAGGGTCAGGAAACTCATCATTTATCTCCCCCAGGAAAGCAGACCTGAGTTGTTAGAGAGATTCAGGCCTTCCATCCACTGCGACAAAGGTCATAGCAGGGAAAAACACTTCATTCACAGCCAGGAAAGGAAGGTTGTTAGCCGTCCACTGCCTTCGGTAAATGAATACCTCTCTTCTTCTGTGCCCTCTTAGGTTTAGGAAAGCGACGAAGCAGATAGTTGAGTTCCGACTAGTACTGCCGAGGAGCGATTCCTCTGTCTCTCCACTCCCTCTTTCCCTTTATCCTTTCCCTTTATCTGAGATATAGTATTTTCTAACTAGGGCAGGACATAGACTAATGGGCACAAGCCCTACTCGCCGGTTTAATTCCCTTCTTCAGGTCCAAAAGAGCGTGATGGCTAGAGGTCGAAGAAAGCAGCCCTTCTACTGCTGTTTGAAAGGATATCTCTTTCTTCTCTTTGATTTTAAATGTTACTATGCTTAACACATGCAATTCATTCTTTCTTAGTCTACCCTAGAGAGATTGAAGAGAGTCATTCCGGGCAGTGCGGTCTCATTCCTGCCATTCCGGGCGAGCCAGACGGTTGGTAGCACGAATGGGATGGTATGACTTGGTAATATCTATCCTTCACAACGGTCTCAGTCCTATGACTGAAAATTTTGTATGTATATAAGGAAAAGTTCTGTCTTTCTTCAAAAAGAAGAGTCAGTAAATTTCTCTATGTTCGTGCTCCCCTACTAGGGAACACACTGGAAAATGTAGCTAACTCGTGTAGTTGTTATCTAATCTGAGTTCAAGCGAGACAGGCTTAACAGCGCCTCGCTAAACGAAAGCTAAAGAGAATAGACTCGGGGGCTTACACGCCACGATTGCTTTAAGAGAGCAAGGGCAGTGACTATAGAGAAAATGAGTTGCTTCGTTTATTCGTCTTCATAATAGGAATCATCGTATTCTCCTCTTTCTGCTACTTCAACTATAGCAAGATAAGCACGAGTCGTATAAGCCTTTGACTTGTTTAATATCGTCACTAGGTCAGCTAGTCCAATTGACAGCTTTTCTCAATCCCTCGATCCATCACTTTCAGATGGGCGCACCTGATAGATCTTCTTGATCTTAAGATCAATCTCGATACAGGGAAATGGTCACTCAGATCAGTACCTGAAATCGCCTATAGTCGTCTTTGCTCGATTCATTTCATGCGCTTTCCGAACGAACTAGTCTAAATCAAGCTAGCTTTCTTAGATCGTATCATAAGCGAAATGGAAAGTCTTGGTTGCTTCTTCGAGCTCTTCGACTTACTGAGTGAATCAATTCAGTAGGCGGAGTGCTTTCCCAATCTCTTTGCCAGGTAGTTCCGCCATGTAATAATCAGTGTCATGAAAGCGAAAGGGAAGTGGTCATTCAAGTTATCTTTGCGATCCCGAGTCAATGAAAGATGATCTGTACCAACTATACCTATTATAGGCCTTCTTCTTCGAGTGAGGTTGCGAAGCTTCTCCGATTGATAGCTTGGTTCGGGTCACGACGGTAGAGAAAGACTATTATATATATATATATATATATATATATGTATAGCATGCACAGTAGCCATTCCCAATCATAAGGGTAAATCCCGTCCCGGCAGGAAGTTCCCAGGTTTAAAACTACTCGACTAAACAGGAAAGTATGAAAGAAGGAGGTTCACCGAAAGCTTTGACTTCCGTTCTTCTTTAAAGCGGTAAAGTCCAGTTAGTATAGAAAAAGAAGATCTTAGCAAGGAGAGGTGGAAACTCAATGCACTAGTCGAAAGGAATGAACCGAAGGGCTTAAAGGTTGTTGAGTACCCAATTCATATAATAGGCGCGATAGGTTAGCTATTATCTTATCACAATAGAATAGACTAAACTATATGCCATATGCATCATTGAAAGAATGAATAATCTGACTCTCTGAATTCCGTTCCAACAGATAAGATTCATTTTCAATGGCACATCCTCCCTAATATAGGAGGAACCGCATTTCTCGATTTAACCCCGTTCCTAGCCGACCTCATAACTTAAGGAAGAAGAGCTTCATACCCCGGACAGGAAGAATGTTCAGAACCGATCGAAGGAATGGGGTTTGCTTTGGAATGAGTTGATTGGTGTTCTATTTGCACATGCGCCTGATCAACTCTTATTAGCGGAAGCCTATATTCTTAGTATCCGGTAATTTAAGTTAACCCTAAGACCAATAATGGCTTGGTGGTCTGCTTCTTTCTGTTCTTGGGAGTAGGAGCATCTTATATGGAAGTCTTGGTAAACCCAAAAAATCTCTTGATTGCGTAAGGCTTTGAACTTCAATTTATACGATAAATAAGGATGCGAAAGCGATCTCTTTTGTGAATAATGTGAATGGGGAACCTATACGAAACGAAGTTTTATTCTTCCGTTTAGGATAATTAGATGTCCTAAAGGGACCAAAGACTGATTGCTGTGTCCGATATCAGCATGGGTTGGGTCAGATCCAACTCTTACATTCCTTACCGCTTCGTTTACTATACCTTATTGGAAAGCTGGCTCTAGGTCGAGCGATAGGACAGCTAGAGAGGATGTTCCCTCTCCTTAAAGCACTGTACTCACATCAAAGAAGGTCGAAAGCAGGTATTCTGGAATAGGAGTAAAAAGAGCGGGTAATTCCATGTAAGGATGAGAAAAAGCTCTGTTAGGCAAGCAGTAGGGGAAAGGGAAAAAGAAGGTTTCCATACAAGGAAGGTCTTTTGATTCCTAAATGTTTTGCCTTCGATGTCCAGCCCTTCACTTCAGTTCTTTCTTTCTCCTCTTGTTTTGAGGTCTAGGTGCCCTATCGTATGAGTAAGGTTCACTTCTTTTTGCTTGCTGGTTAAGTCCCGTCGAACTCTCACAGTGCCAACGGCAGGCTTCGCCTCCTCCCTCTGTCCTTCGGGGCATTGGGGAGAGGTGGCACAGAGAGCACTGCATAGGGGAGGAATCACACAGGGAAGAAAAGAATTCTTTATTCATTGCATAGGCCCTTCGTCAAGGGCCCCCATCTCTCCTTTTAATCATCCCGAGGTTCAACCGGCGTAAGCCCTTTGTCTCCCTCCTGTTCTACAGGCGGTAGGGATAAGGGGAGGCAGGGAAAGGGGCATGCCTGTACTACTTAAGGTCGAATAGAAAGAGGAGGGAAGACTGCTTGGTTGACATAAAAGGAGTAGCCCTGGCGATAGAAATAGGGCCATCTCGAAAGAAGTTCTGGAACAGCCAGTCAGTGATCCCACCTATGTTAGGCGAGCAGCCTTTTTTCCCTTCAGCACTAGCTCAGCAGCAAGAAAGCACCAAAACCAGTAAGGACAGGACGGCTTGTCTTATTCCCCCCTTTGAGCTCGTCCATTCAAAACATCATACCGCCGACGACCCCATTCTTTGCTTTGTATGGCAACATTCCTCTCCAGTTCTCTATTCATTTTTATGACTTGGGGCGGCCGTGGATGATCAGATGAGGGTCCCTTCTGATCTTGTTTTCTTTTCTAAGGTTGGTCCGGGAAAGAAATAAGAGAATTCTCAAGCCGATGCTGCTATTTCCGAAACAAGTAAATACGGCCGTGCTCGAAGAGTGATGAGTGCCTTGAAGGGCGTAATTCGAAAGACGATCAGGTGAATCAGTTTCGTACTCAATCGTAGAAGCGTGAAATGCACCTGATCAGGCAATAGGTATGCCTATAACTGGAAGGTTAGCAGACATCGTATATCTTTCAGAGGACCACTCGTTACGCTTCTGTCGTTGCGTTGGGAGACACTGACTCATCGTGTGAAGGCCAACCAAAGAGAAAGAGACCGGCTGAGAGCCGACTCTAATGCCTGACCATGGGGTTCTTCTTTCCGATACTTGCCACTCTGAAGTTGATAATCTAGCTTTCTGCTGAGTTGATGTGAAGTGATCAGACCTGGACGACTAAAGAAAGCCGGTTGAATAGAGCACTAACAGGGCTGAATTGACCGATTTCTGGGAAAAGATCGTCTGTCTCTTTGCCCAGGGAGCAGGAAGACAGGTCAAGCACTCTAAGGGTCAATTTACGATTCCATGTCCTCGGCCCCCGCATCCCCGTCTACACCCAGAAAAAGAGCAATTGATGGAAAACAAGCCATCATAAACATTTTTTGAAGTTGACACCAAAACATAACCCATCTTGTTTCCCTTAAATCAGTAGTCCCACTGAACTAAGAAATAGTATAGTTACAGCTGTTCTAGGAATGGATCTTCCCTGCCGCACTTTTGCCGTGACTCACGTACACTCTCTATATATCCTCTCTAGTAAGGGCATCCAGTATAAGAAATAAGAAGGATTGGGCAAATAAAATAGGTTTTGCACAGACAGAAGGTAAAGCTAAAGCGAACCCGACCGATGAAGTTGAATGTTCCCACCCGATTCTTCTTCAATTGCAGAACCCTCCCCTGAAAGCTGAGAGCAGTTCAATCCGATGTTTGCAAATAGAAATATATTATATATTATTATATATATATGCAAATAGCAATCTTTGCATTATAGACTATTACTCTTGCTCCTGAATTCGATGAAGCTAATAGCGGAAAGAAAGGCTTCATTATACTAGAAACTACCGAGCCCTCGTTCACTAGGGAAGAATGCGACCTAGTGGCTATATACTGTAACCTCTTCTGTTCTCCCTGTGCCACTGAAAGAAAGGAAGCTTTGCTCTCTTTCCTGGCATGCACAAAGCCTAGCTAGTGGCATGCTGACCTTGCCTGGCATCCACTCCCGGATCACTGTCAGAACACACAATTCAATTAGATTTCCGACTTCTTACCTGCTGCCAAGAGTTGTGGTTCATCTTAAGGAATGGGAACCGCTCCTTACGGGCTTAAGTTCCAAAGGTCTTTTTCAGGAAAGAAAGCTTAAGGCCCGGAATGAATGAATAAGGAAGTTGGTTACATCCTTCTTTGTCAATACTACTCCTTTGTGCGGGGTTGAAGGCAAATTTTCATTCTATTAAGGAGATTGCTTTCGAAGCCTATACCTATAAGGAGGATGATAGAAGGCAGAATTCCGAAGATTAGTGGGTTTCTAAGAAGGCAGTGGTGCATCATCCAAAAGAAAATGGTTCACTACGACATTTCCAACTCAATCATATAACCAGACTTTTAGTAAAGTACAGACGGAAAAAGAAGGAATTGTTGAACTTCATTAAAAGGCAAAAAGGAAAAAAACTTCAAAAGCAAAGCAAATGTGGGCCTTAGCCCAATTCACCCGATTCACCGAGAGTGAAGTTCGGGGAAGAGATTCTTTATTTATTACTTAGTCTTTTTCTTTACTTTATCCTATACTATGATCTTCTTAAGACTATGCATATCTATTACTAGTACCTCCTGGTGAAGTTTATTTGGCTTGAAGACCAGAGAATCAAGAGAAGGGGAAGCTACGAGGGAACTAGCGATGGATAAGTGCTACCGGGATCCACTTTCTTTCCCCCTGCACTGAAGACCTTGAGACTCTCTAGCTCTTTCAGGCATATATATTCAGGGTTGACGACTTTTCTTGCTTGCTGGGTTGAATCTTCAATGCAGTAGTTCTTTCTTGGAGAGTGCGGTGTGGGCCGACTGCTATATACGTTAGGCGGAGATGGAATCCTCTTCCCTCTCTGATCCCTTGGGCTGCTTGCTGCTGCTACGCCCTTTCTGACATGTCCACATTAACATTCAATACGGGTGTGATCCACCTTCTTTACTTTTTCCGCCTTTCTGAGGTGCTTTGACTTGTCTTACTTGGAAGATATTTAGCGGCGAGCATCTCACTCCCGGATCACTGTCTATATCTGCCTTATTTTCAAACCTTCTTGCCAAAGGGAAGACTTAGCTTGGCCTATAGGATGCTTTTCTTCCAGGTAAAGCTCTTTCTTAAAGGCATGAAGAGAGAATTTTCCTATTGTAATGAGAAAGGGGCATTCGCCCACTGATCCAGTGGTTGATAATTGGTAATTCGCTTTCAGCTCTTACTCGCTTTCAACCCTTTCAAAGCTACTGGCTTTCAATTTCTTCAAAAGCATAGGCTTCAGACCGGCTTTAGTTCCTTTTTTTACGTCTAGACAAATAGAAGGAGGGCGTAGGGCAATGACAGGCCTACTGGCATATTCCAGAACCAAACTAGGTAAGAAGCAACTCGGGTCTCAAAACCTTGTGTCTTTCAGTCTTAATTGACTGACACTAGAAGCAGTAACCTTTCAGTTGTTCCCGGCCTTAGCCGCCGTTTATTAGGATCCAACGAAGGTAAGAACGTTAAAGGCCTTAGATTCTATTAGTTTTAGCCAGAGTCCAAAGAAGATGTGGGGATTAACGAATGAATGAAGCTATGATCGTACCCGGATAGAGATTCTCAGCCCAGGTATTAATTACACGGTTCCTTCCCGAAGAAAGAGCTTTGATTAGGACGGGAAGAAATCGGAGAAGAACTCTAAAAAGAAATTTCCTGGTAAGAAGCAAGACAAGAGAAAGCCTTTACCAGTTCTAGGGCCAGGCTAGAGTTTAAGAATATTGCATTTAGAAAGACTAGCAGCATGAAATGCCAAAAAAGACAGCTCTTAGTCTAGATACCGATCTCATCAGCTAATAGAATTGCGAGATGAAAAGCATTGTTGGTGATTCTCTTTCGGCCTGCTATGTCCTTTCTTGATGCCCCTACCGGGGAGGGGATGAAAGTGGCAACTATTTCTTTATTAGTCACTAAGGAGGCTAAATGAGTCAATAAATTCCTTCCGGCTACCTCGTATCAATTTTGGAATATTAGGCAGTATCAACAAATAGAGAAAGTAATACTAAACGAATTCTTTTCTTTGTCAAACTTCTGTGATGTTGAAAGTCACATTCTGCATACATCAAATAAGCCATAGAATGAAGATTACTCATTTTTCTAATTACTCATTAGAAAATGAGTTTAGATGGATGTGTTAAAATATTAGGTTCTTTCAGTGAGGACAAAGGTAGTTCAAGCAGAGAGAGCGCGAAGACGGGAACTATCTTCCTTTCTTCTTTCGCCTTCACGTAACTTGTTGAAGTCTGCCGAGTCTTTCTCTAATCTAGGTTCAATCCTCGTTTTATGTGTGATGCAGGGCGTCAGTACTTTTCTTTTATCCTTCCATAGAACTACAACGACTCCACTGCATGCGGGTTAGCAGCTCACGAACTCAATTCACTGCTTTCCAGAAGACCTCGAGTCAGGAGCTGAGAAAGCTTTAAAAACTAATCTGAGTGGAAGGATAAGAGAATAATGTGAAGGGTTCAGGAAGCGCTAAGCGCACTACACTAATATAAGAAAGGGAAGGCTTTACGAGATGAGATCAGAAAGGCCATCTATCCATCTATTCGAGTAAGGCTCTTCTGTTGTTCGCTTTGCTCCTGGCGTTTATTTGTTACGTATACTGTCTACTGCATTAGGGTTAGCAAGCTGAGTACGCTATGCTGGCTGAGCTGTTTTCGTGCGCTACGCTAGGGTCGGACTATTCCACAAGACCTCATGCCAATGCCCAGCATATGTCAGGCACACCGTTTCAGAGATCCAACCCTGTAATGAAAGGAAGCGAAGCAAGCTTTCCGCCTTTTGTCCCGGCTCGAGGCTCGGTATTGATAGTAGTAGAAGTCTTTCCATGTCCTGTGTATGAGAGTAATGGTTGAGAGTCTCAGGAAGTTCCTGGGTTATTTCTTTTGGTATGGGGCACAAACGAGAATCAGAATCTCAGCTCTTTGAAAGCTTTCACCTCGACTAGAAGGAAGAAGCCTAGAAGGAAGTCTACCTTCCGCCTTGTCCTTCGATAGAATAAGAAAAGGGTCAATTTCTTTTTAATAGAAGCCCATGGCACCGAGGTGACGAACTGTGACCACTCTCTCACTAACAGGAGTGGGAAGTCTCTTTCTTCCGGGCTTCATCAACGGGGAAAGACGTATCGATGCCTCTTTGGAGGTGCGTGATTAGCGTAGGCTATCTCCCTCGTGAGTGTTGAGCAGATACTTGAACTTTCCCATCCTCCTGGAGAAGTCACCGAAGGCGAAGACCATCCGCTCGATGGTAGCAAAAGAGGACCCTTCCTATCTACCTACCCCGTAGAAGATAAGATGGACGCGGTCAGCGCCGATAGCTTTGGCGCATTGATTCTCTGCGCTAGCAGGTTCCCCGATCTTTCTTATGTCCCAGCCGTTAGGTTAGGTCTCCGGGACTAGGTGAGGAAACGTCTCTTGGAGAGTAGAGATTTCCCACCCCAGCCAGCAGGGGTTTGACATCGAGGATGTCGCTCTTAATCCTAGGCTACGGCCGGGGAAGATTCAAGAACCGAATCTGAGAGATTCTTAGCAGAGGACGTGAATTGATCTGTTTGTTCTAAGGCTTATAGTCCTTTGTGACTACTTTATTCGTTATTGTCGAGGAAAGAAAGTCATGCGAAAAGAGTGAACCTCTTGGTAGAGCTCTTCTTCCCTCACCCGGTAGCGAGATCGGTTATTTCCGGTGTTACCGGTCGAAATAAGGTTTATTTGGTCACGTATATAAGGAAATAAAGGATGATGAGTCTCGTCTCCCCGGAGAGACTCGGGCAAGGAACTCAAACGATACGTTGTCACTCGGCGCGTCCCCGTTTTCACGACTTTTTCACTACGCTAGGAAATTGTGTTTCTTATTAGAAAGGGAGGGATTGAGTTTTTGAGCGAGATTGCTCACAGTAGGGGAAAATGGGAATTGTTTCACTCAGTACGAATTGTTGATACCTAGTTTCATACTTGACTTTACTAGAAAGTTGGCACGGAATGACTGCAACGTCGCATGTGACCTTTTGTCAGGAAGGGCGTACCCCCTATTTTCGGGTGAAATTCAAGTCCAGTAGGGTGGATTTTTTTATGATGGTTTTATTGTCCCCTCTCTCAAAGAGAGTGGAAATGGAATAGCATTCAAGAATGCAATGAATTCCTCGTTAGTTATAGATGTAGAAGACATGAAAACATGTCTGACACTGATGGATTTTGAATCCTATTTCTAATAGGTTACGACAGAGGAGGTAGCATGCGAGATTTGATTCTCTTGCCAGAGATTCTTCCCTCGGCAATTATAGAATTATAGGAAGGATCCGCTACCTACTACCTACTCCCTTTTGGGGTCAAAGTTACAAGTAGGAAAACTAGTTCATCGACACTGGCATCATGCACATGGATGCTTTGCTCCTGAGCAACTGCTTCCACACTTTCTTTCTCCGCAGCCATCTTTGCTTCTTGCTCAAAAGGCTACTCCTTTCTTTTCTTTCTGCGGCCTTACTCGCCTTTCTCTCGGCTAAAGCTAGCTCTGTGATCCGCTTTCTTTGTTCACAAGCTCTACGTTCTCCTCTCTCTGTTTAGGGTCAGCTCTCTTCTTTCGACATAACCATAGTAAAAAAAAAAAAAAGAGTGTTTTTTCTTGTATTTAAGGTTTCAAATGTCAATCCTTCTTTTTTTCCTTAGCAGTCTTGCTTAGGATACTAAGCGTGGTCTTATTTGTGGCCTCAGCTTGACCGGAGGGGTGCTAAAAAAAAATCGTAATCCTAAACTCTGCATATATTCCCCCGGTTCGGGTACCGTTATCTAAGACTCTATATAGACTTAGGAAGACCTATTCAATAAAGAAGATGAGTGTATATTAAGCATGCCACGCCTTTCCAATCGGTTAAGGCCATTGGTATTGCTTCAGCCCCACTTGGTCAAGTAGTCTGTAGCGGTGATAACGAAATGGTGACCATGACTAGAAGTTGTTAGAATTGGACGGTCGAAACCGGGTGTGAAAGAAAGACGTTGAAGGGGCATGGATGAAATCCCCAGAAGTCTGACACTCCTTAAACCTACGCATAAACTCTATATGCTGTCCTTATCCTCTTCCCCATAGAAAGCCAGCCAATAGTACCCTAACCTAAGAAGTTCTCTTAGCTAGCGCATTTCCATTAATGTGACCACTGCACGCTCTTGCATGAGTTTAATGAATGGTTTGTTGAGCCGTGTCGTCACATCTAAGGTTGGTTCTGCCGAAGGATCTACGGTACAACACATTTCCTAGAACAAATCCGCGGGGCAGCGCAGCGCCATTAGAGAATTTAGAACCGGGAGCGGCCATCTATCAGTGGCACTCTTAAGGTCAAAGCGAACCCCTTCCTTAAAACCAGTCAGCCGATCTAAGGGCGCAGCTTGATCAAAGGTCCCGTCCATAGGGATCCGAGCTAAAACACTCGTCAACTACTTCAACTACTTATGGTAGGGATAGTTTAGTCTTTGCTTAATTTCATTTCCTTTCATTTCCAATGGCAAAGATTCGTCTCTTTCTCGCTCCCTCAATCACCATACCCAACCTACCAAAATAACCCTGATATTCAAACTGTTCAAACGTGGGCAGTTTTGGACCTACCCAATGCTCAAAGCAATCAAGATCTTTATTGGCCGTCTCAGTCTTAGTCGGGTCAAGGGCAAAACGTACCCTCTCCCTCCACAGCACTGCCGACGAAAAGAAGGCTTCCTGTGCATGGTCTAATCTCAGCATTGATCCATAAGCAGCAAGCTCATAAGTTAGAGCTAAGAAAGCTGACTTAATCGGTTTCGAATGAGACTTAGGGATCCTTACATTAGGCACTACCTTCCAGGTTGGCTCCCAAGATATTCCTTGAACGATAGGAGGAGAAAAAAGGTAAATAACGATTAATGAGACCTCGTCCAAAATCTTGAAACTCTGAAGAGAAGCTCGTAACGGAATCAATGTCCTTTGGCAATTGCACTATGCTGTCAAAGGGCAAGGGCTTAGCCAACTGAATGACCTTCGACAATGAAAACCATGACAAGTACAACTGGACTAATTGATCCGCCTTCTCATCCTTCTAATATCTCATTCTTCTATGGAAAGATGGAATAATCATTGGGTACCCTGAACGGGTGAGAGATCCTGGAAAAGGGAGTCTTCTGGTTGCTGGATCTCCGGCATAAGCTTTCTGCAGCGCAGAGGCACACTGCTTTAGAAAAAGAAAGAGCCTTTAATAAAAAGACTTATTTCCCCCTTAACCAGTATACCTTCTTGGCTAGAAGGAATGCAGCGATGCATCTCTCCTTGGTGTAATCGTCGAAGACCAAAAGCGTGGCCTCATTTAAGACCGCGATAATGGTCTTGGGACCTTCAAACAAAGATCCCACGCCATGAAGTCGACACTGAGCGCAGTAATACTATAAAGAACTAGTGAGTCATGGTGTGATTTTTATACATTCACAGCCTGACATCCGCCATGTTGCCAGCTGGACGACTCGGAAGTTACTACCCTCCGAAGTCCGTATCCCAGATCAAAGACTATTGCGCTAAGCCAATGTCGACAACAACTCTCCTAAATTATGGGGAACTTGTCCCACCATGGGGGGGCGTCTCGGTGACTAACCCGAGATATCGATGCTACCGTTAACACGGGACATCGACCAGGGTTGACCTGTCCATATCGCTTTACCAACCGGCCAGGCCTTACTATAACCAACCTCACAGATCCCACTCAATCTTTTACACCGATGTATCGTACTCCCTCGACCAGGTCATCATAAGAAAATACTGCAAAATCTTTCCGAAGTGAGAGAAGGAGGGAAGGCGCGCTACAACTAACATAATAGCCAGCTGAAAAACGCTAGCTAACTAGGCTAGCGCGCAATGGCTTTCTCTGAGAGGGGCTACCTTCTTCAAGCTCCGCCCAACCTATACAGGGTGCTACTCGCTTTCTCTCAGCCACAAGTGGCTTAAGTAGTGGTCGGCATTCCTACGTGCTCCTCCTTGCCGCCTCCCTACTTAAGAATCCAAAAGTCACCTTTGGATGTTGTCGTGACGCTTTGTTTACGAAGGTTACGGGGGTCTGGGTTTATGGATGAATTCAGTTAGTTAGCACTACCTCAAACTCAATCAATATCAACAACATGTCGTGACCGGTTAGGCTTGGTTGATTTTGTCAGAAAAGAAAGTAGGTTTCGGGGGTTCATTGATTAGTACACCTCTGGTGCTGGTAAGGTCGGGACCGTGGTCGTCCGTCTCCAGTTTGCCGGCCGATAAGATCTCTGAGATTGACCAGACAGCTGGGTTGGTTTGGCTATTCCTTTCTATTGAAAAGGAGTCAGCTGTCTGCGCGAGTCACCTTCTTCTAGGCTCCGCTGGACGACACGGCATTTTCGAAAAAATATAGGCCGGCCGTACTTGTGATGGTTCCCAAGGATCCAATATGATATGATACCACTTAGGTCTACGTTGCCACGATATTGTTCTATGGAAGCGGGCGGGCTTGTTAGAAGTTCGGCCCGGTTTTTTTGGTGTCGTAGGGGAGGGATTGACCTTTCTAACGCATATTCAGTCGTACCGGCATGGCCCCACTGATTTGTTTTCGATCGGAGCATCAAGCAGCGCAACCCGGTTCTACTTGACTAAGCCTTGTGCTCGTCCAAGGAGGGAGTTTGCTTTACCCAACTCCCTTTTTGATAACAAGGCGGAAAGCCCCTCCCTTATTTGTTTTATAGTTTCGAATGAAGAATGAAGAGTGCCCTGCCCCAGAAAGCACCTACTCCTATCAAAATGAAAAGCGTGACTTTACTAAACAAGCAAGAAAAGCCCTTTACTAATAGAATAGAAGGTAAGGCCGGCTTTCGAGCTGTAGCTTGACAACGACCCTATTATTAGTAAGATAGGTTGTTTAAGCGCATCTTTCCCCTTTCTATTAGTAAGGTTTAAAAAAAAAAGGCTTTCCTTGAGTTTGATTGCAGGGGCGCCCCATCTATAGTAAGGGGCCTTTTCAATTCAATAAGGCTCGTGCTAGGCGCTCACGTTTTTTGGCTTCCCTAAAATCGAAAATTTTGGAAATTGGTAAAGACCCACCCCTTGTTTCAGTCAGAATGAGTCCCCGGGACCCCGGGACATTGGCTTCCGCCAACAGTGGACTATTAAGGATCGCATCCCGCGCATATTCTACATTATAGCCTGCAACTGATTCAGCTTCCGCTTCTGGGAGATCAAACGGAGCTCGATTAGTTTCTGCTAGACAAGAAATGAGGAACATAACCAATACAGGGAACAAGGGAATACCAGACCATATCTGCTTTTGCGCCATGACAATCTCACTCGAATTACGGGGACCTACACATATTAGTACAGTATACCGGGGTCCCCGGCCAGAACCACACGTGCAAGTTTCCCTGCATGTGGCTCGTCCGTGCTTTCCGAGGCGCTACCTGTGACTCAGCATGGGAGAAGGGGGCGGAACTGCACACTCTCGTGTTCAGAGCATTGTCTGAGTGAGTAGGCAGCGCCTACCAAGCAAAGAAGAGGCTGGGCTCTTTCCTTTTCGGCGCCCGCCTTTTCTTTAGGTGTTGGGGCAAGCCCCAGGAAAGTCTAGGTTGGCTCCCAGCTCCATCTCGGCCGGCATCCTGCTCTCGAGGGGGTGGAGTCCTGGAGCGAACTACTCATTGCTGTGTTGCCCCAACCCAAGGAAGGGCATTTGGTGAGGAGCATTATTTTGAGGGAGGGAAAGCGTGGTTGACAAGCCACTTCGAGGAGGCGACTGGACTGGAGTGCTTTCATCAAATGATGCATGTGGGCTGAGCCATTCCCATCCCAAGTGGTGGCCCGATTCGGCCCGGCCTGGTCGGGAAGAGATTCACATAGAGACTACTGTTATCCGGGAATATCTTTCTATGTTAGCTAGCGGGGGCGGGCTTTCCTATGGTAGTCCCGCTGCGGCCTCTGCACGATAACAAGCCGTCCCGTCTCATCTTGATTTGGCTATACTTGTATGTAGCCAGCCATGTTAGCTTCACATGAGAGCCTTTAGAAAAAAGGCTAAAAAGGCACTCATCAGTCAGCTCGGCCCCTTTCCTATTCAGCTTTGCCGCCTATTATGAGAATAGGTCCCGTTCAAGCGGCCGCCCGCCCTTATTCATCTATACTCGCTGCCACGCACGACCCAATAGGAACGATTTCATCGCCCCTCTCCAGATAAGAAGCAAAACGCGCCATCACCTACAGCCCTTTCCTCTGCCGGGGACTTCCATGAAATGAAAACGGGCGGCATCGTCGTATGCTCGACATTTGTTGCCCTGGTTTATATCCCGGAGTACTCCTATGGCCGATCTGTCACCCAACCTCCTTAAACAACCTAAAGGCGTGGCCCCGTCCCGTTTGGAGTTGGAGAATGGGCCTTATGGCACGGCTTAGTCAGTTATTCTCGCAGTTCAGATAAGATTCGGACCGCCACTTCTCTGAAAGCATGGTTTTTGCCTCCCTCTCTCCTACCTCCTTGGAGCTCGTCCATTCGTTGGGTGATCCCTTGCTCTCACGTTTGAGTGTTTGCTCGTCGTTTAGGCCGGTGAGTGATATTTCTGCTCATTGCAGTCACCTCCGGGGTTCTTCGCACCTGGATAGTACCAGGACCCTTGTGCCCCGGCCCTTGATCAGATAAAGCTGCCCGCCCGAAGCCCGCCCTATGACCCACAACTCAAAATGAGCCTTGCGACGAGACGCGGACATTCCCCATGCTGCGGTTCCCTCCGGTCCATTCCCGGGTTGGGTTAGGGGAAGATCCGAGCGATTGCCTTCGCGGATCCAAACGCGCTCACAAGGCGCACAATAAGAATAAGACCAATAGAGACTTCATAAGAGACCATTTGAGCTGCAGATCGTAATGCTCCTAGAAAGGCATATTTCGAATATAGAGGAGTGCAAGTTCCCAACAATCAACGAGTTGATCATACCCTTCTATGAACCGTACGAGCACGTCCTCTGTCACCCCCCATCGCGCTTACGGCTCTATACCCCAACCCAACTTGCTCTGGCCCCGGGTCCTCCCTTCCCTGAATTCTTCCTCTCCCGCTTATTGATTAGGGCGAGTTGGTCGCCTCGGTAAGCGGACCGTGGGAGCATGGGGGGCGGTATCTGCTTTTGACTGATAGAAAATCTCTCTTTTGTCTCTCCTGACCGAACCCGCCAAAAAAATCACAATAGAAAAAGAAAGTTGTTCTTGCCGAGAGAGTAGCGTCGGAGACATCTTTATCTGAGGAGGAGGCTTCGTCGACCGGCTCCTCAGATAAAGATGTTAGGATCGGCCCCTCGGAATCCGAAAATAAAACAGAGACAGAACGGATTGTTTCAGTGACATATCTAATAAGACTGAATAGGATTTGAAGAGCTGTCACGATTATTCAATCAATTTCAGCAGGCAGGAAGGGCGCGAAAGCTACCGTTTCTAGAATGCAAGCAAGGTAGCTTGCTTACTCTCCTAGTAGCGTTCGTTGGCGACAAGGAAGGAGGCATTGGAAAGACTAGACGACCATACTAAAGTAAAGAGGCATTCAGGAAGCGACTAGTCGCTTCTGGCGAAGCTTCTAGAAGGCCGACCACTACATAGAGAGATCCATATACCAGTCATGAGCTATCGCTCATGCCGTCAGAGGCGGAAGCAGTCGTTTCTAGGACGAAGCCGAGCCACTAGTGGAGTGGCGAAGGAGGCCTACTATACGTATACTGGATTAGTAACTGGTGAAATACCAAAAAAAACTACATAAAATTTCAGTGAACTATTGAAGCTATCAGTGTGATTGATAAGACAAGTACCAAGGGCTTTCGGTAGACTTCTTTCATTTCCGAATTAGCTTGCGACAAGTTCTAGCATTAGTATGAGTTCGTTGACCGCGTAAGGGCAATCCATCTTGATGACGAATTCCACGATAACAAGAAATAGAAATTAATCGTTCGATGTCTGCTCGTTCTCCCCTCTTCAATTCCCAATGAACAACATGATCTTGACCTATCATTTGTTCAATTTGGTCGATCTGATACTTAGTTAACTCTTTTATCTTTATGTTCCCACTGATACCTAATCGATAACGAACCTGAATGGCTTTTTTAGGTCCAATTCCATCCATTTTTGTTGAGGCAATTCTTACTTGTTCATCGGCAACTAATCTAGCTCCTGAAATATATGACATTCTTGATCCTTCCTTTTACTAGTCTAGTCTTCTCGGCTGGAATCATAAATGGGGTGTCTCCTCTCTGATGATCTTTTCTATAGGTAGAACTACTGTGAGCGGTCTAAACTTCGACCCTTCTTTCTTCCAATTATGTTCTCGTACCCAAGCCCTGAAAAAACATCAAGAGTCTTGTGGAGGAATATTTATTTAACACTTATCTCACTAAATCAGTGAGAAAGTGCTCCGCGATGGCTCAAAATGGAAATTTTTCGCCTTTCTACTTTAAGATAGCGCAGAAGGTATTTTAGGGTCGCTATGCTCGCATCCCCCGACTCAAAATCGAAGTGGTCTCGTGCGATCTCATGCGCGGCCATCATTAAGTCGGGTCTGGGCTGCCTGCGGTTAAAGAATCGCCCGCGGAAGTCCCCTTGACTCTCTTTCTATAAAAAAAAGCTTTCTGCATCATCAGCGGCGCTGGCGCAGGTTTTTTTTCCTTCTGCCTAGCTCCCCGAAAACAACGCTCGACTCGCATGTGTTAAGAATATAGCTAGCCTTCCTTCTGAGCCAGGATCAAATTCTGATTTTGAGTATGAAAAAATATGGGTTCTACTATTCTATCTGGTAGAGTCAACAGAATGGAGTTCCTTGTCTGTAACTCCAGAACAGATGATTTCCTCCAGGTATTGGAGTGCCCCTTTGAAATAGGGGCTAGCCGCTCTTTGCTCACATAAGCTTTGATGAACTTGCAGGAGTCTCTTTATATCATATCCAAATTTTCATCGCATAATAGTTCTATTACGCGGTCACACTGGTTTGTTTTATTTTATTAATAGAATCTATTAGATTTCAAAATTATACCAAGAATAAGAAAAAGAAATAAGTAGTTTAAGTTAAAAAAATGGCTGGAACAGCAACTGCTATTGATATTTTCGATTTTCTATTCACTCATGATCCGGCCTGGTCGACCCGATCATGATATTGAGGGAAGGGACCTTTTCTCGAAAAAACTCTAGGTCCTGTGCCCATTATCAATAGATAGACCTTACAGGGTAGAACTCGAGATTCAGTGGAAGCCTAAAACATCAGTCCAGAATCCGCTTATTTAGAGAGCTAGGACTTTCTTCTCCGTAGGTTGTCTTTAACCCACTTCTCTATATCTTCTAGCCGATACATAAGAGCAGAGGAGGCTTAATATATATAACATATACACATTTCAAAAACCAGAACTTTTCTTATTACTTGACTTCCTATTCTCTTTAATAAAGAGGGGAAGGTATACTTCAGGATCTCCTGCTTCATATCTTCCCTTAAAAACCTATAGGGAAGGGAATCTTTCTTATTACTTATCCTTTTATAGTCTTACTCATCACCCTTTATGCTCTCGAGAAGGCATTCTTCACAATTACAGACTTTTAGCAGCCGGTGCAGATGTGGAAGCTAGAGCGGAGGTATTTATACGAGAGGGTGGTCTTGGTCGGTTTAGACCTCGCCTATAGGGCTTTTTATGCCCGGAGCAAGCTTTTGAAAGCAAGGTATGCACGAGCAGAGTAGCTGAACCGAGACTGGATCGAGTTCATTTACGCTTTGCCTTCATTTCGAATTCGAGTTGTTCAATCAATAGGAGCAGCTAGTCTTTTGGAGCAGTCGTACTGTCCTTTGAAGAAATCCCGGCCGGGGTCCTTTCTTTACCTTTACATATCGATTCAGCAAGCAAGGCTAATTTAGTCTTTGCATTCATGCATTCTGACTGTTCGACCTCGACCAGAACATCCCCTTCAATAAGCAGCGCCTTACCTACTAAGCTAAGCTTTAAAGAGTAATCCACGGGGGAAGAACCAACAGAAACTTCTTTTTTTTGAAGCACTTCTTCCTATTCTATATAGAAATAGAAAAAGCGAGAAGTTCAGTGTGAAAAGCCATAGGTGTTCTTTCTGTGAAAGCTTGCCCAAGCTAGTAAGAAAGGGGGCGCGCTATAGAGTAAGGTTGCTGGGCAGGCAGAAGCTGCGCGAGAAGGCTTTGAAGCAGGGGCTTTAGCCTTAAGTTTGAGTAGTGTGGGAAGCTCCTTTCCGTATTCCGTCTTCCTGCCGGCTGTTTAAAGCATAACTAAAAAATAGGTATAAGCTTATTTTTGGCATCTTGTTGCTTCGGAAGGGGAGTCAAAATAGCGTCGTTTCCGTTTCTGAAAATGCCTCGCTTGCCAGTTTCATTTTTTTGGAATGAAGAGAAAAAAAAAAGAAGTAAACGAATGGGAAAGATTCCTTTTCCTTAGTTATTTGTTTTGAGAAGACCCTCCTAAACCTTAAGCGGCCAAAGCAAGAAGTTTGAGTATTGTTGCTAGCTTTTGCCGGCTGTCAGCTAAGAGAAGCTCCTTGTGGATCCTAGGCAGCAAACGTAGTGAATTGAGTGCAGATTTTTAAGAAACTCTCCATTCTTCGCCCCGGGCTTCCCTTACGTACGAAAGGAAGGAAAACTCAACTAGTCGCAACTAATATTAATATTTGCCAGAAAACAAGCCCCTCCATAACCACTAAAAACATCTTGTCTTTCAAATCTTCCCTCGCAAAAAACACTCTCTGTTAGGGCTCTTTCTTTTGATTGAGAACTGGGGTCCCCATAACAAAAAGTTTCAGGCCACTACACCGAAAGAAGGGAACTCCAGACACTAATACAAGCAGTCGCTTAAGGACCCACTAGCCCCCCAAGAGAGAACACCAGCTGAAGCCGTCTAATCCCTAAACCTCTCAACGATTTCATCACCTTGCCTTGTTCCCTACTGACCCGCAGTGTCACTAGGCTAGTCTCTTTGTTATCAGATGACCTAAGTGAGGGTGGAGGACTCGCTAGCAGGATGCAAAGATGCGATCCCCACTGGAACTCGACCTAAGATAGAGAATATGCCTCCATCACTTCCATTCCTCGTAGGGAACCGCTAAGCGAAACTCAACTAAAGAATGCTCTGCCGATGTAGGAAGAATTGAGAGGTCAGCAACGTACCGCTTTCTTTTTCTGGACTGGAGGAGAAGAACTGGAGTTGCTTACCCGGCTTCAACGATACAAAAGGGATTACCTTAGCTCAGGAAAGAAAAAATCCAGGAGAAGGCAAGGAACAGATCCTCTATGGGCTCGATTCTGTGGCTCTATTTCAGTTGCTGTTTAGGGACGGATGTGTGATTGAAGGGAAGTTTCGAGTAGGATTCCTATGGAAAGTTCCTTCCGCTCGCTAAAAGAGAGAAAGTCTCGTTCGTACACTCACTCTAAACGGATCTCGCCTCGCTCCTTCCTTAGCAGGTTTCGGTTGTATGATGGAAGTGGGGGGATCTCGCAGAGCAGCATATTAGTAGTAATTAAGAAATTGCCAGCGGAGACACAGCTCACGATGAGAGTTTGTTGCTGAAGCACTTTTCTGCGAGTCTTTCGGGTGTCGCATTCACGTGGTATACACGCCTCGCGCCGAACTCGATCAATAGTTGCGCCGATATGGTAGATGCCTTTTAACCGAAGATTCTATTCAGTAGCCCGCAAAGTAACAACCTATATGGAGCTTGCGGCGACTAAGCATATGCGGGGCGAACCTTTTAAGACCTACTTGGCTAGGTGGAGGATCTGAAATACAATGTGAAAAGGAATAGGAAGAAAGCGAGTGGAGTGGCTAGCTTTACTGATTGAAGTGCTGGTGGCTTGTTTGCTTTCCTGTTTCTGGGAGCAGAGCAGGACAGAGAGCCTAAGGGACTGAGAAGGAGGAGTAAGAAAAGGAGGTAAGGGATTGGCTTTGCTATTCTGCTTCCTGTTGGCGGAAAAGTAGCTCTAAATCTCTTCTAGTCAATCTGAGACTCTACCTAAGCGTACCATTCTCTGGCCTCCTTCTTTCAGAGGCTTTCCGTAAGGGTTTTTTTTCTTCCGAAATGCCCAGAATAGGTTTTGCAAGACAGCCTTATTCGCACAGAAGAGTGAATCTACGAGGGGGTGGAAGAATAATACAGATGCTTCTTGTTCAAGATCCCATAAAGTAGTAGTGAAGCGCTCTTCTGGTGAGTTGCCTTTGACTAGTATTTGGAAAAGGTAGCTTATCAGAGTTAGCTCTTGAGCTGGCTCTGACGTGCCGTAAGCAAGGTATATGATTTTTAATGTAACTTTCTTTGTCCCTTTTACCTGCCTGCCTCCTCATCCTTTGGTTGCCTGTCATGCCACTCCTTTCTTTAGTATTCGAGGTGGGCTCTTTCAAGAGCTCCTTCGGCAGCGTCATACGTGACATTCATTCTTATCCTTATTTTTTTTTTTGAGTAGACTGCTTTCTTAGTTATAAATATCATAAATAGATTATCTCTCCCCTTCTTTTTTCACTCGTTTAAGCCCTCTCTTCTTTATGTCTATAAATTCCTTTAAGGAAAGGTTTTGATTCGAGAGATTCGGCTTAGTTCAAATAAAACTAGCTAGATTCCAGTTATCCCGGGGCCTAGTGTCTGGTTCGAAAGGACCAGGAAAAAGAGACCTCTTGCAATTAGTAATTGAATACGACCCCTCTCTCTAAATACAAATGCGGTATAATAGAATTAAAACATCGTTTAAGGGCGGAGAAGCTGCTTTACGGGCCTATTATTCCTTTCTTGACTAATTTTGAATAGAGTGGATAGGCCGTTTTATTAATGTAAGATTAGTAAGATTAAGATTTTTGAAAGTGTTTGACGTTGCTAAGAGAAATGGTGCTTTTGTATTTCCTGTTCCTGTGGCTAATGTGGTTTATGTAAGAACTTCTATTGACTTTCTTTAATAAGTGGACATCTCTAATCACCTGGCATTAGCGGCGAGTCTCGGGCAAGCCTGTATCCGCCAAGGAAAAAGACAGAGCGAAAAAAACAGGCTGCTTAGCCTGTGCGAAGTTCACTCGGAAAGGCTTTTACAGTGAACCAAGCAGATAGAGAGATCTGGCATATAGAACCGGAACAGAGTCACTGCAAGAATTCCAGGCTAGGTTGATAGAGAAGCATAGATTGTTCACTATGAACAGCGATATCGCTTGCTATCTTGTCGTTCCTATAACTGCCTTCTTAAGGTAAGGATAGGATTGTCAGAGGTAAGTTTCAATCTTGTATTATGGGTGGAAGGAAAGTGAAAAAGAAAAAGGAAGATAACAAGAATAAGAACAGAGCCGAACATAGGAGCTCTTGTTTAGCGAAAGTTAGATTATGCTTGAGCGATCTTTCCTCTTGTTAGTAAAAAAGGGGTTCAAAAAACCTAGGGTCATACTAAAGGAAACTTTGATCGAGATGTCAGGTCAGTTATAATTGAATAGTCCACATGTACCAAACTAAGGTGCGGACGGATAGTGAAATTCCAGTCATGCCAGTAAGGCCAGGAGATTCTTCCGTTAGAAGGGCGGATAAGCCAGTGAAAGTGAATGGCTGTTCAAGAGGCCCCTAATTCAACAAATGTAAGCTTTCTCCCCACTACTCAAGATAAGAAGGCACTTTCCCTGCTTGGTCTCGACCTCAGCCATTTCAAAAGAGGGCCGGCGGGAAGTTATCTCACTGCCTGCTCCTTCCAAATCCAAGATAGGATAGAAAGTGAACTATAGTCGGTCTTAGTTCCGATCATGCTCGGCAGACCAGCGTCCCATAATTCATGGTGTGCGAAGATCTAGAGTACTATCCCCCAAAAGCATGCTAAAGCCTTCGTCTTTAGACAGGGTTCGGCTAGATATGGCATTGTCAAAGGAAGAGCATTCTAGAAAGAAAGTAGCCCTATCTTAGAGCAGCGGAAGTACAAAAGCATTCTTTAAGATGACTAGGAGGAAGAAGGCGTCCGGCTAAGACACTAGTAGTTCTGTCCAAGTCTGCTTATTGAAGAGCCAGCGGTAAATGTCTTGCTACCCGGAAATGAAATAAATATTATAAGAATAGAATAGGTTTTTTCGTCTGGGACACTTGTAGTTTAGGTTCCCCATAAGCTGGTCTTGACTTGTAATGCTTATCCGACTTTCGGAGGGACAGTTTCAGTCTCAAGTCTGTCTGAACTCGTCTCTGACCCGCTTCCTTCACTCAACCTTCCTTCCATAGGGAGATCTGGAATATGTTTGCTCCTATCGTTACAGATAGTAAAACTCCGATCGTAGAATAGAAAAGGTCTCGTCTCTTTTCTTTTTTCCCGGTCCTTTCAAAGCAGATCTTTCGAGATCGCGAGACAGAATCTTTCTAGCTATCAGCTGCCATACCTTAACATTTAGGTTTTGTCTCGGCCCGATCATCCAATTCGTACTTTCGCTAGGCATAATAGTAAGCATCCCACTCCTCACCGAAACTGCGAAGGGACGGCTTCTCTTCCTCAATCTTCGGAGAATGCGGCGTAGTTATATCAAAATAGATCGTCGTGGTATGAAAAATTATCCTACCTACGCTACGGACTCCTCCTATTGATCAGATCTCTTATCTCTTTATGCAATTTCCATTATCTGTTCTACTAAATAATTTCATCGGATAACCTTTAAGCTAATCGTCTTTTTTATAAGTGCCTTCTATTAAATTAAGGTCTTTGCCTATCGGGCTAGATAAACTTACCTCTCTCTGCCCTAGGCTAGGCATGTTCCATTAAAGCCGTTTAGGGTAAGCCATGTCAAGACGAGACATCACCATTCCCGGATTCGGGCTATGGGACAGGTTCACCAGAAAAAAAGAAAGGAATGTAATAGAATAGGCGCGTTGGCCCTATAAGAGATCGAACCTAAGAACAGAGAAAAGCAGCTGAAACCCCGAATCCCCATTCACTCGATCGACAGAAGGAAATGACCGATGGACCCCTTATTATCTTTTTATTAGTCAACAGTCTCATCTCCAACTGAATGATCGGGCGTACTACGACTAAGAGAATAAGGGAATGGTCCCAGATCCAGATACACTACACATTCACGCCCTCCGCCGACTGCAGACGAAGATCGAATGGAAAGTTTCCAAGGCGGAAGACATCAACTTAGAAAGAAATCGAAGACTTTAAACCTAAGATAGAAGTTCCACGAATCACCAGTCCCGCCATACAAGACTATAATAAAAGAAAGAACATGTCCTACAACCGCATACATATACCCTTGAGACAAAGCAAGAAAGAAAGCAAACTCAATCCTCGGGATGAGCTCCTTAGCTAGTCCCAGCTAGAAGAAGTCAGCTTGCTTGCTTTCCTGGAATGGGAATGGAAACCTATTGGTTCTGCAGAGCTAAGCCGGTAAGCAATCCTATTCATTCTGCGAGCTAGAAACAATCCTGACTTCCGGGCAATCAATCAAATAGTTTCCTGGTTTTCCATTCACAGAGGGTAAGGTGACAGTCTCATGAAAAGGCTAGCAGGCAAGCGAACCAAGCCAGTTCCTTTATTGATATTGATTGACAGAGAGCAAAGAACTAACCGGTGTTAGCAGTCTTTCTGGTCTTGCCCACTGTACATGCCAGTCTTTAATGCCAGGACATTAATTCTTTTGAGGAAGAGTGAATAGCACTTCCCGGTAAGCATTCCTTGAGAAACTCTCGCCACCTTCAAGCTAGGTTTAGATGGAGGGAATGATTGAACATTAGCCTGAGTAAGGGAAGTATCTCACTTTGAAAGAAGAAGCAGCTATCAGTTACTTCCTTCCCGACTCTCACTCTCTTCTAGTGAGAGAGTGAGACTAGGACAGGTGAGTGACTGGCTACACAGACCTCTCCTTATCAAGCGAGTTCCCCTCTTTATTCATTGCTTGCTCGCTTTCCAGTCCATTTTACAGATAGAATAGATAGAGTCGAGAGAGCTTCTCTTTCAATTCTCTCTCTTATCTCTTTCCCCAGCTTGACGAGTAACTTTCCCTGGCTAGTCTAAAGAAGTATGACATATCCCAGATTCTATCAAGTCAGCCTTCGTGGTAGTAGTGTCATTCCGCCCCTACAAATCGAATAGTAGCAAGCCTTGCCCCCACCCCAGGTAATATCCTCCTGTTCCTTTGCAAGCGGTTTTTCTCTTGGCAACTCTTGATCCAGTTTCATTGTAAGTCAAAAAAATCTTTATTTTTGCTATCTAGTTTTCAGCACGCTTTTCAATCAAGTTGCAGTTTCAGTTCTAATCAGTCCTTCTCTTCCTTTTTAAGTGAGTACTTGATATGGCCATTCCACAGACTCCTAAGCACTCCCTGTAACAAGGGACTCCATTCCAAGAGGAAAGACTAAATAAATGGTTTGCGAAAGAAAAGACTGGATAGAACCTATGCGTATGGCAACGTACTCTATATAGTGTTACACTCTTATAATTCCAGGGAGTCACTGACGCCCTAGTCGAACACTCTGGTCTGGTATGGTATAGAAGGGAGAAGGAAAGAAACTCCAATATGTAAGAACAAAATTTTACAACCCGCCCTCAAAAATCTACCTAGTTTGAGATCCGGATCATACTCATACGATAAAAGCACTTTCTTTCAGGAGATGCTTACACCTCTAGGTAGAGGAAAGACTCTACTGGAATGTACTACTCCATATCGAACCTATAACCTATAACATCCTATGCATGGAAGGCAACTCTATCAAGTAAAGCTCAACCCCTAGCACTGAACCTCCAAAAAGGGAACTGGATGAATGGGAACTGGCTAGCCTCTATCCTTAGGACCTAGAATCTGCTATCCAAGGTAGGATGGACTCCTATCATCATATGGTTTTTTTGAAGACTTTCATTTCATTCCCTGCTAGGTCTAACGATGAGAGAGTGCTCCGGGAGCAAATAATCATTCTTTTTGCCCACTTGCTTTCGGATCCGGGCCAAGGATCATATATCCCATTTATGGTTAGCGGATAGCCTTTTTCTAAGCCCACCCTCCAGCCCTAGCCTTAGCAACGAGGCAGCACCACTATCCGAAATCCCTAATTTCGGATAAGAAATCTTAACACCTAATTTGGACAGATAGTGCTGAGCCAACCTAGCTACTTCTGCGTCGGCAATGACCACACATCATCACCGAGTACCCCATAACGATCGAAATAACGACCTGGGTACGCCTCCTGCACGCAGTGCCAAATCAAAAGATGATGTGACAAAGCGAACAAGGGCCAAGACGACAGATATCCGAGGGGTTTCCCCGCTGTAAATTTCACTTGAGAGTGCTTCTTCTTAACGAATGGCACCTCAAAGACACAACACGCCATTGTAGAATTCACTGCACCGGAAGCAAACTCTCGGCCAAAACAAGCCTGAACTACCTCAAACATAAAAGTAAACGGCCATCTATCGGTGGCGGACTTTAAGTCAAAGGAGAAGACATGTTTGGCGCCAACTAGCCGGGTCAAAGGAGCCTTCTGATCAAATTGGAGAAAAAAGTCAGCCTTTCCAATTACATAAGCTTCTGAAGTTTCATTGCCAATTCTCATTCATGCATTTTTTTTTCCTAAGGGTTGCAGTCCGCTCGCAAAACCCGATTAGATTTTTTTTCTTTAGTTGGTAGTAGCTTACTATAGGGCGCATCCCTAGGAGGTAATATGGTCCCAGCCATCTATTGATCGAAAGCTTTATTCCAGTTTTAGTTGCTTTTGGAGGGAGGAGTGTACCCGCAGTTACTAGGCGCGGAGGAGTTGATAGGGCCCATTCAATCAAGCCAAGCAGTCCTTTAGACAAGCTAGCCAGTCAGTGTGAGAAAACACTTTTTAAAGTTTCTTATGCAATGAAGTGAGTTTGAAAGTTTTTTTACTTTCCCCTTTGAAGTTGGCAAAAGAAAGCCATAAGGGAATAGAGCTAGAGATAGGGATCCTAGTGATAGAACGTCGGGATGAAATTCGTTTTGAGTTGGAGTCTTCAGAAGAATCGGTAGTTGTTAGACTAGCTCTGGCTTGATGACTGCTTTCCTTGGTTTCAAAGGCCTGGCTAAAAAAGCCCGAACTCCTAATTAAGGGCGGGAAGCGAAGTCACTAACTAGACCAGAGGAAGAGAAAGGCTCGATCCCAGACCTAGGCAAAAGGGAATTTATTTAAGTAGGTAAAGGCTCAAGGCCGAGCTCTTTAATATTTTAAATGAAAGCCCAGCAGCAAGCCTAGCCCTTAAATTGAAGCCTGCTTCACTTCAAAAGAAAAGAGTTGCGTAGGTAGACTATAACGAAGAGTTGAAGGCTTTTTTGAAGAAGACAGATTAATGCCAAAAAGACAGACTTTCCTCGTGTTAGCGAAACTTGAACTGGGATAGCCTCGGGTAATTTTATTGTTTCAGTTCCTGTGACTAGGCTTTCTCTCGGTATGGGTTTTTCACATTCCAGTGCTCTTTAAAGTGGCCATACCATTTATCTAGTGCCATTCCTTCTCCAAGCGCGCCATTGGAAGTGCCCTTGAATGGGGATTGATTGAGTGGAAGTTCCCGTCGGAGTCTTAAGGTCTTCACCTCCAGCCAATCTTAAGCCAACAGAGTACGAAATGGTTAGGTCAAGCGAAGTCCTTTTTCCTGCAGTCCCCCTTTTTCTATTTGATGGCAGGCCTGAAGTTATAGTTTGAGTTTCCTTTGCTTCTCTCTTCGAGCCTCTTTGAGTGAGAATCTCTTAGCCAGCTAGCCCTAAGACCAGTGCTAAGTCCTTCTTTTGATAAGGCTAAATTATATGGAAAAAAGGGATATCAGCAGGGGAAAGAAGCGGCGAGATAAAGCTTTGTGTAGCTGTTTCCTTTTCTTTTAATCCAGCGGGTCTCTTTCTTTGAAAGCCTTGAAGCGCAAGTCAAGCTCTTGTATTTCCATTTCCTCACGCTAATCTTCCCTTTTGGGAGGTCAGTAAAGCGAGCAAGTCTCTTAGTTATCCCAAGGAGTCAAGGTGGGTCAAGGGCTAAAGCAGGCCAATTATTGAGCAAGTGGTGAGTTATCGTGCTTAGGAAAGTAGGGATTTTAGGCAATCCAGCCCATCTAATTATAGTGCGAGTTCTCTTAATGTAGGGCAAGCAAGTAGACAAGACTCAGGCAAGGAGGCAGGATCGGGTAGGTCAAGGTCAGGGGGCACGGAATTGGGCCGGCAAGTTTTCATGCATAAGCATTTCACGAAAAACGAAAGATCGAATTTCATTTAATGTCCAGACAATTCCAATTTTTTGCCACTGGAAGACATTGTTCAAAAACAGCACGTCCATGCGATCCTTGTTTTTAAGCGAAGGGTGAGAGGTTAACATAAGGAAAACGTCCGCTACACTGGTGTCGGTTAGCAAGTGGATTGCACGCCCAGGTGGGAAGGAAAAAGCTTCGGCAGTTCCATCAACAGTTAAATATAGGAAGGTTGGAAAGAAGTGGTTGGTCAGTGGTAGCGTGGAGACCAAGTCGAGTGAGCCCTAAGCGGCCTTAATAAGCTGTAAAATCCCGCGCTACTACGAAGAGTTCGCAGCTAACAGGAGAAAATAAGGAAGGAAGAGAAAGCACTATACCGGTGGTTTTAAGAAGAGACGGAAGAGAGAAAGCCCTCGACGCAGAAAACCCTCCTTTTCAACTTCCTATCAAAAGTACTCAAAATCAACTTTACTAGCGCTAGCGCAAGGAGAAACGATTTCTCAGGCGGACACGATGCCTACGACGCATGGGTCTTTGACGAGTTCCATGAGCAGAATGAGCCGCCTTACGGGAGCGAGAGAGGAAGGAAGAGCTTATGCTAACACGATACTCAACAAGATGCTGGATGGGCAAGAATGCCGGCTTGATACCAAGTATGGGAAAGTCTTCACTAAGACGAAAAACGTTCCAATCATTATGATAGCAAACAAGCTACCGAATTCAACAAGGTCTCACGGGCCGCTCAGAGCAAGGTTCATTCGGGTCCCATTCTCCCCCAGAATCACCGAGCGAGCATAGAAGAGGAAAGGCTCATTGCTACTCTCTGGGGATGTGTACAGAGTAGAGCTATTCAGGCTTACGCAGGATTTTACCCAACCCCAGTTGATATCAAAATTAACTACAATGAATGCGAGGGGATAATAGTAACAGAAAAGGGAGCCATACGAAGAAAACTGCTTCAAACCTATGACGACGCGGGCAGACTCGATCAAAGATACCTGAAAGCAAGCTATTTTAAAGATAGCCCTCTCTCTCATTATTGGTATTGGATTTTTCAACTATACCGCTCAGAAAACCGAGCACAAGCAAGGAAAAGAAGAAGGCGGGAATTTCTAAGGGAAGAATAATCGTGGCTAAGCTCTTCAATCACCAAGTAAATGATGAAGGTTTCTTCTTTGTTTGAAAAGAGCTACTCCGACTCGACTGCCAATCCTACTGCTACTGCTATTGCTATTGCTACTGCCTAATAATTCTAATCGATGAGGTGAAGGCTGGATGGAATGAAGGGATCTCACCTTTCATTGATAGTTACCCGCCCCATCCAGACAGAGAGCTAGCTGTTAGTCTTTCTCGATGCGTCGATAGCCCTAAGCAATGCCAAATCCACTGCAGATTCCCCTGACGAGCAGATTAGATTCTACCCTCACATCGGGGACGGGTATGAATTAGATTCTAAGTCGAAGAATGCCCATGAAGAGGGTCTTATTACATTACAGAATCCGCAGCTATAGCTATTGAATCGTGCAAAGAGTCATTCTGTCTTGATGGCAGCTATCAAGCTCAGTTGCTTCCCTTTTTGGATATAGAGACTTTGCTTTGAATCAAGGCTTCTCATCTCTTCGGTCCTTACCATGGGACCGAGCCTAGCCTTCGAGCTAATCCGACTTCACTCGCAGCTATTGAAATGGCTGATATTTTCCTAAAAGTCAAAGAATGAGGAACTGCCATTGGGGAACGAACGGGACAGCCCCCTACTGCCCAAGGACCTGATTCGACTATTATATTAAAGTAAGCGGAATCCGGGGTACTTGCCCTTTCCAACCCACGTTCTGGTGAAAGCTTACCCTTCTTTACATCTTGTGCCATCGATAGTTGATCATAGAAGGAATTGACTCCTTCCATCATTTTGACTAGCTTAACAGGTTTAGGACCCAATGACCACCACATTGGATTCTCTCGCAGATTACGTCACGAAGCACGTCAAGATAGGGCTTGCATCCTAGAGCTGCCGAAAGGTTTTGCGAAGGGCGGTTGCAGCGTCAATGGGCCTAGGAGAACGTGAGTTCGGTACAGAGTTCGTAGCGTAGGTCCGTATCGTGAGGAAGGGGCTAAGCCCGCGTAAACACCTATGGTATAGAGCGCCCTCTAACGGGAAAATTTCCTTCCAGGAGTTGAAGTGAAGAAGGCGCCCATGCGTCAGTCAGTCGTTGTTCCATATCCAGATGTTCCAGATCCTCTGGGCAAAGAGGTAGGATTGATTTCTCTTCTGGTGACCCTTCCCGGTAAGGTAGAATTTGGATTGATTTTTCCTGTCGATGGCTATCCTGTTGACGAATAAACTACATTCTTTCGACATCACTCACTTTAAGAAAGATGTAGCTATCGGCCTGATGGGATAGCATTTGACGATGTGGAACAAGCGGAATTGCCAGAGTTCCATCCCCGAAAAAACCTAAACAATGCTTTAGCTTCTGATGACCCTGGGAGTACCTTATTAGCAGCCCCTACTGATCAATAACGCATCGGATGCGTTAACGAGGGCAACTCTCGCTCTGATTCACCTCCTCCGGGGTATGGAAGTCGATTGAAAGCGTTGTAGCTAGTCGAATCGACTCCTCTTCCGTTTCGTCGATTTTGTCCGGATCCTCCTTTTCTTCCGAAAAAAGGGAAGAAGAAGGAAAGCAGTCGACTTGGTCACAGCTATGATTCAACACGACTTGGGAACAGGACCTCCATCTCAGAAGGGAAATCCCACGGGCACATCTTGACTATAAAAAGCGGAGAGTCACTAGATCACGCCTAAAAGAAAAGCAGCCATTTCTATTAAATACGATACCACCTTCCTTCCCACTTGAAATTGATTCAACAAGAGCTTCTTTCCCAGCTGCCCATTCGTTCACAGTCGATTCAACTTAAGCCGTTCTTGGTCACATGTCTTGTGAGCATTCAACCATGAGATTCTTTCTTTTGTTCACATCAGAGCGGGCTAAAAGAGCGGCTATTCCCAAGATGGGAAATCTCATTGAGAGGAATCAGCAAAGAAAAGAAAAAGGCGTAACTGCTGTTGTCGACTGGCTTAGCTCTGAGGAAAACCCTTCCATTTCTGTTACAGAAGACGGTGTTTGGCATAGGTCTTGCGTAGATAAGGAATTGGCTAGTCTCTATTTCTATACCAACCGAGGTATAACTCAATCAAATCTAGTAGGACAGAACCCTTAGCTGCTAGAAAGGAATAAGACCTGAGAGTCTCAAAAAAGATAAAAGTATAGACTGCTAGTCCTTTCTTTCTGTTTTCAAGTCTTGAGCTCGAGTCTTGGCTGTAAGTTTAGTCTTCGGGAATTTTTTTCCTTGTTACCGGGTAAAGAGATTATAGAACGCCCCAAACTTTGAGTTCCCAGCTTAAAGCGATCAATCAGTAAAGAAAAGAGCCCAGCCCACAGCTTGCTCAAGAGAAGAAGTACGTACCCGGTTAAGCTATCAGTTCAATCATTCCGCATTCATTCGATAGTAAGAGAGCATCAGGAGAAGAGAAGGCGTAACTAGAAAAGTGTCTTTTAGGGCAGAACCGGGCCGTAGCGTAAGGAATTGCGGGGAGGGATCAGTCCATACCCGGCAAGCTCCCTACAAAAGAGATTGATTCCAAGGAAAGACCCATACTAAGTAAGTAGCTGAATTCCCGGTTGAAAGCTGCTACTTTGACTTTCATCGAGCACTTCTTTTAGAAAGCGAACAAATGGGACTCAAATGCTCCTAGGTAGAATGCTTGTTGACTAAGGCAAGGCTCTGATTCCCAAAAAGTCTTATTCGTAACTCCGCTCTTGGGCATCTGGGAATGTGAACTCATGTTTAGCGGTCAATACGAAATGCCTTTCTCTTGTGCCTCTTGAGGTCTTGTCGACTTAACACGTAGGATAGGAGTGAACCAACGGGAGTCAAATATCCTTCTCCTCCCTCCGCTTGTTGTCTTTCACGCTTGAAAGCAATCATGGATCGGCATTCTGGGTCATCTCATTTACAGCATTTCTTTGTCACGCGGACTCAGGCTAGCAAAGAAGACTTATAGTAGATCCGGGACTGAAGTGCAAAGACAAAGGAATATGGTATAAGGAGTACAACAAGCAATCAAAGGGCTAGATACACATTACAGGTTCAAATCCTCTATCTTTCAATGGCATTCATCATCCAAGCTTGAGTGCACAATGCGGCTTGTCGTGCGAACTTGTGATGCAACGATCAAGAAGGTAGAGAGACAGTCGATTAAGCATACTGCGGTCACTGCGATGGTCACAAGCTCTCACTAGAAGTAGAAGGATCGGAACACACAACAGTAGCCCAGGCTTAGGGCGCATGATCTCATTGCAGGGCTTGACCACTCATGCTCATCTCGATAAGAAGACTAGACTTCGCTGGGGTATGGCAGCTGATAGCTAGCTTAGGCTTCTCGGCCAGTTTCCCCTGTATTGATCCATTGTGTTAGCCGGCGAAAGTGGGCATGCTTTCATCGCTTCCGTGCTCCTAGTTTTCCATTGAGGAAGGTGATGTCCTACGGTCAAGTCAAACTGAATCTTTTCCGTTGGGTTAGTCTTAAATCTTTTTGATCTCCTATAGTGTAAAAATGAAGACTTGAATCTTTCTCTTGAAGACAGAAAAGGTTTTCAGAGTCCGTAGGGAAAGGAAAACTGAATCTTTGTTAGGAATATTATCACATAAGTTTTGTAAATGAAGAAAGGATTTTAGATTGTTGACAGAAGAACCCTAAGGCCAGAGTGAGAAGAGTTATGACCCGATAGCTCTATGCCTACGGTTCCTTGTTAGGGGTTCATATAACATCTAAAGCAAAAGAGTTTTTTTGGTTCATAAGACTCCGGAAATTCCCCTACGGACATCTACTGGGTCCCCTATACTTTTCCTTCTAAGGCTTCATCCCGGGAGAAGGGAGTTAAGGTAACAAGGATCGTTGAGTAATCCAACCTCAGGTCAAACTAATCTCTCCGATAGACATGCAAACTTCTTCGTCTTCAGAATCCTTGCAGTATCTTCCCCCTCCTCACCGATGCTATCTCCTATAGCTGAGACAGATATCCGATACCTGATGGAGCGAGCTAACCTATCAGCTAGGCAGTCCAGTTCTTGCTGGTATTGGCCCTTTTTTCGGAGATGGGATGAGGGACTGGGGCGGGTAGGGGTTCCTTTCCAAAACTGGTCTCTGTCTTCGAGATGAGACCGGGCAGGCGCATTTGCCATCTCCTAGCAGCGGGAATGACTCCTCAATTTGGGCATCCACTCAAATTCAAGCCGTGGCAGCTAGAGATGTTCCAACTAATCCCTACTTTTTGCGGTCTCTCCTACGATAACTAGAAAGAGCTACTTCTTCGAGCTGGGTGAGGGTCGAGCCCCTTCCTCTATCTATGTCTGGAAGACAATCCCCACCAAAAATGGAAGAGAAGCGGTCGTCCAGAGCCGCACATAAGCAGATGTACCAGTTAGCATGCTTTCTGATGTGGATGGAACGAACGTTTGTTTCGTCCTATGACCTAACCTAGCCCCAGGTTCTCCCTTTCTGGTTTCCCGTTGGGAAAGAAGAGGGATTTGCGGTATAAAAAGTTGGAGGTTCACGGTAAAGAGGGATCGGAACTGGTAATTACAATTGTAATAATGGATCTCTTTCGAACCTCTCTATGTAAATGGAAGGTGGGACTAGTGGATACGATTCTAAGAATTGACTGCAATGCGTTGAGCCCATTCGAACGAAACATATGCTTGAGAGATTGTAGCTTGAATTGACCGACCAAGCAACGGAACGTTGTGCGCTAGTGGGTGGGCACGGTCTGAGGGCGAAAGCTGTTTCAATATTTTCTGCAAAGAAAAAAGGGAAATGAAATCCCGGCTATCAGGGCTAACCCCCTGCTCTGGTAGCTCCTCGGAACCCAAACCCTTCTTCAACTTGTCTGTGTAGTGCTTTAACTTTTCTATTCGCTTGTTTGTTTGGTTCCTCTCCTGCGGGATGCTCGTTGGTTCTACGGTTGCCAGCCAGCCTCCACTCTTTGCCGATGCTTTTTTTTTAGAGTGACGCCGGACAATTAGATCTTGCCTCATCGCCTGAAGAAGCCTACGGTACGGGATCAAGAAACTAACCTAACGGATTCAGACTCTTTTTTTTTTTCTTTTTCGATCTTTTCTTGACTGGTGGTGAACCCTCCTCTCTTCTTTCTGGGTCCGCCCGTACCAGCTAACTCGCTTTCCTCCTAAAGGGTCAAAAGGGCTTACCTGTGCATTTAGCTGACTCTCTATTGACTGCCCCGTAAAAAGAAGAGAATTGTCCAGTCCTGGCGAGGAATAGGCCGCTATCCAGATGAGAGATTGAAGAAGAAAGCGATGTGTGCCCCGCCTTTCCTCGAAAGGTGGTTGCAACGGGCTTTCATGAATCTCATTTGCGAAGTAGAGCCCAGCCCATTAAAGGTGCGGAGCCTAAAGAAGTGGGTAGGGGTCCAATTTCCTCTAAACGAGAGTCAGCCGAAGATGAGAGCATTCGTTCATCCTTCAGTTCAAAGCGCCAACAGGATTGGCTACGACAAACGTAAACCATTTCTTACTTCCAAACAAAGTTTGAACGTTGTCTAATCAAATCCCAAGTCTACCCGAAGACTTTTTGGTGGAGTTTTTCATTGTAGGCCTGAAGGACGAGAGTTGGGGAGGAGTACTGCTGCTTAGGCCCACCACCTTCATGCAAGCATTTGAGCTCGCGCAATTAAAGGAGGAGAACATTTCTTTGATAAGGATAGAATCTAGTCATACTAATCCAAAAAAAGGGACAATGGGTTCCGGGGCTAAAGGGGGTGTTAAGGACTCACCCTCCAATTCATATTATTTATTCCCCCCAAGCCGGTTCATCTTTGCTTCCTTGCATGCCGCTTTGTTAACAACCGGCGAGACTCTCCTTCTCAAGCCAACCCCAGGTCGGGACGAGACTTTCTTTGAGCTACTGGGGAGCTACTTTCTACCCTAGATCTTCTCATTGCGTTCAAAGGAATGCTTAATCCATCCCTCTACAATCGCCTAGAATTCGTGAAAAAATGACTTTATTCGCTTATCCAGTTTTCGTTCTACTCCAGCTTTCCTGGCTCACTTAAAAGCTTTCCAGGTTCGCTACTCTAGTTGAACTCGGGTTTCCCTACAAAGTCTTTCTTAATTGGCCCTTACCTGCCCTGCCCGTACTTTTACTAGATTGAGCACCAGAACCGGCTCGTTCCATTATAAATTTATCCTAAAGCTTGAAAGCAATGCGGATTAGCACAGAAAGCCTGGCAGTAAGTATTTTTTTTTTTAAGAATTGAACAAAACTCAAATTTCTGTAAATCATTAAAACGGGACTGGACTTTCTTTAAAGAAAAAAGGTCTCTCAGGCTGGTTCAAAGCCCTATTTTAGTTTAGATAGGAAAAATCCCATTTCATTCGGGTTTTCTATTCTGAAATTCCTTATCCCCACTGAGGGAAGTAGCTAAAAAAACTTCATATGGATTAGTAAGAATCAACTGGGAATAAAACTCAACGTTGCGAGCTCCAAAAGTGATCCTGGAAGGCCCACGGGTAAGCAAAGATTCGAATTCGAGATTGGCAGAGAAAGGGCCCGTGCGAGCACGAACCAAAGGAAGGTGCCAAGCCGAAGTGTACAAATCTCATAGGTCAATATCTGCTCAGTCTCTGTTAGCAGCTTCAGTAGGATTCAGGTCTTTTCTTTCCTGCGAATGGGGAAGTCCGGATCAATCCGTCGAAAGAGAAGCCATCTCAGTCTAAATGGAAGTAGACCAAGTAGTTTTATAGGAAGAAATGTACAACTTTAAGAGATTCCCAGCAACATATCAGGATCTAGCTTTTAAGTTAAGATAGAAGATGCATCATAAGATAATGAGCTAATCAAACGAGCGATTAAGCTGAAACAGCAAGGAGACTGATAGCGAAGGTAGGAATAGCTCGACTTGCAAAGGCAAAGGATATGGTTTTAAGCGAGTCAATAACGGGCATATAAGATCCGGGGATAGGGATCCTTTTTAGGATCTTTTCTATCAGCTGAAGTAAAAAAAAGGATATAGCCGCTGCTAGGAATTAGATTCATCACCTCCTATGCCAGGAAAGCTGTCAGGGGAAGTTCGATCTAAGAAAGGGCTCAAAGGAATGGGATTTTTACATGTAAATGTAAAGGCAAGCTGACAAATTGTACCTCAGATCCAGTGAGATCAGGCCCTTCTGCTTCGGTAAATGGTCTTTATCGAGTGGAGATTCCTACACGAACCTTACTAAAGGCAAGATGGCGCTGACCCAAGGTGCAGTCACTACCTATGTCCCACTTAAGGTCGATCTAACAAGTAATCGAGTTAGCAGGTGACGGCGGAGAATGCCATCTTCAATCCCTTACCCTTTTATTGTTTCAGACCTTCCGTGTCTTATCTTTCCTTTACCTCTTCTTTCCTCTTCTTACTGACCGCTAAGAATGAGACTGGTAATGCTAGTCTTTAAGGTTCGTGCCCCTCACTAGAAGACATTCCCCTCGGCCCTTGTTCTTTGAAGGTTTGAAACTTGCGGAAAGAATCACCATCCATGGTAAGGCTCATGCTTACCACACACGCATTGGAAAGTGTGATTCCATTCATCGTTATTCCTAAAAGAAGAATAGCCGAGCCGAGTGTACAGGCGGGTCGAAGAGCGAGCTTCAAAGGCAGAGAGAGGAGCAGCTTGACCGGACGAGGCGGGGGATCTCCGCAGCTCCAACATCGAGGAAGTCCTACGGTAAAGTCATCAATCGCACCCTGACCCAGAAAGCCAATCAATCAGAATATGTTGGCTTAGGAGTTTGAGTCGTCTTATCAATCTTAGCCAGCACGAAAAGCCTAATCAACAAAAAATAATAAACGAATAGAAAGAAGGGGTTTACCTTTGGATTCGTATAACGCTTTGGATGGAATGGACTGAGAACGAGGAAGTCCTATCGTGCTACTGGCTTTGAACCGGATTGCTAACCAGGTTCTCGATGGAAGGCCCTGTGCTCTATCAATGACGTCCGTCTCTACATCAGTCTTTCCAGCAAGCGAGCGAGTGAGACTTACGCTTGAACCCCGGGTACACTGAAGACAAAGCAATTAATTGCGTATAGAAAGACTCATAGTAAACAAGAAGAAGTATCAACAAACCCGGTTAGACAAAGGATAGAGATTCAACACCCAATCCAAGAAAAATGACCACCGGAGGGGATTTTGAGTCTTCTTCTTCACTCGAATGGAGCTGAAAGTTAGTGAAGTCACTCTCGGGGAGAGGCACGAACTTAAGGAGCTAACTTAAGCTTGGTCCTAGCTGGTTCCATGATCTAGGAAGTCAATCTAATCTGTCTTCTCTTTCCTGCCTTGGTCAAAAGCGGTATAGGCTGTTAATCGAATCTGTCCTCTAACCGAATTAGCGCATCTTCCTTTCTCTTTGTTGAATAGTGGAGCTCCTACACGCTCCACTCCAATGAAGCAAGACTGAATCCCATCCGGAGAGTTCGCATCGATCCATGTACTCTGTTCTATACACTACTTATTTTACTACTTGCAAACCGGCTTGCTTCCGTGGATCTAGTCCAGATAATCTATGATCTTTCCCCTCAAGCTAGTTAGGGAACTACCTTCGCTCCGCACCTTATCCTTCGATCCAAGCCACGAGGCAAAAAGCTGCGGTAATTCTTGATTGATGTAGCTTCGTCGTCTGTTTTGATACGAATGAGACATAGTAGCAGCCAAGGCTTCTGATCTAGGGCTCAGAAAAAGACCAAGATGATCACAGGAACCACAGAATCGAGAAGTAGCAGACATGACCGCTTCCACCACTTAACTAGAAGTACTTAAACTGTACTTGCCGCCGGAACTGTAACTCTTTATTGCCACTAGTTTCTAACTACTATGTCATTAGCTCGAAGTGCAGTGATCCAAAACGGGATTCTAACGATTTCATTCACTTCATCAACAAAAGGCGAGGTAGCTTGGCGTCAGTAAAGACAAAACAAGACCCGAGGGTTTCTTTTACAAATGTAGAGCATACCAATCTCAGGCTCTAAACTGGTCAATGCGCGAACACTAAAGAGAGAAGTCTCGTCCAGGGCTAATTTTCTTCGGTTAGGATTCGCCTTTGGGAATAGAAGGAATCGAATTGGAGTTTGGTTTGGAACCCTGAGCAGCATCAGTCCCTTTTAAAGGAAAGGGGTGTAACAAAACTTGCAGCGAGAAGCACTGAAACAAACTCCAACTAAAAGATCCGGGAGTCAAACTATCCTCTTACCTCGTACCTCGCCTATTAGACTAGACCTCCTATCGAAAAAAAGTATTCGCTTGTATCCAAACTGCCTAGGGGAAACCTCCTATTCATCTCTAACTGGTGATCAGAAGCAACGGCATTACCACCGGTCTTTGCTATTGGAGCTGTTAGCGCAATTGAAACAGAATATGCTCTTACAGTTCTCGAATGCCCTATTGATGCAAGAATGCCTTGTTACAGACAGAAGCAACTGACATACTTAAGATACGAGCCGGGGACATGCCATTTCTTTCTTCTTTGTTCACGAATCCAACTGACATAGGGGCAATATCCCTATACTGAAGCCGATTCACCGATTTAAGCCGATGGTTGGAAGAGCACTTTTCAATATTAATAAGGTAATCTCATATCCCTGACACAGCGTTCAAGGGGGTCTGGGAAGCCCCTCCTAAATCTACCGGTCTCACAGAATACTAGTAAAGCCGCATTCCCTCCGCAGTTATCGTGAAATTTCTCCAGGCTCTTTTCCTCTTTTCCCAGAACACTCTCTCCGCGCTCTTCGTCTTTCCTCGATGGAGTCTTAGTTTCATCTTTTTTAAGCGGGTGATAAGTATGGGTTGCCCAAATCAACCTACCCACCCGAGCATGCAACTAAAGGAATTTCGTATGGAATGGAAACGCAGGGTTTGCTTCCGCAAAAGGTCCGGGTGTCCAAGTTCATTCGGATTCTCGATCAGTGGATCATAAATGAGCGTAGCTTTACTGACCTCGCACCGAACTCTTGGCTCCTGACGAACCATTGCGCGTGTTGTCTACGGTGGAAAAAGGACAAGACAGGGAGTTGCTGGGTGTGGTGTTTTGAGGAAAGTGAAAGTCGGTCTTTTTGGCTTCAAAATTCCATTATCCTTTCTCTACGCAACCCAGGGCTTTCACTCACCCGAAGGGAGTCGAACCTTCACTGCCCTTCCTCGGCTCACCTCCCTTAGAGTGGGGAATCCAGTGAAAGAAGAGTCAAAGGACTAAGATCAGCCTATTGCTACTTTCGGTGATAAAGAAAGAGTTATTGGCTTTATTCCCCTTCGAACTTCACTATCTGGCATCACAGCCTATTCCGACAACGTGCCAAGCTCTCAAGGAATCGCCTTTCGAAACTTTCCTTTCCAATGACATTCCTTTAGAAGGAAAACAATAGAAGCATTGATCACTGAACTCACTTTCTTTCGGGATGAACTCTTTTTAATATCTATTCTATCTACCATATCCCGGATGCGGACTTATTGTACTTACTTAGATTTCTAAGATTCCGTACTTGACTTCGTAATGAGATTGTGAATCTAATCTATCTATGATCTATCTCATATCATCTCGGTGAGGTTTTTTCCCTTTCCTGCCTTCGAGTGAGATCGGCCATGGACTTGAGCAGCTTCCCTCCTTTCTCGCCTCTGGAGCAGCGGATATTGCACTGTCAAAGACCGAGCCTCCTGAAAGCGCTGACTAAAACCCTCGAAATACAAAGGTAAAGTAAGTTTATGCCACAGCTTCCTGCCAATGAGTTAGATGGGTTAGATTAGGAAAGATTGGTTCTAAGCGTCAGGCGAGGGGGGATATCCATAAGAAGACATAGCGCACTTCATGCCAAAGTGTGGCAATACCTCAAGATGATACTACAGCAGTTCGTCAGCTCCTTGTCTAATGCCGCATAGATCCGGTACATATGCATCTCGAGCAAGAAATTTGGAAGTTGGAATGACATGCCTAAAGCATTTCCAAGAAAAAAAGTGGAGCCCTCTTCTTTCCCGGGGAGGAAAAGTCTTTGGCAGTCCCTCGTGAGTTCGGCACGCACTTCTTGTTTCGTCCTACCCCCGCACAGTTTACGAGCCAAAGTCATCTCCAGAACAGCTGATCTAGCCCTATAGGACTGACTAACAAGTCATCGCAGCATCCGTTGGATCAGTCCCCGAACGCAGTGGGTTCCTTTAGTTATGAAGTGTTTTGAAGTAAGACGAATTCCCCACTCGCCGACCCGGGTTGGGTAAGGCACTAATACGTGTTCTAAAAAGGGTAGTAATTCTTTGTTTTTGAGGGGCTGTGGTTGGCTTCTGGCCCACCTACCTACTACGGATTCCGAATAACTACCAAAGATTAAACGAAGAATGCCCGGTGAAACGAAAGGTTGAGAGTGGGCGTAGATGGAGATCTGGTCGGATTGCTCTATCAGTCGAGGTGAATAGTGTTTTGATAACTTTAGTACAGTGGGTGTTCTCAAATCAGCAAGCCCGAGGGAAAAAGAAGAAGTTAGCAATCCAACCGTGCAGAGAGATGGCTCGAAAGAATAGGGACGGGTCCAGTAGCGGGCAAAGCAGAGATATGGCTCGCAAGGAAAGAGGTCTGGTTACACGAAAGCTGGTAGGGCGAAGGGAAAGGCTGGGCTCGTTCAGTCGTTACAAGCGAGCCACTCCATTTCGAAGAGAAGGATTTATCGTGAACAAAGAACCAGATTTCATCCCCAGTTCTCCGGGTAGAAGTAGAAGAAATGCGCTTGACTTTATTTACTTTAAAAGGGTGATTCCCGGTCTTTCATTTCAATCAATATCAATGTGTGGGAATCGAACGAGTGGTAGTCAGTACTGATAGTATGTAAGTAGCCCGCTTCGGGATAAATCGAATCCATCTAATAGCCGAACTCTAGGAGCGGGGCAACTAAGCCATCAGTCTAGCGGGACAACTGGAGCCGTAAGTAAGAATTAGGATTCGAAATGCTTACTCTGATGGTGTTCCGGGGGATTCTCCGGAAGGGTCGATGCCTTCTCCTGTACCAGAACAGAAGAAGAAGACGGGCATTTATGGCATTTCTAGCGGAGATGGGGATCTTTCTATCTATTATCTATTAGTTGGAGATGGAGATCTATCTATCTATTAGTTCCATTCCACTTTTGACTAATATAATAGTCAATTCTTTCCCGCCAGTCTTTAGGGGTAGAGTTTTGTCCTTGGTCGGCAAAGCAGATCTGTACTGATAAGTGAAGAAGTCCGAATACCTGTAGTAGTAGTCCACTTATAAAGTAGCTCGCCTGCAGCAGTAGTAACCCTGCCAAGTAAAATGGAGTTCTCGAGCAGGAAAGCTCATCGCGAGGTAACTTTCGAGTCGAAACAGATGGTGATCCTACATAAATAGCTAGCGTGGAGCAAGCGGTTAGGATTCTATGTGACGGAATAGAAGTGATTATCTATGGCTTATAGACGGGCGTAGCGCTTTATGATTCCCCTTGGTTGCTTCATGCACTTTCCCTTAAGTTCAGGCTTTTCCTTCATGCACGGGGAGAGGTTTCTTGGCGATGTAAGTAAGTGACTTTCTTTTCTGGACCTTTCACCCTCAGGGATGTAGCTAAAAGTCTGGGGGTTATAAAGGATTAACTGGGTGGGAGCTCTCTTTGAATACGTTAAAGGCTCACACTCCGTCCAGCTTCAGATCGAAGTCCTGATTCACCAATCTCCGAGTAAGCAACCCTTTCTAATAAGAAAGGGACTCGTGCTCGCTGCTTTTCTCATCTATGGTTTCTACCATGACTAAAACAGAATCGGAAACAGAGATCGGGATGGAATCGCCTTTCCTTCTTCGTCTGCCTAAGACAGAGTCCCGCTTTTCTAAGAGAAGAGGAGGTGGACTACTGAAATGTATATTTTTTTTATATGTTATTCATTGGTCGGTCTATCGATCGTAGAGGAATGCCCACGGTCCTGACTTTGTTCCAACTAGGCCTGTGTAGCTTTCTTTCACTGAACACCAAACGGGCATTCTCCGTGCTGGCATGAACAACCTAGAAAGAAGAATTACAGATTTGCTTTGTTGCACCGATCCTACAGCTAGAGTGAACTAATCGGAGCTCAATAGACTTGATCTTGACCTTATTTTATAGCCCTTTCCCTATCGCAGCACTGCTTGATGAGATCTGAAGCTGACAAGACAATGATTGAGTTTTCCAAAGCCGCGACTTCTTTTTTGACTTCAACTTCCACTCTAACTCAAAGACCAGGCTCAAGGGAAGTGAGGACCATCCTTGGTGCCTAGCGAAAGCGAGTTCTTCTTTCTTTTCTTGCTCGAAGGGTAAGCGGATCAGAGTCAATTCTATCTTTTCGGCACTTTCGAATGATTGTGTTTAACACCCTAACGATTCTGTGAAAGGGGATTCATATTACTGTTGAGCTGACTAAACTCAGTTGTCGGTTAGCGGGTGCAGGTCAAGCGAGGAAAGAAGAGTTCCGGTACAACCAGACGAAATATCACTGATCATCCAGGCACAGAAACTCAACCTACTGTAGATGCTATCTTAATGCATTCTGGGATGAAGGAATAACCGATCTTCCCCACCTCGACTATCACTCAACCGGTGGAACAGCTCCCCGAAACAGCGAGAGAAGCCGGAAAAGCGGAACTCGGGGAGCCCTCAGAACCTCAACCGGTTTCGTCAAAAGACAAAGGAAAAGCACCTATCCGGGAGGAAGAGGAGGCCGAGTCAGAAGAGAAGAGGAAGGTCAATCTATCTTCATTCACATGTTTTATCTGTTTGACTCAGAAGGAGGAGAAGACGAAAAAGAAGCTACAGAAGAAGAGGAAGCCGAAGATACAGAAAGAACCGTCTCCAGCGCACCAATGGGAAACGGGGCCCCCGAAAGGATTCTGATCATAGTCGTTCAGCGCGTCAAGTTGACACTATAGCTACAGGCAAGTGTTTAAGGTCGTGATTTCTCATTCAATGGCCTCACTATTTTCATTCCAATGTACAATACGACATCGGGGATTTCACCCGCAGGCTATACTGTCAAGCAAGGAAGGCGACCTCAAAGACTGGCGGCTAATTCGCGTGACGAAAAGCTAGGTTTTATTCCATCTCTAGTTTCATCGGATCATTCATAGATGACATGCTTCTAAAGACTGCTGCTCAACGGCGTACGGCTGACGACAACGCAAGGCCGTGTACCGAAAAGCTGCCACCCAGTATAATGTACCAACGCCTGAATTTGACGGACGCGACGATGATAGCTACGAAATGTGCCGAGCCTATGTCCTTCCCAATCTAAGGGACAGTGTAGAGCGAACTTACCAGATTCTTCCCGAATCTTTTCAGACAAGGAGGGAACAACATCCCGGTCCGATGTTGGTTTTCCAACCCGACAGGACAGTCTTCCCAAGCAACTTCCAACTGCGCCAACTAGACAAAAAACATGTATCGAAACCTGGCCAAACTTCCTATCTCCTCGTTCGCCGCCCCGGAAAGCCTTCCCCACCAACTCCATCTTCACTTCTTGACTTCTTGTTCTGATTATGAGGGAAATGGTTTGAAATCCATAACTAGGGATCCGCACTCCTACGTGGACATAACGAAAGGGAGTACTTGGAGACAGAGAAAGTGATTGTGCTACGTAATACTTTAATTGCAGGTTCGCTAGTAGCTCTCCCTTGTTCTCTAGGTTCGGTAACCCGGGTAGCTAAAGGCTGCCTTGCTTCCCGTTGTGGTGGAAATCTTTTTACGCAAATCCTTTTCTTTTAGGAAGATGTAATTACGATATTGACCTTCCTTGCTCAGCTTTTCCTTTCTTTTGGGGAATCCCAGCTATTAAGGAGAAGATGGAGCAGTTATGTTCAGTTCAGCAATTATGAAAAGTAAGCCGACTAATAGGAAGTCATACCGTGCCTGTGAATGGGTATTCTATTGATCTATGTTATTTGTTTGTAGAGAAGTAGAGTATTGATCCACGCGGAAAAAGAAGGACTTGCTATCCAATGCATGTATTTTACCCTTATGCGATGATTTGGCTTCCAGTCTTAGCTGATCATTCATAACTGGATGGTATTAAAGAATTGGAGCAGGGCTTTAATAAAAAAGCATTTTTGAAGAAAGGGCGCTATAAACCCCCGTCTTACCAGAGAAAGGTAAGTAATTAAGAATTCGATCAAACGGGAGAGTGAAGGCCGTTAAGGTTCATATACGAATATGTGGATGTAGTGCTTTTCAAAGCCGACTTATATGTATATAGGCGAGAGGCTGAAGCAACTGCCTTGCGATGAGCCGGGGATCCCGTCATAGAATATTTCAATTAGATCGAACCTCTACTAACAAACAGAAGTGAGGAAAGCAGCGTGGGTGTGGTACATTCTGCGGCAGTAGCCTCTTATTCCACGAGTCCAGATGAGATCTGGCTGATCCCGTGTCAAAAGTCCTTGGCAAAGACTTTTTGTCCAGAAATCGAGAGGGATGGGAAAGGCCCATAGTTAGTTGTGTTGTACTTTACGGCAACACAACCTGGTGATATTCTTAAACTGCCCCCAAGAAGAGGGCTTAGAGGCCTAATCGGCGAGTACCCTACTCACACCCGGATCCTTTTCATTGCATCTCTTTATTCAATCCAAACTGTTATCTGTCTTCCACTGGTAAAATCAATCCCCCTTGAAACAACATTAACGGAAGCCAAGGATACGACTGTGTTAACAAAAATATCTATATGATTCCCATTGATGTCAACAAGCGAAGGATTAGCAATCCGGGTAAAAGCCAGTAGCACGATAGCAGTTCCTCGGTCTCAGTCCATTCAGTCAAGCCAGTCGCAAACCGGTCTGTCTGTCAATCAATCAATCAAGGAAGAAAGCTCTAGTTCAAATAGGTAACCCAGGAGCAAGCGAAGGAAGACGGGCAAATGGTTGAAAGCCAGTACGGTACCAATACCAATGCTTTGATTCAACTAGTAGCGAAGGTGCCAATTTGTATCATTCCAATAGCTGTCCAAGAGTCAAAGGGTACACAGCCGGTAAAAAAATCTGTCATTTCTCTTTTAAGCGGACCTCCCTCCCCATCACTCCCTTCACCTTTGACTAAGACCCTCTGTGGGTCCGCAGGGAAGAAAGAAATCCTCGTGAAATAGCCCCTAGAGAACGCCCAGGATCCTATGTCTCAGTCTTCGATTACGCTAGCTTTCAAATCCTATCAAGGGAAATTGACTTTTGCTTTAGTTGTTGGCTTACCCTCAGCGAGTGAAGCTGCTCCCCTTCCTTTGACTAAGTCAATTAGTGGCGTGGTCTTACATTCTGTCCTATCTGTTCCTTCGTTGTAAGCTTTCTATTCTGTCTCCAAGCCCTACCTTATATTTCAGTTTTCCATTCGCTTTCCAATTTAGCAGACCTACCAGCCTTGGAATTCATTGATGTCTTCCTTTAGTCCCCTTTTGATTCGTTACAAATCTTCCTGCGTGAAAATAAAAGCTTTCCCTTTCCTCTCTCATTTGTTCTTTGATCGTCTAAGGGCCCCGGGCGAGTGAATTAGGTAGGTTGCAATTGTATCCGCATTAGCCTATGCTTTAGTCTTAGAAGGTGCATTTGTAAATCATTCCAATCGGTAAAGCATTTCAGTCTTCGAAGCCGGTCTCGATGTGGTGGAAGTGGCCCAGGATTCGATTCCGTCCTACGAGTGTTCTATACTAGGTGGGTGCATCCTTTGCCTAATTCCCCTGGTCGGCCCTATGGGAATCAATGCCCGGGGGTACCTACCGCTTTCGATTCCAACTCGATCTTATTCAGTTGGACATTCAAATATAGAAAGTGTTCCGTGAGGAACACTTTTTATCTATCTCTCCTTCCAAGGGTTCCCTAAAGTCAAGGGGAAAGGACCATCACCTCAAGGACGAATCCCAGACACAGAAGGAGAGGCCCCCCTAAAGGCCGGGTCTATGACACGAGCATGAACTGAAGAACGAATCGAAGGATTGGGCTTAAAGCCAAGCCAAGGATGATAGGCTTATTCGATGACTGGCATTGCGCCGTACTCACACCAATGGAAGGCTCGGACAGCTGCCAAACGGCTTCCCTTAGGGGGCCTATTATACCACTTCCCGGAATAGAAGACAAGACAAGAAGGAGGTTTGACATCACTCGTGACACAAGAAGGTCAGCTCACCAAAGGTGGGAAGAAAAGTCAGCACTTGAGACGGTTGCTTCGGTAGGAGTCAAAAAGGCTCCAGAAGGAACTGCACTCGAAGAATGGAAAGGCAGGCTGCGAAGGCGCTGATACGATTTAACTCGAAGCAAAGGCCGATACAATTACCTCAAGGATAGAAGTCTTATTCTTTAGGTTTGGGGGTAGGGATATTCCACCAACTAACTTCACCTGAGGAATGAATGCAAGACTAGCGGACTTAGCCTATGGTGCTAAACCTGAAAGAACATAAACTCCATCTGAAGCCCTTATCCCGAGTCGAGGAGAAGGGGATTACTTCGCTGCGGAAGAGAAGATGCACTAACAGCCGGCTTTTTCCACTATCCTATTAAAAAGGAGATTGCACCTGACTTCTAAGAATGTAAGGCTCGGGCTCGGACTGCTACTGCTCTTAGGACCACTGGAAGGAAGACTTCGACGGATTGGAATGGACCACTCACGGACATAGGAATGGAGACCTCAAGGGGCTATGCTAGTACACGATCGAACATCAAGAAAGAGAATTTAGAAAGAAAGTCATAAGCAGAAGCAGCGGGTCCCTTGTTTAGAGCAGTTCCAGCAGCAAGTCCTAAGTGAGCAGAAAGTACGGCACTTTTGACGACGACGAGTGAAGATCTTAAGGCATCAGCGGGGGAAGACTTTCCATCAAGGTCTGAAAGCAGAAAGGCATAAGAAGCTAGAGCTACTGGGCCAAGATCAACTACAGCTCCGGGGGAAGGAAGAAAGCCTTTCACTCTCCTGACTTGGAAGAACGAGTTGATAGAGACCTAGCCGAAGATGCACTACTATCCCCTGCCACTGGCCAATGAGCACGGCTTCCCCTATCTAGGAAAGCTTTGAAGACTAGCTCCTACATTCCTTCTTCTAGTTCCAGCCCCAGAACAGAAGGTACCTTTAATAGACCAGTCTATCTCCTCAGTGGGGAAGGCAAGCAAGGCACTGAACTGCAAATGCAAATAAGGTACTCTGCTTCCCAGCGCGACGAGGTATTTCAATCCTTCGAGCACTAGCAGCTACTCTTGTTCACCGCTACTGTTGTTGGAACTATAGCAGCGGATCCTGTCTTCTCTCCCCCTCTTTCTTCACTATAGACTGCTTTCAACCGCTTTGCTACTGGTTCGCTTGGAATGAACCCTTACTGCACTGCTAGCGTTGGAGAGCTTGAAAGCGGCTTGGGGGGCACTCATACTCACACGGATTGGACTTCCACCGTGCTACTAGGCTTAAATTTCCATCTTCCTTCGGGTGTACTAAGACTATCTCTTTCATAGGCTCCCCTCGAGTCAGGAGCTAGCTTTCAATCTCCCACTCCTACTGCTACTACTCTTGATACAATCTTGTTTGGCTTACTTGCTTGATTGAAAGAGTTTTTCCCGCTACTATGAATAAAAGGATTGTCTCTATTGAACCTAGCCTTACTAAATATCGTTTGATAAAGAAATGGATCTCTGAACTAGAAAGCATAAACCAAAGGCAAGAGTTCAATCTTGAAACTTTCATGCTTGATCGATTCCAAGGTCCAGCTATTGAGGGAAATTGGGCTTTAGTACTTTTGCCACTAGGTAGGAGCTCCTCTTTCCATTTTCATAATGCCACTGCTAAGGGAATCGAGGTTGACTGGTTGTCTATCTAGGTGAGTATCGAACATGGTCTCTTTCTACCGCTTGTGAAAGCATTCCTTCATGCGCTCATTCACTCAGCTCGGTATCGGCAAATCAATAGTATAGGTCTTCCTTGCCGTATGAGAGTATACTCAAGATAAAGAGTCAGAGCGGGCGACATCCTACACAATGGTCTACCGATAGTCACATGGAAGGAGTTGGATCGCTTTCTTGTTCACCTGTACGAGATTGCTTTCTGTGGGCGTACGGATCGACAGAGATAGGTCGTAAGTAAGATGAAATTGCCAGTGACCAATCAATCACGATAAGAGGATGTTCTCCAAAACCACAAGGGGAAGGGCATTACAGCTTCGATTCGATCCTCATTTAGCATAGTTGAGATTGACTCTCCTCCTTGGTACAACTAGAGATGAGATTAAGCTTTCACCAGTCAAATGTCAAAGGTGCGGCACGTATTTCATTGACCTTAGTGCCTGTAGTTTACCTATTTTGCTTAGTAGTGAAATGATGAAAGGGAAATCCAAGCCCCCGAACTCCACTTCCCGATGTTGACATCAGTTATCACGGATTCAATCAAAAGATATACCCTAAGTCAAAGCTCTACCTTCTGACTGGCTGTTCTCCCCAAACAAGAAGTGGGAAACGGGGCTCCTAATGGCACAGCTGACAGTTTGATCTCTCCATTCATCTGCTGCATGAACATCGACAGTGAAATCACTTAATGTAAGGTAGCGGATGAGGTGAAAGAGCAGCATTGCATCTAGCGATTGCCTCAAAGAAAGAAGGCCCAGTGACTGCCCTCATCCGTGAAAGTTTAAAAAAGAATCCCTTTCCCCCTCTGGTCTAGGGTACTACGGGTGGGTTGGATATAGGTCTTTGCCAACAGATTGTTGTACTTAATATCCCCAAGTATTCGAAGAAAAGAAGCCAGCCTGGCATAGCTAGAGTAGAGGGCCTTGCTCCGGTCAATTCAAAACTTTGTTTTTCGCTATACCTTCTTTCTATCAAAACGAGAGTTTCGGACTCCTCATAGGGAAGAGTGAAGGTGCGAAGCGAAAGCCTTTTAACCATAGTTTGAATTTCCTCTTCAATTCCAAGAAGAGCGCTTACGAAAGCAGCTCCTAATTTCACAGTTCCCTATTCTATCTGATTCACTTACACCGGTTATTCCATCAACCGCGCATACTACCACAGAAAATAGGCAAACAACGCTTATTCCAGCAACAGGGGATGATTGAACCTATTCTTGAACAACCGATTCTATGTCAAAAGAGAGAACAGCCTATTCTTCTTCAATTGCAAACAGAAGAGCAGATATGAGAAGAGAAAGGAGCAAGGACTTGACTGGACAGACTGATTGAGAGACAGACCAGGCTACTTTCTATCTATAAAGAGGAGACCTTATTTCCGGATAGGACCACAGGATAGAAAAGTAGATCGTTCAACTCTAGCTTCTGTTTTCAGGTCCCACATTGAATCTCAAATCGATCTTTGCTACATCTGGAAGAGTTCCGAAACGAGCAGGCATATGATTAAAGTTGACCTCTGTCTCTGTCCATCAACCTATTTAGCATAGCTTATTTTTAGCATATTTTATTAAAGAGCTCTTAAGCGAGTTTGAACTAGAATATAAGGGAAAGCAGAATCTGATAAGAGTCGGGTTCTCCTCCATCCCAGAGTGTCAAGCTCCTTTCCTGAATCGGTGGGGAATTGCCTGGGAGGAGCCTGCTTCGCCACGGGCAGTCTGCCCCTTTAAGGTTTTTGGGTCTATGCGAGCTCTGTTGATTCATTGTAAGTTCCCTTCGATGCCGTTGGCGGGACTAGGGTAGGTTGTTCTATAGGCAGGGGTACCATACGAGGGAGTTGCAGTTCCAGAAGGGCAGCTAGGTTCAGTTCAAAGATCCCTGTCTCTATCAACTTAGTCCATTTGCCCCTTTTTTCTTTTCCTTTACAAGTTGAGTAAACGAAGCACTCGAATCCCGCTTTCTTAACATAAATTCGTTTCCTGTGCTTGACACCCTACCACTGCTATGAGAAAAAGAAAAGCACCTGGCTTCCATCTTTTTAGAATACCTTCCGCGGTTAAGCCATTACTTTAGTCGCTTGAGAGAAGAAGAATCTTTTCTCCTCCCCGTCCCGCTACCACCGTATAATGTCACTACATTAACATTTATTTTTTCTTTTTCAAAGCTATCCGTATGTACCATCCCGTTCAGTTCAAGTACTTCTTTCTTAGAATTTATTATAAGCCTGAAAAGGACTTCAAGACCGGTGACATCACTATGCCGGACAGTCCTTTTTCTGGTTAATTCCTTCTATAGAAATGATAGAAAGACAGGGGACATACGCGCTTCTTACTATTCTATTCCCCAGGCTGGGCTTAATCTTCTAGGCTTACTGTCCACAGGCTTCCTCGTTATACTATTATAGTATTCTTATTCTCTAGTAATTCTCTTTACTCTTATATAGTATTCTTATTCTCTAGTAATTCTCTTTACTCTTATATAGAATAAGAAGGTAAAGCCTTTCAAGGAAGGCAAGAAAGATGATTCTTTTTATTACTATATTAATATATATATTAATATATATGAAAGGATCCAGTTTTTTTACTAAGGTTGGAAAAGATTCCCGAGGCCGCCCCCCGATGGGATCACTTTTTTATTCTTCCTTATGAATTTCTTTTCTTTGGCTACGTCTACCACCTATCGAGAAGCTAGTTTTCATCTGTCAGCCTTTACCGCTTTTGAATGTGCTATGAGTTCACCTCTGTACCTGCCCAACCGGGTTTACGCCTTTATTTGGTCGTGCTGCTATGATGTAAGGTGCAGTCGTCCCGAGGCAGCAGGATGTATGGTGTAGGGCCCCCTATTTTCTCTCCCTTAAAGTCCTTTATAGATTTCAAGTCGGGAATAGAGCAGTGGCTTATTCGGCGCTATATCACAATTCATTCATTCTCGGGCATAGCTGTTCACGAAACGTGGCATGGGACATCTGTCGGCGGCGGGAGTCTTACATCTGAGCGAGAGGTCAGACCAATCCCATTCATCCTGGTCCGATCCGAACGGATCTTGTTGAATGAATTGATCCATTGTTGTATGCCCTAGTTCTTAGTGAATTTTTTCTTACCACATTTTTTGAAATTAAAAGCCCGCCGTACTTCCTTTGACTACTCCTGAGAGATATAGTGGAAACATTTTGTTATGGTTGAGAGTGGGGAGTGAAAAGACCAATGCAGTAGAGAACGACCGCATGAATCGGAATCCACTTATATTAAGACGGACGCTTTACTAATAAAGGAAAGAAAGGCTCCACGTTCTCCAAGTGGTTGATCTTAGCGTGCTAGCTGCTGCTTCATTTCGTATAGTGATAACGCTTTCTCTTTCTTAGCGCTCCGCCCCCCCCTTGTTTGTATAGGTTGGGGAACTCTGGTTGCGCGGCTTTCTCTTATAGGGGTCTATTTTCTTTTCTCTGACTTGACTCAGCTTGACCTACTTGACTCAGCGGTTAGAGTCTCGCTTTCATACGGCGAGAGTCATTGGTTCAAATCCAATAGTAGGTAAAACCGGCCGAAACCCCTGCTTTTGCCAGCATGACAGCAAGCACGGACTGGCAGCAAGGAGTCAACTGAATGACCAAAGCATCGGTTGCTTCTACTTGTGGCCTTCTTCGACCGCCTTGACACCTTAATATCAAGGAACCCCCCCTCTCTTCTTCTCTTCATGTATGTGGGCTGCCTGCCCCGTCCCGAATAGACGAACAGGAACAAGCTGAAGAAAGGCGCGAGAGAGAGAGGAGTTTTATACCCTCCCCTCTTCAAAAATTAGGTGAAGACCAAGGGGGCCGGAAAGCCCAACGGGAAACCTTTCACCACGCCACACGATTCTTTCGCGAAGCGCTCTCTCAGACGTTTCCACTCCTGCCCCCGCAAGCAAAGAGGTTTCAAGATACCAGGCGACCAAGTGAAAGTGAACAGCCCCGAGCAAATCTTCTAGAGAGCGTACCCTTTGTTTCTACTCTTTCTCTCTTCTAATCTAAGAAAAAGAATATAAATAGAAAAAGAAAAAGAAGAAGATTTTTTTCTATGGACCCCTTTTTCCTCCGACCAATGAGGTGATGACACATGCATGCGTGCATATGAACTTCTAAAAAGTGGGTTCCAAACCTGGGCGGCACTATGTAACTCAATCTATTATAGGGCTATTGGTGGATTCTTTTTTTTTTTTTTTTTTTTAGAATAGACTCTGAGATAGAGGATACTTTAAGGAGATTTTGTCGAGATAAGGACTTGCAAAAGTCGAGTAGTCGCAGAAGGAAGGTCTCAGACTCGCAGAAGACAAGTGAAAAGTATCTCGAGGTTTCGCCGCTTTGAAACAAGAAGTTTCAAAATATCGCAAAAATTCAGCGTGATTTTTCTCTAAAAAAAACTCGGAAGGTTCCGCCAGAAAGAGTTTGGGATTTTTTCGTTTGGTCTTTGGAAGTTCCCTGATTGGGTTGAGAACCTGATTGAAGAAGACCAGAATTTTTGAATACACGTAGATCTGCAGATCCAGTGTTTGAAGTTATTCTAGTGTGTTTCGATTTAGGGATTTCACAGTTCAGACAGAGACGTTGTTGAGTATGTGGCTTGACTTACTCCAAGGTGACTCAAGTTTCGATTGAGCAGTCATTTTTCATAGTAACGGGTCCTGCTTTAGCACCCTTTCACATTTTCAACTGTAGAGGGCGGTTTGTGACCTTCCAGTGAAACCGGAGACCAAAAGGTCATGAGAGATAGCAATAAGATGCATCCATTTCTAGGCTAATTCAGTGTCTTGTGGATGCTATCTATGAGGTAGTTAGACACGCCCCTTGGGGGATCCGTAACAAACTTGGCTGCATGTTTGTTTTGTACTTGTACAGTGGTCTTTCTCAATAGAATCCACTCAAATTAAGAAAAGACGCACAAACCCACACAAGCACACACACACATTAGCGACCGAGCTATAGCTCAAGCTGAGAGGATGATACCAACCACGCCTTCAAGGTAATTTTTGAAACCCGTGCAAAAATAGAACACGAGGTCAATACTGGATGTGAGAAAACCACTTTCTTTGTTATGGCACCACAAGCCCTAAAAAGTGTTTCTTGCGTTAATTGTCTTAAATTTCAAATGAATAACAAAGAATTCAATATTTTACATTCATACCAAACACAACCTAGTTCAAAATTGAAAGCCAACCACCAAGGGTCAAAGTCAAACTCTTTCTTCTCTTGCTTGAACTAACTTGCATGAAATTCTGGTAATGTAATAAATCATAGATTTAAGCAGATAAAACAGCTGGCTTCTGTGTTGCCTCTTCTGCCTTCTCATAATATTTGACAAGGACTTCCCAAGCGCCAGCAGGGCACAAAAAACCATCTGGAGGGTTCTCACCGTTTCTTGCATAAGTCCGCATCTGCAACAAAACAATGAGCATACCAAATTACATATAGTAAGTTTATATGACATGATTGTTTCCAACACCATTTAGATAAAAAATCTTCAACATTCACAAGCTCATTCCTCAGAAAAATAGCCAAGTACTCTTTTGCTCCTCGTAACAATTCTAGGGAGAAGGAGAAGGTTCATAATCATAAAAGGAAACTTCAACACCTTGAACACCAACTTTATGAAACCATGTGATAATTGTACAATAAGAAGCAAAAAGAACATGCAGGAAAGTGTACCCCTTCCAAGAATGCCACATTACCCTAGACTAAAGGACACACATAATTGGCAGCGCTAGCCTTTTCCTTTGTTTTCTTAAAAAAAGGTCTTACTATGACATAAAACAGATTTTCTTATTCGCTGTTATATTCTTTGCCAATGTTAATAGAACTTGAAATGTTTAAATCATCACATCCCATTGGTTTCTTCAATACTACATCCTAGGTATGCCTTACTGAACTATAACACCAATCACGGCACATGAGAAAAAATATGTAGATTTACCACACTAGAGTTGCAGGTAGCTCTTAGCCAAAAGTCAAACCTGGGACTTTCTGACCCAAACAGCCCAATATAACCCACTTATGGAGAAAAATTATAGACCAGGATCTATGCAAGAATTTTGAACTTCGAGGCTATCTTATAGATAGCTTTAATGACTCCTTTCAGATCCATGGAGCCTGCTGAGATAACCAGGGAATCAGATACTGTTCCTACCTTGGTTCCAGAGATGAAGAGGAAATCTTTAGCACGAGATGGATCAAAAAATGCCATCTTCTTTGCCACAGTGTCGTATGCTGCCACCTGCACAATATAATGACAAAAGATTATTTAATGGCTTCATTGTGGGGAAAACATTAAAAGGAAGAATGCATGAACCTTGTATTTAAAACATCAGAATTCCATCACCTCTTATGCCACAGAACTTAAACCCAGCAAACACATTACAAACTCTCAAAAGTAAAGACGTAATAACCACCACATTGAGGTTAGATATGAACAGACATATCAAAGTGGAAGAAAAACAGTAAACAATGGCATCTCATGTACTAGACCTAGCCCAGTCTTGTAAGAGCATCTACTTGCTCTGCATTGTTTGGGAACCCATTGTTTTCTGTGCTGTCCTCAAAATGTTTAGTTTCTTACCCTCTTTTGCCTAGTCCAAATTAGCAGCAGCTGCAGCAAGTTTCTACATCAAGCTTCAGATATTTCGTAGCTTGCCATGTTATGTAACATTTCATTTATTCTTCCAATTTGAAAACATACTAAAACATGATCACTTAAACAAATTCCCACTCTGATTAATTTCAAGAGAGAGAACTGATAGTGTTGTACTATGTAATGACCGGCCATCTATCACGAGCTATTTCATTATTAAAGGAACTTATGTGAAAACATCATTTACCTAGTCCACAGCCAAGCCAAGGTCGCTAGAATTTAAAAACGAATGTAGACCATCTCTAGAATGGTGATTTCAAAAATTCTAGAACTGCCCATCGAGTATTTTTATTTAAATAACACCATTGTGTTTGTTGGTGTTTGTGCAAGTCTGGAATATCTTGTAGAGTAATTAATGCACTATAATCGGAATAGAAGATGGAGTTTTTTTTCTGGCCTTGGAAGATAATAAATTATAAGCAAGAAAATCAGGAGAGACAAAAAATAGAGGAGAAAAAGAGCTTCGACAGTCGAGGCAAGAAGCTATGATACCTGCCCTAAATGGCAAAATATTTCACTTCTCCAGGCCAGGAGCCGTGCTTAGCACCTTCTTTCCATGATCAGGGTCATATATAAAAAATCTCTCTTCTCTGTTGGGTGACCCATACCAGCAGAATCACGACCTACTATGTAAAAATTAGCACCTGCATTTATCCGTGCCTTGGCGTGCCACTGTACTTCAGTTGGACCTGCATAATGCATAGGTGATGGGAATATGGCAACAATGGTAGTCTCAGGGTCAAGAACTCCATCTTCTAGAACCTGTTTGAAAAAAAATCCATGAACACCCATTCCACAGCAAATAGACTCATTTTAGAGAAATGAAAAACAAAAAGAATGGCATCGATTTTCCTAGGGTGTCAAAATATTTGTTATCACAGCATGGCTCATCAGATCATCATTATCAAAGGCTATATAGAGGAAATTGAAAAAAAGAACCTTGCTGTGTTGTTCCATCCGAACATCCAAAGGCACATCATCAGCCTTTGTGAAACCTCCTAAAGGATGAAGCAGTAGAATTGGATTCTTGTAACCCATTTCCAAAAGTCGCCTGCGTGTATCATTCATCAATAAGGCATGCCCATTATGCACAGGGTTCCTTAACTGAAATGTAAAAACTGCATCAGCCTGACGCCTATCAAATTCCTTCCGGAGTTGTTGGGGAAAGAGCCTGTAGTGATCAAGCCCATCATTCTATTTGATAGGCTTTAGCACTTCCAGATCTCCACCTATGAGCCAATTTCCAGCTGGCTTTGAAAAACCTCGACATATGGCAATCCTGGTGCGGTTGTACCCCACGTTCTAGCTATTCTTTCTTCTTTGTTATGCTTGTATATCTCAATACTGAAAAAAAACAAAATTTCAATTTAGGAAATATCCTTTGGCTAAGGGAAGAGAGTAAAATAACTTGGCGGACATTGAGCTAGGTACATAATTAGAATTCAATTTTGAATCTTAAAAGGCAATGCAACAAGACTCAATGAAAAATTACAAAAGGAAAAGCAATTGGCTTCACAAAACAAATGGGGGTGGGTGTGAGGGGTGACTGTCTAAAAGACAACATGATTGGTTTTTGCTAAGATCCCCATCAATACTGAATTCAATTGGTGTCATGCCCAACTGGAGTCGGTTTCCCCACAATGTGACAGCCCCTTCACTGAAAAATTCTGGTCCCATACAACTCATAACAAACTTAGCTGAAAAGAACCTACTCTCGATGATAAGAGCCTTTACTTTCTATTCTATTAGTTAAATGCTAGCGCGCTACTTCTAGCAGAAAGCTTTACTAATAGGGCTTTTTTTATAGATTAATAGGTGAGTAAGGGGCTGCTTCTTAGCGCTCCAGGAAATGAGATTCCGACCAAGAACAAAAGCCCGAGGTAGAGCGTCGGTCGTCAGGGCAGCCTGCCTTCCTTTATTTTTAAAGAGTAGGGGCGGATAGCTTGGCACCCGGAGATATAGGCGTAGCGCAGGGCAGGATGGACAAGATAAGAATTCAAGAGTATACTTTGTTTGGGTTAGACGAAGTCCAGAGGTGGAGCGAGATACCTCCATGCCGAGCGAGAAAGTAATGCAGCGGATGAAAGAGACAAATTGGTTGCCAAGCTCCTTGATGAAATCGAATAAAAGAGAAGAATCATTCCCGGTGAGAATGTTATCGTCAACATATAAAAGAAGAATGAGGCAACGACCATGACGTCGACAAACAAACATGGAAGAATCCGCACGGCTACAGTGGAACCCTTTTTCAAAAATAAAGCAGTGAGAAACGAGCTAAATTTCTGAAAGCAGGCCCCCTTCTTAGCTCTTGGTGCCTGCTTTAGTTGTCGGAGGCCGTAACGTAAATCGCTTTCTTGAGCTTGCATACCAAGTTAGGATTCCTAGGAGAAGAGAAGCCTGGAGTTGGAGGAGGCTGAATAGAAACTTATTCTTGCGAATCCCCCCTTCCCTTATGTTGTTGAAAGGCATTCTTCACGTCAAGTTGAAATAAGGGCCACTTCTTGATTGCAGCCAAAGAAAGAATACCAGGAATGGTGGTCATTTTAGCAACCTGGGGCAAATGTTTTCCCTATCTTTAAAGGGGTTCGACTCAACTTCCTAACGGAAGCCTTTAGCTACTAATCTAGCTTTGTATCTCTCTATCGAGCCATCTGCTTTATGCTTGATCTTGGTAAATCCACTTGCAGCCAATGGCTTGTTTCCCTGCAGGCAATGAGACTAAGTCTTATTCTTTTTTTTCCTGGGCATTGATTTCTTCCTGCATAGCATTTCTCCAGCAAGAATGATTGAAGGCTTCAGCAAATAATTCAGGTTCATGAGAAGATTGAACTGACATGAGGTAAGCTCGATGTTTTGGGGACATAAGATAAGACAAAAATACTTCAACAAGATAAGAAACTTGAGAGGATCGACGAACCTGAGAGAGAGATCCAGAATCTGAGGAAGCGACTGGCAGGGAAGCAACTGGGTTAGACTGCTGATCTTCTGGAGTAGTCTTACCCTGGGAAACAGACTGTAATCGCCGCCGAGAATAAACATGCTGTGCCGGGTGATTGGAATCCTCTTAGGTCAGCTGAACAGGCTGACAATCGGCAGAAGATGCTGGCCTGAAGAGTGAGGCTGATCCGTAACATCAACTGCAGAAGAATGAGGTTCGAGTTTATGAACAGGAGAAGGCCGCAATACATCTCCATCACCATTCTCCCCCGGGGCTGATAAATTAGGTTAAGGAAAATATGAGGCGACCCCATTAAAGATAACATTCAAGGATACATCGACTCTCTTGGATTTCACGTCATAGCATCTATACCCGGACTGAGCATATCCAAGAAAGACACAAGTGGTTTCCTTGGGGACAATTTTTCTCTTAACTGCGCAGGAATATGAAAACAAAACACGTGCATTCAAACACTCGCAAATGCTATAGGATGGTGCTGCCCCAGTAAGAAGTTCGTGAGGTGCCGCTGCAGCTTATTCCCTCTCTCTTCCCCCCCAAAAAAAAGGAGAGAGATGTCCCGTCCCTTCTTTATGCACATCCATATACATAGCCAGACACAAAGGTGTACAATCCGGTAAAAATCTGCGGTTCTTGAAATTCATGAAGAGTCTCTTGTTCTCTTACTTGCTCTAGTGGCTGGCAAAGGCCAACCGAGAGGGGAGAACGAATGGCTCAGGAATCGACTGGTTCCGAGCGGACTTGTGGGGCTGCTGCTTGGATTATCGTAGAATAAGAGGAGCCGTCTTAGGTAATTACTTCACTTAAAAGACAGATGCCGCCGCTGCGAGGCGAAGGAGTAACTTGTCTGGTCTTGCGGTGCACTCACTCCCGTTACGAGAATGAAAAAAGCCCCAGCTCGACTCGAGACCAAGATTCCTTACAACTCGCACCAATAGCGGCACTGAACGGCCGGAGATTGATTGAAAAGGCAGCCCAGCCAGCCCGCCCCTTTAGTGATTGTGATCAAGAGCACACACTGGACCTGACCCACTAATCATCATCTCATCTGACGCGAAGCAAAAAGAAGGGGGAACCTTGACTTCCCAGCCGCCCCTCCCTAGCCGCCTACCTACTCGTGCTCGTAGCTCGATCGGGGGTCAAGAGTGTGGTCCGGCGGAAAAATAGAAGTCGTCCGTATCAAGTGATACGTGAATTGCTCAGTAGTGCTTCGCCACTACCGTAGCTGGCGGAAATAGCTTAATGGTAGAGCATAGCCTTGCCAAGGCTGAGGTTGAGGGTTCAAGTCCCTCCTTCCGCTCTAGGCTTCGTCGTTTAGTGATAACGAGTGGAGTAGGCAGCGAGTAGAGTGCATAAGCCCCTTTAGAGATAGAGGCGAGCAGCAAGCAGTCCCTTGTATAGGGAGGCTTGCCTGAACTTTCTTACTAAAAAAGGGGAAAGCCAAAACCTACTCCTAACAGGTTGCTGGCTTTTCAGCCGTTGCGCGCTAGCGTTTTCCCTTACTAGTAAAGGGGCTGCTAGTTGTAGCGCGCAGTGTACTAGTGAATAGGAAAAGCGGATTGAGATTACTAATGACGGATGGAGGTTGAGGATAGAACATGTTCGGTGCCTCGCCCTTGTCTCCTTCGCCGTAGACTGCAAATGATGGGAATTCTATCGATAAAGAAGAGGCATAGGCATCGCCTCTCGATCCAATCCGTCTTCCCTGGCCTCCTCAACACACTCTTGATACGATACGAAAAAACCTCCCACCATAACCATAGAGAAGAGATCTAAAGTCTGGGTCCCCCCGATCACCCTTTCCTTTGAACCTGAACTGGTCGAGAGAGATGAACCCGCACCCCATTTTTTAACCTTCGAACCGAAACCCCCAACTAGAGATGGAATTCCAGAACCTAAACAACTCAGTTGAGAGCTCCGTGACCGTTCAAGGGAAGGTCCACCAATTATTGATAGGCCATTCCCCCCCTATCCGTCTCTTGATCCCTCATTCCACTAATCCGTTGTTACTGATTCATTCAAGGCATAGACTCCCCACTTCTTTGTCTTATTAGCGCAGGTGTTCGTCAACGATGAAAGCCGCTGAACTTAAGACTCTTTTTGAGAAAGAGGGCTAGGCCCAGGAGAGGAGGGCTTTCAGGGACTGGGGAAGACGGGTGGATTATAGAGCTAAGGGCGGATCGAAGGTTTGTCCATTGGGATTGGACGAGCCTCGACTGGGCCAGCATTGATGAAAAAATGAAAGAATCAAAACTTCTCCCATCGCGTCATTAACCGGTGTAGGATTAAAGATCAGGTCCAGGATTCGAGTCAAATCGACCTTCCCTCTCATCCCAGGGTTTGGCAAGGAATTCAATCAAATGTTCGTTGTTCAATATCTCGGCTGCTCAAGAAGTTGGACTAGCTGCTCCTCCGACCCGGAGTGGATTCTAGGGGAAGGGCAGAGCCTCACCTTGCAGTAGGAAGGTGTTCGTTGCTGGGACGGGTTCCAACTGGTGAAGGGAGGAGGAATTCAATACTCCGATCTTACTGGGGATTCATCACTGGCTAGGGCTTTCGAATCAAAGCATGGGCATCTGCAACTAAGAGGGAGCAGTAGATCGTCGATTGACGAGCCGGGTCAGTAAACTTCTATTGGGACTTCTATTGATTCTTGATTCGACTAGAGGGGCTCCTAGCAGCAAACTTGTATGAAGGGCCCCATGGAGACGCAGGAGATGCAGGAGCCGCCAGCCGGATCGACCAATAAATGATAGGCCAGAGGGATGGGCTCATTCGACTAATCAGAGATCCCTGGCCCTACCTAACACAGAGATGTCCCTGAAATAGGGGATTGGTTGATCGGAAAGCTCAGGCAGGAGTAGGACATTCCATAAAAATCTTTCTGATCCGCTAGCTGGTGGTCCTCTAAAATCAATCCCATTTTTTCATCGACAGGTCAGGTAGGGTGAATTCTAAGGTTCCTTATTCCGGTTGTAAAGCGGAATAATTCTCCCTGCCCCACCAGCAGTCCGCGTTTTTGACCTGAAAGGAATTGTGAAAATGAAACAAAAATCTGTGTTCACTATCTATGGAGTGGAGTGACTATCTATCCTTAATCTCCTCTTCCCTATCTCCCCCTTTCTCGCCGGCAGGAAAATCCATTTCTTTTCTTGTATTCTTTATTATGATTGATCTGTAGAAAAAAGGCACTCTTCCTAATCCGAGTTTGAGATGGAAGAAGACCCAGACGTAGAGTCCCGTCGGCCGGGAAGGGATTTTTTCTATTGATTTTTTGACTCCCTTCTTTTCTTCGAGGGAAAGCCCTTTCCAGATGGAGTAGTGCATCTCTGTCTTGAAAGCCCGCCCTATAGATAGGAACTCCTATCTCTACTGCCCCGAAGATTCTTTTTTTTTCGTGGTGGAGTGCTTCGAATAGGATCCGATCCCATCCCAGCAGTCAAACTCCTTCCTGACCCGGCTCACCTGCCTCTGAAGCTGGAATGCCTTTCTAGAGGAGACTACCCGAGGAATCGAAAAGTTTGAAGTGGGATATGGAATGTGATTGGTGATGGATGGTGGTTATGAAATCAGTTCTGCATCAGATGATGAGCCCATGCGAAAACTTTCTCTTTTATTGGCGCCCGGCTATTAGATTGAGTCGAAAGCCTACCAACGCATAAAAGTTCCGATTCGAGCGAGAGCCCAAACGGGGGAGGCGAGAACATCTTGATCGAAAGCTCTACTGTTCTGAATAGTGAGAAAGAATTTTCAAAATTAGATCAAATCGATCGAGAATCTCATCATCTGTTAGGTGAGCCAACCGACCGATCGAGTTGGGCTGGGCGTCTATGTCACAGAACCTTTCTTCTAGCCAAGAATCCCATTATTGATCGAATCGGGGCGGATCCAATGAATTGGTAAATGAAAAATCTACCCGTTTTAACACTTAGAAAAAAAACCTAGAAAAGGCGAGGCAAGGGGCTCTCCATCTGACGGAAGATTGTGTCCAGGATCTGGTAATCTAAGCCTTGCTTCTTCTGGTCGGCTCGTATTAGCCTGTGCTTTATTACAGGTAGTCATTCCCCCCGTTCCTTTAGTCTTTTCAACGCGTAACCCGTGGGGGAAAAGTATTCAAGCCCGCACATCTGAGATCTGATAACCCAACGGCGGATACTGAGGCCAAAAAGGAATCCCAGGTGACGGAAGAAGATAATGAAGTAATTAAGCAATTGAAGAAGACTCAGGCGAACATTTCCATATGGGGCCTTCGCTTCATTAGAAATTTGACCCGGACCTTCTTTCTTCTCCTGCGGAGCCCTGAGAAAGTCACCGGCGGCAGGTTAGTACAGTTCTCCTGCTGCTGATTTGGCCCTGCGCTGATTCAGGAGCTTCTTCTTTAGTCTAGGATTCTAAATAATAAGAAAATCAAAAGAAACGGCTGGGCGAGAACAAGAAGCGGTCGTCGTCCGGCGGCCGTCTACTAAGCGAAGAACCGCTCGCTGCCTTTTCTTCTCTTCGCGAATAAGATGTGCAGGTAGCCTAGGAGAAGAGAAGCAAGCTACCTTCGCCTACCTCCCATCTATATCTATAGGCGGCAATGGTAAGAGCTGGTAAGCATGGTAACAGTATCGGCGGCCGGGAGCCGGCGCTCCGCGTTCTATCTAGGTTCTGCTCTTACGTACGCCCCACCTCACATAGAAGAGGGGGAAGCCCTTCAATAGAAGAACCCGTGTGAGTGGGAGGGGATTGAATCATTCATTCATCGGAAACGTCTTCTTACGTGATCCATTTCATGTCCACTCTAATTAGTTATCAAAAAGCCTACTTTACAAAGGGAACCGTTGTTTCCCGGGAACCTTGCGGTTCCCGCGGCCGTATCGGCCCGGTAACCTTCGTCACCGTCAGTTCCCGCAACCAAGCCTTTTTTTTTATGTCTTTCTTTCTGAAGGGCTTGCGGTTCATTACAATTACACCAAAAGCTTTCAGTGAACTATTGAAGCTATCGAGAGAGTACCAAATGCTGACGGTGACGAAGGTTACCGACTTTCGGTGGACGCGGAGCCAACGAGTTCATTCGAACAGCGTAACGAGTCTAAGGGCGGCTTGAAAGGAATGGACGGGCGTAGGCTTAATAGTGAACGCAGACCCCCCTGCTTGCTTATAGATATGAGATCAATGACTTAAAAGACAGATAAATGCCGAGAAAAACTGTTAGACTTCTTTATTGCGTTGCGAAGAGAGATCGAAGACGATGATTTTCTGACGCAGTGCGGGCACTGGATGGAAAAGACAGAGAAGAGAACAACCCACCGGAAGGGCATACCTCAAGGAGCACCAATCTCCCCCGGCAAACATCTATCTGCACGAAGCCGACCTATGGATAGAAAGAAATATGAAAGAAAAAAGATGCTTTGAGAGTGTGAGATAGGCGGACGGGGGGTACGCAGCCGAACAACCGCAGGGGCTTACAGCAGTGATAGCTGAACTAACCAGACTAACCAGATGGGCCGCCCAAAACCTGGAGCTGACATTTCAATCGGAAATCAACGTCGGATCCCGGCTATCCGAAAAACGTAGACTGAAGCGGAGGATCACGAAATGCAACACAACAAGGGGCGAACCAAGCGCTTGCGCGAAGGAAGAAGCGAATCAATCAGAATGGAGACAGGGAGGAAAGGCGAAAGAGAGATTTTCGAGCTTGCAAGCAGCAAGCAACAACGGCTTTTCAGCCGTTGCGCGCTAGCTTGTAGTTTAGGGGTATAGTAGGGGTGCCCTTTTCAAAACTTATAAAAACTCTACTACTATTATATATTCTATATAAGATATTAAATATTATATTTATATAAGGTAAGCTTTTTCTTTATATAAGGTAAGCTTTTTCTTTTGATTTTGGAACCCTAGTTTTGGAGTTTTCCGCAACCTATACCTTACTAATATTACTAATAAAAAGAAAAACAAAGGGCTTTTTCAGCTGCATCGTACTGCCGCATAAACAATGGATCCGCCGGGCTCGGGCTGGGCTGGATGAGCAACCTTCTATCTGGCCTATATACCAGTAGTGGAGTGCTACTTTCAATCAGAAAAGGAAAATTGAGCAAGGCAAGGGAGAAAGAAGTTGTCCCCTCTTCTCTGGTAAGCCGCCGCCGGTCATATAGAGCGCTCCGCCCGCCACCTCATGTTCCAAAGTTAAACGATTGTTCTTCCCCCTCTTTTTCTACATATGCGGTGGCGGGTTTGGCTAGGTAACATAATGGAAATGTATCGGACTGCAAATCCTGGAATGACGGTTCGACCCCGTCCTTGGCCTCGGGGAGTGGCGAGCAGCACTGAACTTGAATTAATCAAATGGCATAAGGGAGCTTTCCTTTGTTAGAAATCCACAGACAAGATACTGGAACTTCCAAACCAAAGAAATGCAACATGAGAAGGAGCTTTTTACGTTACGCTTCAAATTCCGTTTTTAGAATACGCCCTATGGTCGATCGAAGGTCCTATGCCAGTTAAACTCAAATCTATCTTACCTTCAATCCATCTTTGTTCAGCCAGCTCATAACAAAATGTTAGACCGGGCTCACACAACCGAATTGGTTGAGGAAACCCCAGCGACCAAGCACTCCCGCCCCCAAAAGCGGAGACCGAACAACCGCCAGGTTGTCGAGGACACGTCTGATTCGGAGGCGGGCGCCCTCTAAGTTTACCACCCTACCCACCACTAATGGACTATGAGGGGGACAGGCGAACGGGAACCGACCGAGAACCCGAACTGATTGACTGGCTGACCCTTCATACTCGATTCATTAGGGTCGGAGATGGATGAAACCAATCAAAAGTGCAAATCGCGCAAGCGA
>CANTUQ010000266.1:192500-227500 GCA_947683425.1 Excoecaria cochinchinensis
GAAAAGAATAAGATGCTGCTCTCCCTCCCTCTGTCTTTTCTCGCTTTGCTAATTTTCCCCTCTAAGGCGGGCCGGGCGCTTATTAGTAAAAAAAAAAAGGGGGCGCGGGAGGAAGAAACCTAAGAGAAGAGTGTTTTCTCTTAGGTCCTTCTTTTTTCAGTGCAACACAGGAAAGGGCCCTCTTTTTGTCATTCTTGCAGCTTTCCAGATTTTGTATTGAACGCATGGCGTAGCTAGGACCTTCAAATCATGTTTGAGCCTATGTTCAAAACCACCCCCCCCTATTTGAATGAATAAGGCTGGAAAGAATGCCCGCCAAGTTCAGATAAGGGAATGCTTCCCCCAACCATTAAAGGAAAGGCTCGACGAAGGAGGGGAGATGCGGCGGGGGAAGGAAAACGCTTTCGGAGATCGAGATTTTCTTTGTTTTTCATCGAAAACGAAGAAGGCCGAGGATGGTCTACGGTGCGTGTTATCTGAAGGGAACACGCTTTTTCGACCGCGGTGGTATGATTGCCGGACCCTCTCCTCGTTCCGACCGCTGGCCCATTGGGATAGCAGCCTTCGGGCTTTGCCTGCCCTTTCTAATAAAGAATTCCAGCTCGGCCCGGGAAAGCGCTGGCAACAACAGAAAGGAAGGGGTCCATGTAGCTGCTGCGCCCGCCCCCTTCTTAGTCAATGGGGCAGCAGGTTCGGCATCTACTAGAAAAGAGAGAATCCACTTCATATAACCACGCCTCCGCTAGGCAGCGTGTGGAATGGCCGAGAGCGGACCTTTTTGGATATATAATCCAAGTCGAGAGTGGAGTTACGGGAACAGCCGTCTGATGGAAAACTACTTTCACGTTCGGTTCAGAGAGCACTTTTTTCGTTGAAAATTCCTCGTTCCCTTTCGTGTGAATTCCCCAGCGGCGAATTTCAAACTTGTGGGGCCCTATCTATTCCATCTCTCGAGCCCCGAGGAAAACCCCCTCCCCTTCGGACTCCATATCTCTTTTGACTCTATATATGTGGGCACCTGATATCTATGAGGGTTCACCCACCCCGGTTACAGCATTCCTTTCTATTGCGCCTAAAATATCTATTTTTGCTAATATTTCACGTCTTTCTATTTATGGTTCCTATGGAGCTACATTGCAACAAATCTTCTTTTTCTGCAGCATTGCTTCTATGATCTTAGGAGCACTGGCCGCCATGGCCCAAACGAAAGTAAAAAGACCTCTAGCTCATAGTTCAATTGGACATGTAGGTTATATTCGTACTGGGTTCTCATGTGGAACCATAGAAGGAATTCAATCACTACTAATTGGTATCTTTATTTATGCATTAATGACGATAGATGCATTCGCCATAGTTTTAGCATTACGGCAAACCCGTGTAAAATATATAGCGGATTTGGGCGCTCTAGCCAAAACGAATCCTATTTCGGCAATTACCTTCTCAATTACTATGTTTTCATACGCAGGAATACCCCCGTTAGCCGGCTTTTGTAGCAAATTCTATTTGTTCTTCGCCGCTTTGGGTTGTGGGGCTTACTTCCTAGCCCCAGTGGGAGTAGTGACTAGCGTTATAGGTCGTTGGGCGGCCGGAAGGTTGCCACGAGTAAGTAAGTTTGGGGGACCGAAGGCAGTTCTCCGTGCACCGGACACGTAGCTTACCGAATCAGTTGCGACACGGATGGGAATGCATGCTACGAAAGATAGGGTCGAGTCTGATACATCAACCGTCTACTCAATATCCTTGTACGAGTCCACAATCACTACACGAGATGAACCTTGGTTTGGTGAATTGAAGTTGGCCTTAGGTGTAATAGGACTCCCAGTTACTGCGCGCGATCGTATACTGAGGTGCTCCCCGCCGGTTGTTGGAACGACGCGAGCCAGGCTGGGCCTCGATTCAGAAAGATGAAGGGCCAAAAAGTAGAAAAAGGGGGTTACAAATTCCCCATCTCATTGGGGGCGGAAAACGAATCGACATCTCGATTTGAAAATACCTTTTCTATTTTAGTTGGGAAAGAACGGCGAAGTCCATCCGGACCGTCCAATGAAGAATAAGAGGAGAACAAAGCGCCAATGGCGCGCGAAGCGCACGCGGAACGGGCACGGAAAAAAAGAAGTGTGGAGGAGAAGCAGCCGAGCTCATTCCCTTCGCTTCCTGGGCCCAAAGCAGTGCAGTCTTTCCTGGTCAAATCAAGGATTTGGGGCTTCTTGCTACGCTACTTAACTATATAAATACTAACTATATAAATACTATAGAAATCCATTATCTATAATATATATATGAATAGAAAGATAGATCCATCCATCTATCCTATCCGATTTCGATTTAAATATCTAAAAAAGAATCGATTTCATTCAACGTTTGATTCAAAGAACTGCGCTTAGCCCCCCCCGCTCATGAAACGGCTCTGCTGCAATGGATGGCAGAGGGTCCGTAGTACCCAAAGCACTGGAGTGATCCAGTAGCCGGGAAGGGGCCTAGAAGTGCCTACTACTATACCACACTACACTTGGCTCTACACATTTACAGAGCTAACCCCTCCCCTGTCCAGTGCCTGGCAGAGCTAAGGGGCTTCAATCCTTATTCCTTATCCCCATCTTCGCCCGGGCTAAGGAGGCCTTACTTATTCAGGGGGGAGAGTGGAGCCTCGAGAAGCACTGTTGAGAGGAAGATCCTTGGCCCCTCTTCATTCTCTACAGGTTCTTCAACATAGGTGACAAGGAGCGAGGCAGAGATGGAAGAGATCGAACACGGGAATAAGAAAGACTACGTTCCTTTTTTATCATTTTGATAGAGGGGGATGGAGAAAGTTGACAAAACAGACTCGCATTTCCCGGTCGAAAAGATGGGTTCCTTTTTCGTCTCGCATTTCTCATAGAACAAATACGGGAAAAAAAATCATATTGAAAACGTTCCTAACCCAAACCCTTCCTTCGTCTGTGTATTGTAAGTGATCCGAACCTGCCCGGAGCGAGCCTCCCATAGAGGCAAGTGAAGTTGGTGAGCCGTATGATGGGCAACTATCTCTTGCGGTTCGGAGAGGACTCAGCTGTTAGTTAGTACCCCCTCGGTTTCGGGGTGGACTCTTTCACTCTATTTTATTATATACGCTTAGCGAAAAGAATGTTTTTTGATACACCTAGGACATGGATTCTATATGAACCAATGGATCGTAACAAGTCGTTACTACTAGCAATGACTTCCTCTTTCATTACTTCATCCTTTCTATATCCCTCTCCCTTGTTCTCAGTTACTCATCAAATGGCACTCAGTTCATATCTTTAAGTTCGATCATTGACAAGGTTCAAAGAAAGGGTTGTCAAAGCATGAGAAGGAGTAGTTAATTGAAAGGAATGAGTAAGCACAAGGTGAAAAGAAAAAGGGTATCACGCGGCGTTCAGAACCAGCCTAGAAGTCAAAGAAGTATAAAATAAAGATGACCATGTTCCCTTTTTGGAAGATATACTTGTACTTTTTTATATACCGTCTAGAGAATTTCATCAGAAAAGTCAAGTTGCTTAAATGGCTCTTGTCTTACTATTATTTACCAGCCTTCCAATATGACAAAACCACCAATTGGAGGGATCGGTTAAATTATTATAAGAAGTGCTTCTTAGCCACTTGGAAGCTTTATTTACTTCTTTGGGAAGAAGAGGAAAAGGAAAGGGAGAAGGAGAGGAGGAAAAGGGAGAAGAAAAAAAAGCCTGAGTGGTAGACAAGAAGGATTACAAGGTTCAAAGAAAGGGTCGGAATGGATGAGATAAATAAGAAGGCTAAGAAGGAGTAAAGAAGCTCGAACGAAAAGGAGAGGACAGGGAAAGAAGCTCGACCAGAGGGAGAGGAGTGGGAGGAGTTGAGATCCAGTGCGCTAAAACTCTTCTTCCCACCGGAAAGAGCTTGAAGCTATACCCCTTTTCTTTCAAGTTGAGCTTCGATCCTTGATCCTACTGCCCCAGTGGAAATTCTAAAAATAAGGTAGGAAAATCCCTTGAAGAAAGGCTTTAGAAAGAGCCCTACGCAAAGTCCTTGCCAGTAGCTACGCTCCCTACCCCTTCTCGGAAAGCAGAGTAAGGGTGCCTCTATATAGAATAGATGCAAATCTGTTTTTCTTTTCAAGAATTCTCACTTGGGATCTCATTTCTAGAGCAATTGAACTTTGATTTTGCCCTGAGTTTCAATCAGACTAAGTTGAGAGGTAGCCTGTAGGAGAAGGGGTTTACCTATTCATATAGTTCTTCTTTAGTCTTTAGTCATTCCCTAACCCTTTTTCATATTAGCGTAAGCAATCGTTGAATAACCTTAAAAGGATATCAAACTCTGGTTTAGAAGCCGTCCGAAAGAAGTTTCTTGCCCTAATGTCCAATTTGACTTTGACTTTACTAGCCTATGTGCAGAATTCTCCTTTCTAGCTTTGAAAGCATCCACGAATGAGCACCTGAAGAGCCTAGCTAGATAATCCGCGCATTTCTTTCCTTCTCGAAGGATATGTTGAATAGCACAACAACAATTCTGCCCAATCAACTCGTGTATGAGAATTCTCATTATCAATTAGAACGGTGCAAAATTCCCTCAACTGTCTTTACGGCTCCTCTTCCTTTCGATCAAGTGTGGGTTGAAGCAGCTCTGATACCATCCCTGACTCGGTCACAGCCGGACCTGATTCCATAGCTACGGTCACACCACCTACAGGAGTGAGACTCGGCCTTGATTGACTATTGAAAAAGATTTCCTTAATACAGATACAGGGGCAAATTCTGGGGTTTGTACTAGAGTGACGAAAACAAAGCCCAGTTCTTGTCGAATCTCTAAAGATCGGGTGATGACTACGAGACTTAGCGCTGAGACTTTTCCTCTCTTTCAATATCTCATGTCATACCTCGGATTCGCTTCTTCATAGGCCTCGCTCCTCTCCCTTTCATTCGAGTGCTTAATCGAAGAGCTCAGGTTCTACCTTTCCCCTTTCTTTCCTATTTCGAAACCTGATAGTCGAGCTTCCGTTGGTCGCCCCTTTATCTTTCTTCTCTTTTGTCCCGAACTCGGCCTTCAAAAGAAGATTAGTTCCGCCTCTTTCCTCGGGCATGAACCCGACCTGTCAATAACTCTGATTTAACTGTCAGGCTAGCGTTATGCTTCACACATGTAATTCTATGCAGGTTTCCTGAAACCTTATCGAGACCCTAAACTGAAGTTTTACAGCCGGCCTCTTCATGCAACTGAAAGATGCTCGAGACTTTCAGTACCTAGTCTCATTAGCCTTTTGCTTCGAGAAGAGGTAGCTTCCTTTTCTCTTCATTTACTCTGTTAAACAAAAGCATCCTGGCGTAAGCCAAGTATTCTTACCCTGATCTCATTACCTTATAGGGATATCTTTTGCAGGTTTAATAGCTAGAAGACTCTTTTTGCTGCTCTTAGTCCTGCTAAACTCTTACATTCTTCTATTCAGAAGATCGGATTCACTGTACTAGAACCTTCTCGGGACCCTAAACGATGAGTTTGCCCGCAAAGCTGTAGTATCAGTAGCTTTGGACTGTGAATGCAGTGAAAGTATGGAATCCACCCTGATGCTAATGCTAAGATGCTAAGCATCAGAGAAAGTACCCCACGAACCTTCGACTTGTCTTAGGTAGCTGTCACAGCTGGTCCGTACGTCAGCTGACGTCATAGGAGCAGGCCAATGTTTGGTTCGAAACAGCTCTGCCACGCTGAAGAATTCGAAGGCTTTTGCTACGCTGAGCTGTCTGACGAGCTGTCAGCTGTAGCTTAGATTCCTTAGGGAGCGGTGGTTCTTCGTACGGATTCGGCCTAAGAGCGGTGATTAGGGATAATGTTTTTTTTTGGTTCAAAACCAAAAAATTCATCACAGGAGAAAAAAAGGCAGCGTAGACGATAGATTCATCGGAGAAAGAGTAGGAGCGGAAACGGAGACATTAGGCGCCAGCTTAGACCTTGGTAGCCCTTTCTTCTTCGAAACCTCAGCGGATATGGCAGCCCCAGGGTTTCCTCTTTTTAGAGGACGATTTGTCCAAAACAGACCTTGCGCCCGCTTCTAAGCGACGAGCTTCTGCCAGAAGTTTGGCAGCCCTAAGACTAAGGGACTAATCACGTTCACCTCATCTGATGCTGAAGAAATAAGGTGCACTAGGTCTTCTTGTCCCTGGGCATCCTCTATGAGATTCACAGATGCGCTGCTCCCTACTGGTGAACTTACCGAATGTGGCGGGAGAGTCTCAGTCCGTGTTCAACGCCTGCTTGACTAGCGCAAAAGGAGGCAGCTGGAGTGTGTAGATGGGCTTTGAATAAGAGTTGGGTGAACTTTTTCCAATAATGCCAACGATGGATGAAATTATGGACTGCCTGTCGGGAGCGTGTTACTTTTCAAAGCTTACCTTCTTTTTATTAAATTACCTTGTCTCAATAATAACAAGCAAAACTGGGTCATGAGTCTCGAATTGAACGAATAAATTCATCATACCCGGCACCTCTCACATTCCAGAATCTTCATCTCAAAAACAATTGATTGATGGTGTGGAAACATGGGATTAGTGGCCATTCGAGGCCTGAACTCCGTCGACGACGCCGTCTGATCCAAGATTAGCAACCTCTCTTTCTCCCATGGAGGGATCCTCACTGACGCATTCAGGGCTATGCAGTTGAAGCGTTCCAACCATATAGAAGGAATCCACACCATTATCTCGTCGTCTTGTCGTTTCTTTTTGTGAAAAGGTCTTTGGTATATATGTCACATCTACTGCGCATCGAGCTTGCTGGCAGAAGTCAAGCACTATCCACACCCGCTGACTTTTGGTGGGAAATCGACCATTTCCCCGGTTGCCTTAGACCCTCATAAGTCAACTCCTCTTGCAAAGCAACGTACCGGTGACTGCTTTAGCTTTAACTCTCATTCCATGGGACCGCCTTCAACACATAAGCCGACCCACCTCTGCCATAGCAGCATTCAACCATCTAAGAAAGATGTTCTGTTCGGCTGGCACGTCTACCTCAACTACAAGGGTTCTGTCCCTCCCTCAATCAAATAAGACTTTTCCGTCCCACAACGAATCTAAAGATTCTCCTCCCGAAATACATGAAATAGCTTCTGCTGAAGCAAATTCCATCCAGATGGTTGCATTTGAACCAGCCGGAAGTGCATAGCTGTAGGCACTTTCCTCAAATCTAGGATCTATTGAGAACTACGAAAAAGTGATTTAACAATTTTCGTGGAATGGAAGATCCGCTTGAAGTTCATCGTTTGTTCATCCATCCGCTCTACCTCGCCTCGAGAAATAGAGAACAGGAAGGCTGCGCCCCTCTATCGGCAACTAACTAGAACCCTCTATTACGGAGCAAGTATAGGTGCCAGGCTTACTAACCTAGGAATGAATCTATGTTCAGAAAAAAGCCCTGCTCTTGCTTGCTGTCTGTATGTGGTAGGGTCTTCAAGCCCCACGCTCGATTCTCGAGATTCATGGGCCGTCTCGCGAAGATCTTCGATCCGAACCTTCGCATCTACTCTATATTAGAGGATGAACCACGCCTTCGCTATCGCAAGAATATAGCGATCGAAGACGCTCAGCAGCTTCACGTATTACGAAAGCCGTATTGCCCGAAGGGGGCATGCTGTAAGAGCGTAGGTGAGTGGTAAGCGTAGGAGGCGTGCCCGAAGGGAACCACACTCAAGAGATTCAATGGGAGCATTCACTCTCCCTCGATCGTAGAAAAAAGAGTAAGCAACTGAAGACATAAGCCCCTTTCCTTTTGTCTGGGTACACAGAAAAGCCTAAGACTGAAACTCCTATTGTCACAGCTACCGACCCAGCCCATCTGTCCCCGGAAGGTGAGCAACTCGCTGAGCGAGAATAAAGCCTATCCATGCCAGAGAGAAGACTAGCTTCATCCCCGTCCAATCCGAAACAGGATAGCTAGATCGAGCTGACCTACCTTCTTCCGGTCTTGATCGGAGGAGAAGAAGAAGCGGCAGCGGATAATAGTCGAAGGGTATTAGGTCAGCAGGAAGGCAGAAGGCAAAGGAATCAAATCCACTTGTTCAGTCGGCTCGCAACAGCGAATACGCGTTTGAAAGCTTTTTCCTTGCTAAAGGAGATCAAAGCGTGACTTTCCGGTCTTGGTCCTGTACTCTTTCTTAGTCAAGTCAGGTTATTCGCTCTTTCTATCAAACCGTTATAAGGATCAAAGACAATCTGTCTTGTTCCGGGGCTAGGACTTCTAGTTCCGTTTCCGTGCTCTAGGGCTTTCTTTGACTTCTAAGAGCAAGAGTTCTCATGAAATTAGGGAAGGTCGTAGATCACTTCTTTATATGCAGCGTCTTGATTGATTGATTCCCGTTTGCTTTGCTTGCCGAACTGTGCGCTTGTAGCTTTTGGTTAGCCTGTACTCGAGGGCAAGTCGCTCTAAAGGTAGACTCGGTGAAAGCTGTTAGGGCATAGGTGATTGCTTATATGAAATGTTCCGCTTCTTCCGTCTCTTCTGTTTGAGAGTCAAAGTAGCGGTGATGATTGATCAATTAACTCAGTTAGGGCCGGGCATGTTCGGTAAGCCTTTCCCTTCCCTGCTTTTCGGGTGCTGTGATGATACTATATAGAAAAGGGCTTTCGGCAGTTTAGCTCTTAAGCTAAGTGCGGGAATCAAGTCCAGTTCAAGGGGAAAGCGCTAGGTCTTTGCGTCGGTTGAAGAACCAATCCTTTACTAGCTTGGAGGCTTTTCACTCCACTCGCATGCTCCTATTAGTAGCTTTTAAATAAACAATCCATATGAAAGCTGTCAGTTGACGGGCTCGGAAGGCGATCAGGAAGTCAATCTTTCATTTCTTTCTGTTGGGCTATCTATTGCCTTAGAAATCCTTTTTTCTAAGAATATGGATTCTGACCCATATGTTTGGTTAAACGTGGTTTTCTCAGTAAGAAGATTGATGTCTAAATTGATGTCTAGAAAGGTATATTTCTTTGTCTTTGACAGGCTGAGCTTCAAGCGGCTTTCCCCGCTACAGACAGATGGGGAAATCACCATTCCACACCAATAGCATTGATGAAGATGGGATAGAATGAGGTTTTCCTTCCAAAGCCCTACCCTTGTTGGAAGGAAGGCTTACTGGTTGTTGCGATGGCTAGCCTGTGTAATAGCCCCCAGTCTCTTCTTTTCTTCCCCCGTAGCGGAGAAGGGACCATTTCTTTTGCTTCGAGGCAAGCGAATTAACGCACTAATACTTGTGCTTGACTCAGTCTCTCCGTCAGTCCTAAATCCGTCTCTTAGTCAATGTCGTAGTATGAAAAAAGGAAAATCCTTCATCTTATTTGATTACACTTCTCTTTTAAGCTCTTTCTCTTCCTACTGCGAAAGAAAAAGAAGGTATATGCGGTTCGGCTACTCAAAAGTACACAACATATTTTTTCACTTTTTTCTCTATGAGATCCCCTGTTCTTAGGCGCCTGCTTATTCGTTCGTCTCTGGGGAAGTTTCTTTAGTCTATTCTTTTTCGTTGTGGGGTCGTTTCTGTAAAAAAGAGCAATTTCTGAGCTGTCAATCTAAAACCCGGTGTCGATTTCGGCGACTCGGTAAGATGAATCTCTAGTTTTTGGGGTTAAACATCTCTATGCGCTCTACCGCTTTCCGCAAGTTTTTCTGGTATTTAGGCAGAGATGGAAAGTACAATAGCAGGAGATTCTTTCACAAGCTAGTCTGTAAGAGTGCCAGAGTGTGCATCCTCTTCTAAAGGAGCTGATTGATTAGCTAGTCCTGCACCGCCGGCTGCCGCTCTCGGGGGTATGCCTATTCGTACTGAGGAGGCGCTACAACATTTACTCTAAGTCGCGGTGTGAGGAATCGTACCCCGCCCTGCCATTGGGAGGGGAGGAGAAGAAGAAACTCGTTGTTCACTCTCTGGTAGTTGCTCAAGATCAAGTTCAACATCAATAGGGATCTGTAAAGGTAAAGCAATCGAAAGTCGTAGCTCAACAGATTGAGACTTCGAACTTCTTAGACGTTCGTGATGAAGGACGCAATGCCGTGTTAACTGTACTTCCCATTTTCTTGTCGCTAGATCGGCCGAAAGTAGCTCCACCTATAGCGGGTCGAGTTTATGGAAAAGAACTTGCTCAAGAGGCACATTATGTATTGGTGGATTCGAAACCGAGACATGGCCTTGAGACCTTCCCGAGCTTGCTCCATTCCGCAAGAGTCTGGTATTTTGATGTTCCGATAGATAAAGAAATGTCTACTTTCTATTTAATAGTAAAATCGCCTCAAAGCCCGAGGAGAAGAAAATCACTAAGATTAGGGGCTCTATGTTATATCTCCTGCCCCTCAGAATAAAGGGAAGGTATTTCAAAACCTTGTTTCTGCTCCGTGGGTACAAGATCCTAATCTATTTCCTATAAAATAGGATGAAAGACAGGCAAAGTTTCGGTGTCTTTGGAGAATGAAATTCTTCGTTGACTTTTTTCCTCTTGATCCCGGAAATCCTGTCAATGACTAAACAAGAAGGATAAGTAAATATAGGGTCCAAGGGAGAATATGGCAATTTGCATGCCAGGTCTTACACGGTAGGTTTTAAGCGCTTTTGGACGCTTCTCTATTTATTCGCCTGTCCGGGTATATTGAGATGCGGTCCCCTTCCGGTCCGCTAATTGCTTCCTTTCCAGTTGAGCAGTAGGACACCAAAGAAATCAAAGTAGGCAAAAAAATATCTGCTTTATACCCCTTTATACCCTTTAAACGGGGGTTTTAAGACATAAATATTAGCATATCCGCGGGTCCCAATGACACTGATGCCCGTCTATTTTCCGTAATAAATAAAAGGTCTCCTGAATTGATTGTCTTGCCATCCTTTCTCAGCTATTGAATCTGCTCGTCCTCCATTCCTCAAAATCTTTGAGGAATAGACTAGGCTGCAAGTGAGAGTGATAGAATCGACTCAGCTTGCTACCGATGCCGATATCGGAGCAGCTAAAAGAAGCTGTCAAAGTACAACCATCCAATTGCAATGGAATTGCACATTCATCTTCTTCTCTCAATTCCTGAACCAAAGAAAATTCAACTACCTTCTCTCTCCTCCTCTCTTTAGAGATGGGATCAAACTAAATAAGCTAATCGGCTTATGAAATGCCTACTTTCGGAACCTCTTTTTGCTTAAAAGAGTTCAGTTGTAACGAGGTCGAATGACACCCACCTCCCTTCAGGCTGAAAAAGCCTGTTCCTTATCCATATTGATCTTTTTTCCACCCTTAACCCAACCCCAGCCTTGAGCCTTTAGAGGTATAAGCTGTGATGGCTTTTGTTTGGAAGTAACACCCACCAAATAATGCGAGGAAAGTAACTTAATTACTATTCTCTAGGAGGCGATTGACCTTTCCATAGAACAACAATCATATTCAAGTGCCAGTAGAGAAGTGATCGAATTTTTATTGCTTAAGTGATTGCAGGGAAGCGATAGGATCGCTAAGACCTAAAAGAGATCTTTACCCCGAAAGAGTTCACTTAGCTTAGCAGAGATCTGGGCAAGTCTTCCCTTGGATGTAAAAGAAGGGGATCAAAATCAAGGAAGTTATAGCTAGTGTGCCGTGAAGGGACTCCACTTTGAAAGCCAGATATGGAAAGTGTGCCGCGAAGGGACTCCACTTTGAAGATGGAAGGGGGACAGAGAGAGCTTATCCTCTTTCTTGGGCAAGTAAAGAAGAATATGCTCTTAGGCAGACTAGGCTCTGAGGAAGAAGAGAGCAGCTAAGAAAAGAGAGTAGCTTGCGGATTGGTCTTCATTGCAGCTTCAGTGGGAATAAGAAAGTCTTCCGCTAGTCTTCTCAGTGCTTGGTCAAGAAGGGGGTCAAAATCCACACCTCCTGCACACCTAACCGTCAGAATTCACTCCCTGGATCTAAGTCCAGTCTTATGGGACTTTCTTTGCGCGCGGAAGTCATTTGGCGCTATCCTTATCCTATAGAAAGGAGAGAGTCTATCTGATGGTTGAGGGGGTAGTAGCTTTAGGGCGGCTAAGGTCTAATCATGCTACTTAGGTGTTATGCTTAACACATGCGAGTCGAACACGCTCCGTAAACAAAGGTCGACCATTCTTATCTAATCGAAAGGATAATTCGCGATAGACAAGGGGGCGAGACGTGGGGGTCTTGCATGAGGATCGATACCAAGAAATTCTTACCTTTTATTTTGACTGGGACTGGTATTTGTATTATTGGGATTATTTTCCTTTCGCCAAGCGAGACAGACTTCCCTCTGGAAATCGTACTCGTCCTTGGCGGAAGTGCAGCCCTGTGTTTTCACGGTATGGCAAAAACTCCCTTGGATAAGGAAGTTTGTTGTCTATCCTTTTTTATGTTTTCCCTTGTTGTAAGTTTCTTCTCGGAATATGCTTGGTATGGAGCCCTTATCCTCACTTTTCTCTATTTGACCCGATTCTTCCTCCCGCTGAATTGGGTCTTTGTTCTCTTATTAGTAGGGCGAGGTTTACTCTTTTTTGACATGAGCTTTGCCCTATTTATGCAAATAGCATATCTTGTTGGATTCAAAATAATCGTACGTCTAAAAAGGGCTTCCTCATTGCTGCTATTGCTATATATCTCATTTTCATTTTAGGATTTTTTTTTTTTTTTTGAGACTCCTAGGGGTATGGGCATGGACCCAAACTCCCTAGCTAAATTTCGGATTGATCCGCTCTCCGGAGCGGCATTAATCTTTTTATTATTTCAAGCCAGAAGTGATAGTCGTAAGGACCACTTAATCCCTTTTTTCTTGCTTTTTTGTAATGGCATCTTCCCGTCTTTCCTACAGGAAAATGAGGCTACTGCTATCACATTTACCGGGTTTTTTTTTCTTATTCTGTCTCTGTTTTTCATTTTTCTTTTTATTCTGGCAGGATTAATAATGAGGGAACTACCATTATCACGATTGACTTCTGACTTTCCCGTTACTCTATATGAGGATAAGCTGTAGCTCTTTTTCCCATTTTTTTTTTTCACGGATTTCTGACTTAATATATAAGTATTCAACCGAGGAATGGGCGCCAAGTCATGCTTCCTCCATGACTTGGCAAGTAACATTTCTCTCCCTTTATACGTTTCTTTTCAAAATCCTGGACGGGGATAGCGATAGGGAAAAAGCAAGCAAGAACCAATTTTTTGTTATCAAAAAGTTCGTTAAAAACCCCTTTTGGGATCTCAGAATTTGAGTTCTAGTTGTATCCGTTGGAACTGGTTTCTTGGGCTATTTATTTCTAGCCCTATTATCTTGACCGATTAGGATGACCTTTCTGATCTTATTTGTATTCCGATCGAAAGTTTTTTTTCTCTCATAAAACAAGGACCTCTTTCACATAAGAAAGTTTTCACATAAGTAAGAAAGTAGAGTGGGCACGATCTAAAACGATTCCAAATGAAAGAAGAGGACCGTCTTGAGTAATGGGAAGCGGGCTAGTCACCGAAAATGTCCGTTCCTTTGTCGTTTGAACCAATACAAGAATCTTACTTTCTGAGACTTTACTTGTAGGATTGCACTTGAAAAGACCTTCGTGCGATATGCAGCATCACATCAACCAACGGAAAAACGTAGTCACGGCCTGTGCTATAATGGATCCCCAAAAGCCCTCCACCCCACCAAAAACACAACAATTACATTGCCTGCTCGTGACACAAAAGATATCGTGATGCAAGTCTATTATTCTTAGCATCATAGGTCTTGCTGCGATTCTTTTCTTGCTGTTCGTGATTACTCTTAATTAAATTAAATAAATGGCGAACGGATTTCGACGAGGGAATGGGTTGATAAAGCCTTCCCCCTCGTCTTCTACCGCTTCGGTGGCGTCCCGTTGGCAGCTCCTACGTAGATCGCTCCGAAGAACTACGCGGCGGTTGTGGCTGGTCGTCCTAAACCGACCGACGAGTCTGCAATATATTTGATTTTTAGGCAATTTTTTATTGAAAACCGGCGGAAAAATCTCGATATTGCTTGGTAGGATGTTTCCTCCGAGGCCGCCCTCTTCTACCTGTCGTTCGGGAGTTCGCTCGCAAGAACTGGCGTACCAAGGGAGATCTTTCGATCACTCTGTTAGATTCCAAGGAACGTCTTCATCAAGCACTCGAACAAAGAAAATATTCACTAAAAAACAAAGAGAAGTTTTTTGATTGAAGGATTTTTTGTTTAGGGTTTTCTTCCGAAGCCACGATTTCCGTCTCCGCAATGGCAATCCACTGCATGCCCCTATTTGGTTGGGTATCGCGACCCCATCTGCCTATTGTCTTCTTCTTTGAGTTTCGCCTGTTTTCTATCGTCTCTACTTTCGGAATTGGCCGGACCCTTGATGGTCCTACGAAGCTTGTCTCACGCCCCAACGTAGCTAGGGTTAGTGTAGAAGTTGGTCTTCTCAAGGAAACCCTCCCAAATCGTCTTTGGATTGGATCTACTTTATTTTATATGGATCACTAGCAAGAAATTTTTTGAATACCGGGTTCTGCACGCATTGCAGACGACAAGGTCATGCCCGTCACGAATGCAAAGTGGCAAATAAGGAACCTGGTGTCAACCCGTCACCGGGAATGGCCTATGTTCCAAGATCCAATGCTACCAATACGGTCAGCACCTACCAGTGAAACGATGCCTGCCGCGGCTATTGTTCAAAATGCACCTACTGAGGTGAATGCTGGTGTGGCTGAAGCTGCAAATAATGCTCTGTTTTTTTCATGCTAATGACCCAACCAATCCAGAAGCTTTTAAGTAAGTCAGGGCTGCTACCATTGAAGTTAGCCTTCGTGATTCAGATGTTGCTGCTGCTGACATGCAAACCATTGAAGATGGTCCTCGGGGCGAAGAGCTTGAACCAGATAACAATCCCCAAGCTCCTGTTCTTCAAAAATCGGAGTATTTCGCTATTGGAAAAGCGCCTTCGGTTAACGCTGCCTCTAATACCGGCGGAAGCTCTCCCTCACGGGGACAGCAGTAAGAGAAACTAGTTTGAAGAAAATTTCTTGATAATCAAGACCCTTTAGAAAGAATTTAAGAATGAAGACTTAATCAATCGACCACTGAGCCTTTCTTTGTAGGCGGCGAAGGGCAGGTTAACACTCTTCCCTTTGACCCTTCGCATAATTAAATAGAAAATTTTGGACTTCAATGGTCATCCTATATTGCGAATGAGTCTGGACCATCTCCTATTGTAGTATCAAAATTTGTATGACTTGGCTTTGAAGTTTAACCCTGTTTCAACGGTATAACAACCTTCAGATCCTCGCTCGACTAGTCTGAACCTCCATAAGAAGAAATTCGCTCCGTCTTAGACAAAAGCTTGAATACGTTCGTTGATTGGTAGCTTGCCAAGGAACGGACTAAAAAAACTTCCTGTCGGAAGAGCTCTTGAAGAACCTATTGAGACTATGATCAATCTACAATCGAGGATTTCTCTTCCCAACACTAGCAACAGAGAGTAAGAATCTTCCTAGCTCGAATTCCTACCTAACCCTTTCGATCCGGGCTTGCTCTATCCTATCACCCGTGGTTAGCTGATTGCCTCATACAGCGCTTACCGGGTACAGGCTGACTATCTCATTACTCTATCCCGGGGGATCTTCTTTTGATGCTTACTTATAATTCCTTGTCGGCTTACTACAAGGCGGTGGTCGACTCATTTTCTTACTCATACAGGGCTAAGGTAGGCTTATCCTTATTCTAGCACGAGTGGACTGAAAAAGAAGGAATTACGATTACTTGCTGGCTTTCTCATTGGCTTATTCACTACTGACTGGATACAAGCAAAGGATAGTTGCTGAGACTGACTTACTGGCTGGCGGGTTAGAACGTAGCCTTACTCTACTCTATACTGATTAGGAGTAAGAACCTGACTCATAAAGTACAGGGAACGAGGGTAGAATGAGATCCTTACTCTAGCACACAAGCTGGAAACAAGGGATTAGATAGCACCTGGGATACATATCCTTTTAAAGTAACCTTCCTTACTCTATTGCTTTTCAAGTAATCTTCTCATCTACCTTTAGGCTTACGGCGCTGCTTACTCGAACCTGGCTTGCTCTATATAAGATCCCGTGGTGAGCTTCCTTGCTTACAGGCTTATAGGGTTGATGGATACGATACAAGGTAGGTTGACTTACTGGCTGGCTTAGTTGCCTTTGTCTCATTATGGATGATTAAGATTTTGATATGGCGATTGAAATCATTCCTTAGAGAAAGAAAGACTATTTGCTTTCTAAATTCTAAACTAACAGGTTCAAAATAGGAAGACTGTGGTTATTGCTTTATTATCCTAGAATTCCTCGCTACTAACTAGAAGGCTAATAAGAGCTCCCCTGTCAAGCCTTTGATTCCACTTTTGGCAATGCCATTTTGAAAGAAAGGGAAGCCGTTGGGTTGGGAGAACCTAGATATGTCGATTTAGAAAAAGCCGATGCATATGGGAACGAAAGGTGAATGGATTTCCTCGCTGGAAAAACAACATTATTGCTTTGGGCATCTTCCCCACCCATCGCTCCGTCTTCTCCCTTACCCTAGCAAATAAAGTCTTTCATGAATGGCATACCTGCTTATCCGCTTCTCACCGCCTGTATCATATCCCGGTTTAGGTCGAATCCAGTCCCAGACAGAAGATCTAGCAGCTAATAGACTACACAACCGAAAACAGGGTAACTTCCAGGGAAAGGAAAGGGGGACACTCACTTCCATTCCCGGGCATCCAAAAAACTGTGTTGACTCTCATATGCTTGTTTACTTATTTTATGCTGGGAAGACATGTCAGCACTACTACAGGAGAGCTTATTGACTCGCTAAAAAAGTGAGCTCGTTTCGTCTGATGTCGTGATTCTGTCCTAGCCATTCACTGCTTTCTTCGTTCGAAGTTCTCCCGGATTAGCTTTGCATTCATTCCCAGGTTCTGGCCCGTTCTGGGAGCCGCTTAGATCGAATCTCTCATCACTGGCACTATCGTTTCCCCGGAATCAGAAATGTCTTAAAAAGACCGTTTAGCAGTCCCTTAACAAGATCTTTGGATTGTGTCCAGAAAAAAGAAAGTACTAGCTGTTCCGAAAGAATGAGCGAGTCAGAAATGGGATAATCCTGTTAAGGAAAGACCCTTTAGCTAAGGTAGGATATGAACGGATGAAAGAAAAGACGGGAGTTAGCACCAGGCACTAGACCAACGAACCGGTGAAAGAAAGAGTTAGAGACTGAAAGCCGGACAAAGAAAGCTCAAGTGGGTATGATCGTTAGGGCGCAGGTAGGAGTTAAGATAGCTCAGTGAGAGGTAAGATAAGCTTTTAGGGAAGCCTCTTTCTTTCCTCCATTACCAACCAGTTACAGATCGTGGGCGATAAGGTCTGGGCTTTTGCCCCGTCACTCCTCACTGCCCAAGCCTCTAATATAAAGTTAAGGTATTCAATTAAAGTAAGGTCTGATGAGCTTTGCTCCCACAAGCGCACCTTTGGTGCCCGGTGAAAGATCTACTCAATTAGTTGGTGAGTTCTTTCTTTCTGCTGCTAAGGCTAATGGCATTTCACTTTCGAATTTCTTCCTTGTGCTGCAAGATTCAAAAAGCAGAAGACTGTCTAGTGGTAAGTCGGGGCTCCGACGTTCCTTTCCATTCCAACATCAAGTTATACGCTTTCGCTCTCTCTTCCCTGCATAGGTTCGAATCTATCCTTCTCTTTTCACTCTGAAGACATGTGAGCCCTGTCGCGTTTATTCGCTGCTCCCTAGCCATACCGATCCCGTCTGATTTGTGGTTATCTTTTTTAATAACAAAAGACAGGCTATCCAATATCTTTCGAGGCCCGAGCTCGCTAGCCCTGGTCTTTTGATGCCTTAAATAAAGTATATTAGGTATTTCAAAGCGTAGAAGGTTCCAACCCAAAGGCTGCTGTCTTTCCCTGTAAAACATAAGCCAAGGTAGGATCGAGAGGAGAAGAATAGGACTCTTGCTAGTATCATAACCTTTCGATGGGAGAATGAAAGCATTAACCAAAATTTTCTTCTTCATAAGCTTGAAAAAAACCACAAGAAAGCCACTCAGCTTTTCTCAATGAAGCTACCGACATCCTTTCGTATTAATAAACTTCAGCTAGGACGGCGGGGTGTCATATTCGACTGAATAATAGACCAGGGTGGTTTGTAAGTCTAAAGCAAAATCAATAGGAGCGGAAGACCTTTGGATGAAATCCTGTTCCTGAACGTTGTGCTACTCGATTAGGGGGGTGAGTGAGCTTAATTTAATGCTCTGGCTCTTTACGAAGCCTTGTTGGTATGTATCTATCATAGGATTGTAAAGGAAGTCGCGGGGGCTCCTCTTTGAAACTTGGCCGGCAGTAGTAGATCGTTCCCAGGGCTCGATTTACTGCTGTATGTCTCGTTCGCGCCAATTCGGCTATCTTCGATCAAGGTCTTATCATTCTATACGAGATTTTTTGATTACAGTCTTTACCTTTAGCTTTAGTGGACTCTTTTGAATTGCGAGTAGTATTGGTTAGTTTAGGCAATCCGACCTCTTCCTCCAGTAAAGTGTATACCGAAATTGATCTACTTCTATCTATGAGATTGTTAGGCAGATGGATTCGCCAAGCGCAGACCCGCACCGCCAGCAGCACAAAAGAGCGGCGTACAAGCGGAACAAGACCAGACTGATAACTCAATTGAAAATGAATTCGGGGTCAGTTCGGATAAAAGAATGAAATTCGTCGGAAGTCTTAGCTAGCTTTAAGGTAGGGTCTCAGGATTTCTGCTGGCAAGCCTTTATCCTTTCTATGGTCGGGCTCAGACTTGGACGGTCAAGGTGGAAGTCCTTTCCTTTCAAGCAAGGGTGTAAATGTGCTTTTAGAGCATCTTAAATGTGCTAGCATCGGAGCCCTCTCGTGTGTGAAAGAGGGGAAATAGCAGGAATGAAAGTAGATGCAAGAGGCGAAAGGGAGAAAGTCAAACTTCCACTCCACTCTGGTTGCAGAGAAATATCACAAGAGAGGGACTTGACCTATCCAACTACTGTACACTAGGAATAGTAGGAATGTCACTCTAATAGAAACTGCTGCTCCCACTCTTGGGAACATTTATTAGGCATAACAAAAACCTAGGTAGAATGATATGTGGATTACCACCCGTTCTTCCTCGCGCCCTAGAGTTCTCCCTCTGCTTGCTGGCTTGCTTACCCTAAAAAGACATCTTTCCCTAACTAAAAGCTATCTTTCTCACTCACTTGATCTGTACCAGGATTGATCACAGGGTAAAAAAGTGGGACTGGGACTAGTACTAGGTAAAAATAGGATATCACAATCCCACCCTTATACAATGGACTCGCTTAGAAAAGGCCTGAAAACGAACTTGCCCAGATAGCCTACTTTTTTTACTATAATATAAGCTAGAATAAGAACCTGCTCTCTATGCGGGCATATGTTGTATAGTTAGAATATGGGGACAATGGCTGTAAGAGAACTGTTCTATAGCTCTAGAAAGTCAAGATTGAAAATAGGCTACCCATTCCTCCTGGTAATCCGCTAATAGCGTAGCTACAGATAGCCTTCTTAACGTATCCACAGATAGGCTTATTCGCATGCTCGGGAGCAGGAACTTGCACTTGATAAGAAAGAATAGAGCTAGATGGACTGGATGTCAGTGAAACCCCCTGCAAACTCCCACTGGAGAGTCTTACCTTTTTCTCCAATCATTGAAACCCTTAGGAATGCCATTACTTCCACGAAAGCTGGTACACTCTTTGGGACGTCTACTTTTTACAACTCAGGGCAGGGTAATGTAAATTTGTATGTGCGCTTGGTCCGTCCTGTACTTGCCTGCGAGTGCTTTCTTTCCTTCATACATCGAGGGGATATCCGTAGAGCCGGGGCTGGTTGGTCCGGTGGAACAATGTTTTTCTAACTCAATACTGAAGCCTTCAAAAGGACTATTATTCCCGAACGTGAGGACTGCAATTGCATGGCCTTCCTTTCACTTTGAAACCACTACCAATTCGTTTGCCAGCATACGATTCTTTAGGTCTTTGGTTTTTCGGATTGGGGAACTCGGATTGCTATTACCCACCCGCTGACTGACTTTCTTTCCATAGGAGATCTGCTTGCTTCCCAATACAAGTGGCGAATGCGTGCACCTCTTTCAGAGCCTCTTTGAAAGCGGTAAGTCAGCCCTTCAAGTCTAAGTGCAAGGACGGGGGGGCGATATCCCCTTCTTAGGGGGATATTGTTGTCGCTGCTTTGTTTCAGGAGTTGTCTCTGCGCTTAATGAGTGGACCGCTCTTATAGAGAGAGAGAAACAAGAACTCCGGATCGCTGTAATAGAGCTAAAAACTCAGAATCTACGGGCTAACTTATGCCCCCAGTGTTCATTGTGGTTCTCCTTCCTAGAAATGCCATATATAACACTCAGGATTTCCCTACCTGTAAGTGCCCCATCTCTCATTCCGGACTTTCTCCTTCTCCTTCGACGGATTGAATCGGATTACTTTATAGCCCACTTTGAGAATTCTCTTTCACACTGAAGCTTTCAAGCCCTAAGAAAGAGTCCCGTTCAAGCTCCTGCTCCTAGAGAATTTTTGTAGTACTCGATTTTCATCTTCTTCCCACTAAACAAATCCCGTAAACGATTCCCCGTGCTTGAGTAGAAGTGGCTTCCTATCTTCGCCCTCTAGCGTTCAATCTCCACTTTCATTCTCCCGGGATTTTAGGCTGCAAGTCCATTTCCGCTCGTAAATGGGATCTCAAATAGGCCTTTTCGCGTTTTACCGGGAAAATAGCTTGTTTTCGGATTTCTCTTCCTAAGGCTGCATCTCAATGTGAAAAAAATCCCCAACCCCCGTGTTTTGGGCTTGTTTTTGATCGGATTGGCAGGTTTGGAGTGAATCATAATCTAAGAAGAAATTTCAACTATTATTGATAGAAAACATGAGAGGAAAGGGAACTTACAGATTGAAGTCCAATCCTATTTTTATCCCTATTTCCGGTTTCACTTCCTCAGTTAAGTGAGAAAGCGGGATTGGATACGGGGATCCTACTTAGGTTTTTACCTGCCCCAGCCGAGTAAGGAATTGGTAAGGCAGGTACTAAGACGAAGAAAGAAATGGAATTCTTCCTCTTTGCTAGTCGTTCCGAGAATCCCTTCACTCCCCTTAGGGAATGTTTTCAACGGAGAGTAATGTCGGCAGACTAGGCACTAAGCCTACTTGACTGACTACTTGGACTGACCTACTTGCTTGAAGGAAGAATCTTTGCTTTGAGTCCTCACGAGTAAGGGCCTCAAATGGTTACTGTTTGCTATTCCTATTCGTTTGTGCCCCATCCCGAATGGGTCACTTCACTATTCTTTCAGTAAGATAGTCAGTGAACGAGATAGAGTTTGTGTAAAATCAGTCCCACTACCGTAGATTGTCCCACCCCTGTCTTCGAGTAACGATATCTGATCTTTCGAGATGAAAGTAAGATGAGTAAGATACAGATGCAGGGAATGGTTCTGGTTCCGGGAAGAGTCAAATGGATATGGTTACACCTCAAGTCACATCCTCAGTTTCAGAAGTAAGGGAGTATGGCTAACCTGTACTACTGGACACTTAGCGAATCTATCTGACTTAGGAGTTGAGGCAAAAGAATCTTCTTCCAGTTTTCCTTTGTGAGAATCAATAGTTACTACTAGCTTAGCTCTTTCCTGGCATCCTAACTTGCTTGATCCATTATGAGGGGTAGAAGTTGACTCTCCCGCTAAGTAGCTAACCAATCCGTATATAGAATATAGATAGCCTGGCAGAGTCAAACTATATAGTAGTATAGTAGGATCAGATCAACTGAAGCACCTGTATTCCCTAGTGGGGCATCTTGCTTAGCTCGGTGACGTAAAGAGACGTTAGTAATTCCGCGAAAGAAAGGACAGCTGGGAACTAGGAACGTCATGCTGATGCCGCGAAATCAGGACTATCATCCCTCTCCCCTGAGTCGGAGTTTGACACTGATTGATCTCGGAAGTACGGGTATCAGTACAGCGTGGCTCGCTCGATACGGATAAGGTAAACTCCTTGACCCCTTAGACAACAGCGCAAGGCCGAACTAGGTTCCAAACCTTAACTACCCGCAGCTGATTTAGACCACTCACGGGGAACGAAGCCTTTTCGCTAGCTGACAGGGGTCGATAAGCAGGAGCGCCCTCCTCTCTACCTTTACTTTAGATAACCACTCGCAGTGAAAAAACTAGCTATGATCCCACAGGAGAAGATGCTCCCGAAGCTTAAGGATCGGTTTATACGTTCATTCAGGGGATGCGGAAGCGAATTCCCCCGCTATGACCTTAGCTGATTGAGTGGGGCTGGCTAAGCTTGTTCCGTAAAACGCGTTCAAACCGTAGCTCATAGCCCCCTTACCAATGAGACAAGGCGGTAAAGCGTGACCGTTCGGCCAATGCATTCACTCACATACGTTGATTGCGGTGCGCCATATTCCACCATCATTCAGATTTGACTATATTGGCGGCTGGGGACACCACCTCTAATTTTGACCCTTCTTCTAGTTCTAGAAATGAAGGGTCAGAAGTCAAAATCATTCAAGCTCCAAGTCCCGGCACACAGGCGGGACCCAAGCCGGAGTGGCAAGTTTCTCTAGATCTCCCAAATAATGCGAAGGCCCCCGATTCCTTGCGAAAACATGTAGACCAAGAATTGAGGGTGCTTTTCAAATTGGATTTTGAGTAGCGTCTTAGACAGTTTAATATGGGATATAAAAAAAGACATCCCTATGGTCGTCTTAGAGACTACATAGAAGCACTAAGACTAGATGTTGAGACTGTCGGGTTTCATAGGGAGTTGCTCCTAAGAGTTCAGGCTCTCCAGCTTCAATACTGGAATAATGGAAACCCTATCCCCTTTCAGTTTCAAACTCTTGAGCAAGAAGATCTCATCTATTCTATTATGTGGGAGTATAAAGACTGAATACATAGAGTCAAAGAAAATGTCAATATATTCATTCTTTCATTATTCGTTATTTCCGGGTCTTTTCGTTGCATTCACTTATAACAAAAAACAACCACCAGCGTTTGGTGCAGCACCTGCATTTTGGTGTATTCTTTTTTCTTTCCTTGGTCTTTCGTTCCGTCATATTCCTAATAACTTATCCAATTACAACGTATTAACCGCTAATGCACCTTTCTTTTATCAAATCTCAGGGACATGGTCTAATCATGAGGGTAGTATTTTATCATGGTGTCGGATCCCAAGTTTTTATGGATTCCTTCTTTGTTACCGGGGTCGACCCCAAAAGCATAATGTCTCAAAACGAGGAGGCCCTAGAGAAAGTCTTTTTTATTCCTTTGTCTCGAACTTCGTGAAGAACTCCATTCTATCTCTCCCTCGTTACGAACAAAAAAGTGGGACTGCGCCCCAGTTGTACACTCCCTTCGTTCTACGAATCCTTGTTGATTCTGAACTTCGTTCGCGAAGGAACCGGACTTTTGACGGACCTGCCCTTTTTTATGCGCCGCTTTACCCTGAAAGGAAAATGAGCTTTGCTCCTCTGGGCGCTAGGCGCTCCCGTGGTTCGCGAGAAGGAAAAGGGATGAGTCCTTTGTTGCATCTGGCACGAGATGATAAAGAGAGAGCTTCGTCTATCGATGAAAAGCGGATTGACGGAGCTCTTGGCATTGCTTTGTTTTTCTCTCTTTTCTTATCAGCGAGTTCTGATCCTTTTGTTCGAAATTTCTTCGTTCGTACCGAACCGCTTGCAGAATCAAATCCTGTTCCACAAGATCCTATATCAGCTATACATCCTCCTTGCATTTATGCCGGAGACGTCGGCAGTGCTATGGGCTTTAGCTTATGTAGATCAAAAATGATGAATGGAATTGTGGCACTCCACTCGCCGCCAATGCGTAAGGATGCCGCCGAAAAGAATGGAACGCTGCTTCGCTCTGCTGGATGCGTCGGATCCCGTATAACAAGCGAGCTTTTTACCCTCAAATTCAAACATGTGGGCGCAAAATGCTATCCTGCTCTATTGTTACGTAGCAATAGAAGCCCGCTCATGCTGCTTCGGCGGCGCTTTTTCGCCTTCTTTTCGCTCTGTACAGGAGCGCTAGTGGACACTATGAGGGAGCAGGCGAAGCGTGTCGTTCGTAATGGAAAGAAAGAGACCACTACTTCGCCTCTTTCTTGGACCGCCGGCGCGAACACAGTGGTCTCTGACCAGGACCAGGAACCAATTCGAATTTGGATCTTGACATGTTGGTGGTTTTTAACCGTAGGCATCTTGCCAGGAAGTTGGTGGGCTCATCATGAATTAGGTCGGGGTGGCTGGTGGTTTTGGGATCCCGTAGAAAATGCTTCTTTTATGCCTCGGGTATTAGCCACAGCTCGTATTCATTCAGTAATTCTACCCCTTCTTCATTCTTGGACCTCGTTTCTTAATATTGTGACTCTTCCATGCTGTGTCTCAGGAACCTTTTCAATACGGTCCGGATTGCTAGCTCCCGTTCATAGTTTTGCTAGAGATGATACACGAGGAATCTTTTTATGGCGGTTCTTCCTTCTAATGACCGGCATATCTATGATTCTTTTCTCCCAGATGAAGCAGCAGGCATCGGTCCGTAGAACCTATAAAAAAGAGATGGTTGTGGCGCGAAGTACTCTTGTGCACCTAGGTCACTCGGCTCGCGCGCAAGGGGATGCTGCTGCTGGATGCTTCTGATCAATAGGAAAAGGAGGAAAAAAAAAGCTTATGATGAGCATCTATTTGAGTCGATCATTTCCAAGATCTAATTCAAGTTTTTTCTTATGTAGTGGAAACGCCTTACAATCTGAAGTTTTACGCTTAAGGGAAGAAATCTTCTTGGTAAATGCAGGACTTGGGACCCCCAGAATTTGTATGCAAGATGAGCCTACAGGAGTGCCAATCAACCGAGCCACCAGGTTTGAGAATAAAGTGGGATCCCTGGGTGTAGTGGCCGGTGAATCAATGATCAAAGAGCAGATTTTGGAGAGATTCTTCATCGATCTAGTGGCCGGTGAATCAATGATCAAAGAGCGAGCAGCCGCCAGGTTTAATGATTTGGTGGGATCCACAGATGTAGTGGCTGGTGAACCGCTTCTTCTTCTTCCACGAAGATTCAGACAAAACCGAGCTTGGATGGAACTGAACAAGATTTGGCGAACGAATACAAAGGTCAAAGGCTTTATTATTGAGAAAGTCAAAAGAGGTTATTCAGTAGCCATCGCAGGTTTCATTACTTTTCTTCCATTCCCTCCTCGGCGAAGGCTAAGGATATCGAATGATCGATTCACCATTAAGAGTAAGAGCATTAATCCCAAAAGGACGAATATTGTGCTAACAGCGGCAGATCAAAAAAGAACTTGATGAGCGAAATTTGCTGACGAAAAAAAAAAGAGCCCTTTTTCAATTCCGAAGCCTAGCGTCTCCTGTAACACTCTATCACCTTAATCCATTCTTTTGTTGAGGGTCTGGCACTTCTTCCTCCGGCCCTCTATTTACATAGCGAAGAAAGGCAAAGGCTCTTGCTCGAATGCGTGACTTATGTCTCTTTTTCCATTTATAAAAAGTAAGATGAATCTACGCTCCTCGGCCTATAGTAAGTGAATGAGAGGGTATGGGGTTCCGGGTCTTTTTCCAGTCAAAATTGACTAATAGGCAATCCCCTTTTGCCGTGATAATGTGAAAGGACTCAATTCCTTCTTTCTTCCCCAGCGAAATGTAGCTGAAACAGCCTTCCCGCAGTCGCATTAAGGAGATTTTTCTGGAAACTCTTTACTCCTTCACCCGTAGCAAGTACTCATTTCTCTTTAGTTGTTTTCTTACTCTATCCGGCTATTGAACCTGGTTTCCCTCTGCATATGGTAATAGAGAGCTAGACAGCTTAGAGAGCTCCTCAAAGGGCTAGTTCTCACTCAGTCTTCCCACCTTGCACCAGGCTCTCCATCTAGTCTATCAGTAAGCATTGGCTAAGCGAAATCTCTTTGTCTTTTCAGTCTTCGATTGGTCCATCAGTTTCAGTTGTGGAATAGCCCCTAGGGCATCCTCTGGCTTCCATTCGTTGATTTCTGTCTTTCGCTCGTGATTTGTGGGACCATCCCCGTTAGTAAGGTTCAATTTGCTTCTTCCTTCCAATGTGTCATCTTTAATAGCCCCGCTTTTAGAAATAAGACTTTACTTTAGGAGGGTAGTGTAAGGCTTTCCCTTGCCTTGGCGAGTGCTATCATCTTTGAATAAGATAAAAGGAAGGCTGCATGTGAGGGAGGGACTGGATCAGTAGAATAAGACTCTCACACAGGTTTTGCACCTTAAAACCGCCCAGAAAAAAGGGCTTTCTTGGACCAAGAACCGAAAAGGTAGTACTTTAGGGATGAAGAATTACCGGTCTTAGAACGGAAGAAGACGCAGCTATTAACTCAGCTCTTTTAGAGGGCATTGCTATTTCATCGGGTTGGTCCGCTTTTCATTCAAGAGATGTCCCGTCTCCCCCTTTAGGTTTAGTACGGGCATAGCTGAAGTGCTTTCCATCGGTCGTCTTATGGAGTTCAGTCACCCGAGCACAAGCATTCCTGGCAATTGTCCATGTAGTCTGACTTTCAAGAGTTAACGAGCAAATTCCGAGCTAAGGTGTGAAACCTTCCTCTCCCCTTCTGTCCTTCAATCTTATGATCAAAGTCACCATACTGAAGCGGAAGAAGGAACAAGGCTTGAAGGCAGATTTGCTAGGGAATTAATCCGATGTGAAGCTGTTCCTCCGCTAGAATAAGGGGGCATGATCAGCAAAGGAAGAGGAAGCAGTCACTGATCTTCGACCACCCGGGTGTCTTTCTGACAAAGAAAGAGATTAAAATAGAAAGCTCCGACATCGTATTCGCCGTTTGGCTAACCAGAGTCCTTATCGGAGTAAGGAAGCAACGAATAACTCAAAAGCTTCTCAGAAGAGAAGTCGTCTCTGATCAGGAAATGATAAGGGGTCGAATAGCGCTCCAATCGAAGGATGGGCGGTGGGAGAAATGAGCAAGCAAAGAGACTCACATCTTGGTTCACCAAGTGAAAGAAGGAATTATACAGAGGTACTGGCTAGAGGACGGGTTACTCAACGCCAAGGGCAGGTTCCTATTCGTTCACAATTAATGATCTAGAATTATCGTACCATAAGAATAAAAGAGGCTTCTGAAAGGCAGTTTAACCCGTTGAAAGAACACATGGAGTGGAGCAGCCCTAGGGGAGACCTCCCGGGGGAATCCTTAGCCATCCCTCTATATAGTTAGATCATCCTTTCTTTAGCTTCTTAGGAGTGTCAGGTATAGGGTAAGAATTCATCACTAGACTCTAAGAGGCAGAAAGGTTTATCTTAGATGTCGCAATATCGCTTGTTTAGATTCTCTATGCTCTTCTTCTACCAGGCAGGAAAGAGTTCCAAGTAATAGAACAATAAAGAGACCGAAGGACAACTTGATGTCGCAAAATAGGCTGCGACTTCCTCTATCGACTTCTGCTCACGATGGCAGATCACCACTTGAAAATGATTGGCACGTACCAGGCCATTGAATTATTATTCCATCTTTACCGCTGAGCCCCTTTTTTGATTTAGGAGTTCGACACCCGCTTAAATATGTCCATTGCAGCAAATCCTTCTTCTATTCTACGATCCGATCTGTCTTTTCTTATGATATTGAATCTGCCTTCGATTTTTCAATTGATAGTTAGCCGGTAATGCAGAGCTCCTTCTTTCCTACCTGGAAGCCAAACCCTCGTGCCAAAGAAATTATCATACATAATAGGAAAATTTCCTTATGATATTAGCTGTCCTCTTCGTACGTGTAGTAACTCGAGCGTGTTGCCACTCGACCAGAGGCAGTGGCTAAGGTATATGAATCTTGGTCTTTCTATCTCGTATCATCAATCCTTGATCTCCCACTGTGGTTCAGGGTAAAAGACTTGACTAAGGATTTCTCTCCGTTGGCCCATCCCTTATTGGTTGGGCTATGTATGCCAAAACCTCTCTACCATGAATTAGCGGATTTGTCTCAAAGAGGCTTTCGGGGCCTTGGCCTGCGTCTCTAAGACCGGATTTTGTTAATTTATGGAGCGGGGATAGGCCTTCCAAAGGAATTATGTTAAGTTGCCTACATGGCTACTTCTAGCAGCTCCCGGAATAGCCTTCACTGCCAACCTTTACTCTTTTTGATCTTTTTCTTAGAAGGTCAAATTATCCAACCTCGTAGACAGAATGAGAGACCGTCTTCAGGGCTAACCGTCCTTATCTTTCTTTTTTACGCTTTCTTCTCTTATGATATTTAGAGGTTCTGGCTGCGGTGTGAAACTATACGAGAACGAAGACTGAATGAAATGCCACAGCTTCAATTCTGACTCCTTCGGCAGTGAATTCGGGAAAGTACCAATCAATCTATTGATACCCACCATCAGTTTACCCAGAAGCCCACGGAGCGGCGAAGGGAACAGGATTTCTCTCTCCGAAGAAAAGCGTTCCTTCATTCGTCCCTGCGGGCGAACTGATCCAGTTGAAACGTAAACTACATTTCTACCCCGTCCCTAACAACCAACCTTGATGCAGCATCTAGGTAGTTCTCATCAGGAACCATTGTAACGAAGTAGGTAGACCATTTAGCATGTGTCCTCTCAATGCCTGCTGTTATTATTTCTCCACCGTCTTCCCGCGTCGAAAAATCGGTTTTGTATTTTATTATGTACGATTGGAGAATCATTCTTTGGAAAAATCATATGAACTATCTTCCCCACCGCCCGCCGCCCAGACTATCTTTCCTATCGCGCTATGGGCTTTGATGCTTACGCGCGCCTTAGCACGCGAAATATTGCCTTCCTAACTAAGCTAAGCGGAGCTCTTGCCCTGTCATATTGTTCGGTCCTCCCTTCTCTAACACAGCGCTAATAAAGCACGGGGCTATTAAGATGTAGAATATGTCCCCTACACTCTTTCAATCTCTTAAGATTTTGAATCTCCGCCATCCTCCATTGAATTTGGTCTATCTTTTGATTCTGGTTTACCTCGAGAGATAAAGTAGCCCGTACCTTTCCTATTAATTTATTTTAGACTTATCTCGTATCTATTGATGACTAAAACCTCCCTCCACTCGTGGGACAGGGTTCTTATTTCTATTCTGATTTTGAATGGAAGAACTTCCCCACCCCACTACTCAACCGTAGCTTTCTTTAGCTTAAGTGTGTAAAAGCGTAAAATCAGTAGGTTGAAGAAGAGTTGTATATGAGGTAAATACTTTTTTTATGTGTTATAAATCGATTTCATCGTTAATGATTATCTTCTTACTGGTAAGAAGATAACCTCAACATCAACAGGCTAATCTAGACTGAAAGGAGAAGCGGAGAGAACTGGGCACTCTCTAATGTCAGGGAGTTTCAAGTTCAAGAAGCGGAGCTTTAGCGAGGCCTCGCCGATTGAGAGGAAAAAGACTGTTAAACAAACCTGCCTGGCCTTGATTCCAATCTCTTTCAAAGAAATTCAAAGAAGTTTCAGTGAAAAAGACAGTAAGCGTGCAGTAAGCCAAGAAGTCAGTCCCAGTAGATAGAGTCAGGGAAGGTTATGGGTATGGGTAAGGCAAGTGACAGCTTTATTTGGGAAACAGGGGATATGCCTGGTTGCAAGCCCATCGTATCGAATAAGCGGAAGCTTTATCTCCCCAGCCATTTTTAGGTCCCTTACAGCCAATTCTGTAAAGCCAGTTGTTTTTCTTTCTTTTGAAAAACGGTCCAGTGGCAGTTGCTAGCCAGTGTTCAGAAGAAAGTGCTGCCCTTTCATCCCGGGTAGGGCTATATCTTTCCATTGGTCAGATATAGTATTTTTATGGTAGATCTAGGTCAAAAGGATCAGGGGTTCTAGGTCCAGGCTATTGCCAATCTCTTTTACCAGAAAGTGTTAGTTCCAGCCATTGAGATATATCCAGTTCAAGTGCCCGGGAAAGACCTTCTAGTATACGTCTCCTTTCCATGAGGAATTTTCCCCTAGGATCTTTTCTTCTTTTTTTCCCGAATAAGGCTCGGCTCGCTCCGCCGTTCCTCCTAAACTCGGGGTCTCGAACCAGATTAACGTAAGAGAAGAGCTGGTTTCTCACATCGTACCAGGGGCAGGTTGGTCTGACATGAAAAGAAGACACCATGCCGAAGCGAGCTTAAGGAAGGCTCCTTTCAAGAGAGGGCGCCAAGGAGGATCCCCTTCAGCACCAACATAGAGGAACTCAAAGAGGAGCGAAAAATCTTACTCTATGGGGGATGCATAAAAGGGCGTGCAGAAACGGAAACAAATCAAGAAATCTCTGAATCAACAAACTTTTCTTAAGGTCTTAAGGAAGGTCAAATATATCAACTTAATGATAGAATCCACTCATTATACATTTGGAATACTAATTTAATATAAAAATATATAATAAGAAAATCAACATTAATGATTAAATAGAATATTTAGAATAAAAAGAAGAATAGGAAAGAAGAAATAAACGAACAGTGGAGTGAAGAAGTTGACTGCCGCCCACTCGACTAATTCATGCTTAAATGGCCCAAGGCGAGAAAGAGACCAGGCTCCGGGGAAATGGATTTAGGAACGATCAAAGCAAGTGCCATCTGAAAGGATTGAGCTTTTGTTGGAACTATAAGCTCAGAGCCGGCGAATAGCGCATCGGTTTACTTTATTGAATGAAAAGCGTTAGCAGGCTAAGGGAAGACTTATTCTTTTATTAAAGCATTTCTCGATGCGAAACCTTTTAAGTGGCAAAGCCAGGGAAGCAAGGATCGTAGAATATTCCATTTTCCACGAGCTAGGAGCCCAACCCAGGTTGAAGCAGCATCTCTTTGTCACCCCATTTTCCCCGGGGACCAAGAGCAGGAGCAGCCCATTCAGGCTTGGTCAATGAAAATCTATTTCTAGGCCGGAACCGTAGCCAAGTGGCTAAGGCATGAGTCCACTCCTCTTTGTCCTGTTTAAAAGAGAAGGCTTTTCATGTCAACTGCCTCTAGCTTTCAAAATTCCTTCCAAAAATCTGCCTTGATCCTATATACAGGATACCACCGAACCAAAGGAAACTGATTCAACCTGAACTACGTGAGAGGCTCAAAGCGAGTCGAGTTAGCTCTAGCTTCCTAACAACAAAGAAAGCTAATTAGGGGAGAAGGCTAGTGTCAACTAAGGAACCGGACACAGACAAGGATTTGATGTTTCAAAGGTTCCAAACCCTTATACTTATACTTATACTTATATAATATTTGGTAAGCTTGTTGACTCAAGTACGCATTCTCCTTCGGCCTTCGCAAAAAAAAGAGTTTATTATGTTTTTAAATAAAGCACGCTTGTTATATTTGTCTATATAGTCGCTTTGTAACACTCACTAAGAAAAACCAATGGGAGTCCAACGGCTTCCAGCTCTGGCCCTGCTGAACGAGACCCAGCGAAAGGTAAAGAAGTGAATTTCACTTACCCATGCACCAAAAAACCTCCAGACCCATCTGAAGATGCCCATATAACCAAGCCTCAGCCATTAGTGTTAACCTAGGATTTTAACTAATACTGGATAGGAATATGAGCCTGAGGAGAACGGCTGGCTACTCTCACCACCTTTTTTTTGGGCTAGGAGCCTCCCTCCTGGGGAGGAGAGGTAGGAGATGGGGTTGCAAGAGAAGTCATGGAAAGTGATTCCGCTAATGTGGTAAGAGCTCTGCATAGGAAGGAAGGATCTTTTTCTCCATTCCATTTGGCCCTATCTTGGAGGATATTTTTCACTAACACGCCAGGTTCAGGTCATGTTCTTGTAATCATGTGAGAAGGGAAGATAATACAGCGGCTCATAGTTTAGCTAAGTTTGCTTTAAATGTATATAATGAATTGGTGTGGGTCGAAGAGTGTCCGTCATGGCTGGAGTCTGCGGTTCTCAACGATGTATTCTTGTCTCATTTTGATTAATAACTAATATATGCTATCGTTTCCTATCCCAAAATAAAAAAGTCTCAAGAACAACCCCAACTCCCAAGAAAGGAGAGAGAGCTATAAATGATCCCAGCGGTAATCAAGATGCTGAGGGATACCGGTAAAGGCCTAGAAGTGCTCTCCAGTTGAGGACAGGCAAGGAAGGTATAAAGCTGTCGTTCGACCAAGGGCTAGTAATGCAAGACTATCGGCTGGGACACTTGTAGTTGAAGGGGATCCGAGGAGCTATCCAAGAAGAAGAGAAGGGTCAATAAGATGAGAACTGGAAAAAAGTGCCCCAAGAGCTCTAGTCGATCTTACCCCATCCCCTGGGACAAGTAGTTCTGGAAAAGTCTTTCTACCTGCTCCTTATTCAAGAGAGTCCCCACTCGCTGATCTCTACTGATCTATTGACGGAGGGGTTGCCATATTATCACTGTCTGGGCTATTCCCTAAGACAGGGTAAGTACATCATATTGTACACTGTCCTGTCTGAGACAGGAGTGGCAAAGCGAGCCACAGAAAAAAAAAAGAGAAATGAAATAAAAGTCAAATGAAAATGAAAAAACTCTTTTTTAGCCAAGGCATGGCCGTAATATGCCAACCCCCAGGCATGGGACCCGGAACTCAAAGCCCTTACTTTACTTGCTCTCAGACTAACCTAACCTCCTAACTTGACTACTTCCATGGATTACCGAAGCAGAGGAGTAGGTTCGGTAAGTCACACAATGCTATTTCCTATAAAAACCATTTGAATAGTCAGTCGTCAGCATCTCGTACGTAGGTGAAGCGAATTAGGGCATCAATCCCGTCTTCCAGCACGCAATCGCCTTCGGACCAAGCGCGAAAGAAGGAGTCTACTCAATTAGTGGGTTTTCCTGCTCCGTAAGAGGTAGAAAGCAAGAGTAAGGTAGTTGACTTGCTTACTTGTTAGAGTAAGGTCAAAATTATATAATAGAGAAAGAAGAAGACTTTAGTCCAACTATTCTTTTCAGAGAAGGTGCTGTATGAAGGATGCGAGCTTTACTGGTCTTTAGTTTTCGCGAACGAGAAAGCAAGTTGGGCTGGGTGGAGCCAATACCTCTTTATCTTATGTACGTGCCTTGTTTTTTTGGCAATGCCTTCAATGAAAATTCTTGTTGGTAGGGAAGGTAAAGACCTAGCTGACTCGACCGCCCCCTTTCTTGCTCATCGATTTCAATTGATGGATAAGCTCCTTTAATTACTATGGATGAATCTTGCCCTTCTTTATTAAGCCTCGGGGCGGGGTTTTCTTTTATAGTTGATTGTCGGGGATGCATCTGCTATACTTCGGACTCTTACGTGAAATTTCCGGAAACAATCACGTCAAATCAAATAAAGTATCTGCGCAAAAGACCGCGAAAACGCCTTAATTAATAACTAAACGATATAAAACCAAGCTTTATTTTCCCAAGTGCATTATAAAGTGATAAAGTGTGAAAAACGACCCACCCTAACTGTATCGGAAGAGTCCGACCTGGTCGAAGAGGAGTCATTTATTCTACCTACCCTTTCGCCCATATTCACTATAATAAAAATATGGGGGTTATGATGACAAGGCAAGAATCTTCCTCGTTCAAGTGGTCAAGCCGCATGCGAACCAACATCCTCAATGGCTTTATGTTCATGAGCTGGCTTTCACTGCCTGGATCTTCATTCAAGACCTGCTTTCGTAGTAACGCGCTTTACCCTTTACCCTAATGAACGTCGATCGGAGGGGAGATCAAAAAGCCTTTTTTAGTCATCCGCTCCGTCTTGAGATATGCGGATGAAAATCAAGGGGGGCACGGCAAAAAAAAAGGCTAGAAGAGATGTTGAAGAGGATTGTTTACGCACAGCAGAGAAAGACTTATGCTGAAATACATAGGCAAAAGACAGATAGGCATAGTGCGATGTTCAGAACACGAGAAAAAAAAAAGATATCATAGGATACAGGGACAGAATTAACAGCAGATCCATGAGTCCAATCAACAGATTAGATTCTGCTTTGTAGTTGCAAAGAGATGGTAAAAGAATCCTTTAATGCAAGCCCATTGCTTATCCACCTTTACTTTAATTGCTCTTCTTGGCCTTCTCGTGTGAAGATTGCCCGCCTCGAATAGTAGGTGTAAGAGCTTATCTCTTTCTATAGGAACGCTCTCTCTTCGGGTCAAGAGTTAACTGTAGAAGGTCTTGGCCGGCTGCGTGTCAATAGATGTGAATCAAATAAAAAAAAAAGCTTACTGACTGACTTACGATAGCCTAGCATGATCAATAGGCTCGTTTGGAACAAACAACAAACAATGGTAGAAAGAGAAAGGTTAGTAACCTGAAAACGCACTTCAATCCAATCCAATGAAGAAGCACATAAGCAAGACGAATACCTTTTTCCTTATATAAGAAATTACGTAATTAAAGCACATAATATAGAGAGATGCAAAGGACAGATGCACATCTAATATATTAGCCCGATCTACCGGCGGTATTTTATTGAAGGTATCTTCCTCGAAGAAAGCTAAAAGCTATCGGCATCTCTTACCTTTCTATGCTAGAAGTGAAAGCCCATCTCCTTCCTAGCTACGCTACCCTTCCTCGCCCATTACCTTCCTCCAATTCCATATAAGATATGCCTTTACTTTCACTCCCTACTGAACTTACTCTTCCTCTCCCTTTGAAGCTAAAGCTCCCCTTGCCCACTAGAGCATTTCCTCCTATAAGATATTCTATTTATTCCTACTTCCTTCAAGGAGCTACTTTACTTCCCTTCCCTCAGGCACAGGAACACTTCGACCGGCAGACTGCGAGAAAGACTTGCTCAAACCTGCTCCAGCTAGACTTTCGAGTCGAGCCCAAAGCAAAGAATTCCTTTAGCGGACCAATTCTCGAGAGTTTACCGCCTATTGAAAATTCGATGAGAATTCGAAAGGAAGTTTCGTCAAAATAAAAGAAAGGCGAATTTTTCGGTATGGATTCTTTCTCTCCGGATCCTATCCTATGGAATGCTTTTATGGAGCCTTCCTCGCGGGCCGGAAAAAAGTGGCTGTTGAAAAGATGTAGAGTACTGAAATGGC
>CANTUQ010000266.1:232500-272500 GCA_947683425.1 Excoecaria cochinchinensis
ATTCCTTTCTTTGTCTTTTCGGAACCATAGCTAATGGCTCACTTAACTATCTTCCCTTTTACCTTTTGTCCCTCGCCTCCAGCTTCCCCATTGGGGGAACTTCAATTCAATCTAGCTAGGCCTATTTGAACTAATAAGAATCTCTGCCCCGAGCGGCTAACTATTCTATTATTCTATTCAAAGCAAAGAGAAAGAGTGAAAATCTCTCTCCTCCAACAGCCGAGATAGCTGTGGTTCTTCCTTCAACAGGAGCAGAAAGAGAAGTGATTCAACTATTAAATACGAGACCACCGCTTGAAACTGATTCCACTTGAGCAAGAAGAGCTTCTCCTTCCCTTCTTCCCTCTTAGCGCTACGAAGTAGTAAGAGTTACCTTTGCTTTGATCGGAATAGAGCTCGGGATTAGCATACTAATGAAAGAAAGAAAATCGAAACAGTAATCGGAAGATGGGAATAAAGAATAGGAAATCTAACCGGCCAATACGAAAGTAGAGTTCAGAGAAAAAAGCCCTGTTGTGGAAGGGCAATCCCCGGCCCTGTTGATGTTGATAGGCTTCCCTTGAGAAAGGGGTGACGAGGATAGCTGTCTAACGCGTGTTCAGAGAATTTAATCTTACTAATGAAAGGTGATTTTATCTGTAATATGAGAGAGTGCTGCTGGGATCTTAAGTAGAGCTCGCCCCCTTCTCTGATAGTTTAAGCCTCATATAGCAATATGAGTAACTACGACGTGCCAGCCCCTAACAGGACAGCGACTACGTGCCTTACTCTAACAAGTAAGTGACTTACTATCCTATCGCTTCTTAGTCTTAGACTGAGCCAGAGCTAGTTTAAGCCCTTCTATGCCCTACTACAGAAAGGGGAGTAATTACTCGAGCGAAGCGAGAGGGTATTCCCCTTATAAGCCAGAGGCACGCAGTCACTCGACTCTAAGGAGAGGCCATTTACTTGGTTTTAGCAGTGAGTCGAGCTATGCGAGAGGCTAATCTACTTGTTAAGTTGTGGTTCTCGCTCTTTTCGTTATCAAAGATCATTTTGGAAACGGATCGACCGTCAGACTTTAGCATCTATTGTCAGTCCTAACGAGGCCTATGATTGAGCGGTTAATAAGGTGGCTGAATGCTTACCTGACTTAATAAAAAGGTATGTGCCACCGGTCCCCCTTCTGAATGGGGAGCCGACATGGAAGTCGATTCCTTCTTCTTCCCAATCCTTATCAAAAGATTTGAGATCGGTTGGTCTTAAGAAGGTTTTCTCCAAGTCTTTCCGTATGAGCTTTATGCATTTGTAACATTAATGCTGTTCTGCCATGCGTATGGACAAGAAACAATGGTCCCCTTGGCCATCGTTCACACGATGAACCGAGGATTTCGTCTATATTGCCTTAGAATAAGTTTTCAGGGCCTCATGTGGATTCTTCCTAATTCGAAGTGAAGTGAAACTTGACTTTCTCAGTAATATGAGAAAGGTACGTGTAGTCGCTTTAGCTATGAGGCACGTACTTACTCGAGCAAAGCAAGACATCTGCGCTCTATTTACATCAAAAGTCAGAATGAAGTTCTAAGTTATACCTAACCAGGGTTAGTGACCAACGTATCTATCCCTATCTCTAAATCTTGGCTTGGACTGTAAATGGCTTAGAAGAGAAGAAAGGCATAAGGCTGATCCTTAGGAAGCCGTGAACTGATAGTCATAGATCTATCCAGGCAGAGAGTACCCCTCTCCAGGCCCGGCATGTCATCTTCTTTGATTGAAGGAAGGGGACTGATAGCAAGATGGCTATACAAACGGTTATTAACTCCGTTACCAATAGGATAGTCAGTCACTCCTATAGCTAGTTGAGGTACCATCACAAGGTAACCTTCGAAGGACTTGACACAGCCATTCATGCAGAGGCCTTAAGAGCCGTTGGTTAACATAGTTACCAATGGCAAATATGCGCCCTCCAAAGAAGAACCTAAAGGACCAAGCGAAGCCCACCAGACTTTTTCAGTCTATGGCCTAAGCCTAAGAGAGTCTAGGGCTAGCAGGCCTGACCGGACACGTCGACAGTAGCTCAGCACCCAAAGTCTTAATATAAGGCCTAAAGTCTTATTTCCGATGGTCAGTAGAGGGGATGAATCCAGGCTTACCCCTGGAAAGACCACAGCCCTTCCAGCATGAGGTTGGTTTAATCCCTCAGACTGGACCTCAAAGTTGTTGCCCTCAGTGTACCACCACGAATACCACCACAACCTAACTAGGCAAAGGAATGGGGCTTTAATCTCCCCTCGCATGAAGGAAGATACTAAATCGCTAAATCGAAGATTTTCCACATCTAGCGTTATGAGTGACTTCGTACCACATGCTACCAAATTTGATTAATATTAATTCTGGATCGCTGCTAACAGCTTTCCATGTGTATGTCACTGTATGGCCGTTGAAATAGAATTCCAATGGTGGGATCCGGGTCGTTAGAGGTAATTGTATACCACTTAACATAACTTAACTGCGACTGTACCCACCGTCGTAGGAGCGTCCACTGACGAATGTCCTTCGTCCCTTCGGACAAATGGACCTCTGAAGGATTTTCTTGAGGACGGAGCCACTTACTTACGCTATGAAAATGAAAGAAACCCCCTAACTAAGGGGGTCAATCTGGGTTAAGTCATAGCTTCTAAGGTTGCGCGGTATGCCACCATCCCCCTTCAAATCAAAAAGGCTGACACTTAATCTATTTACTGGTCCCGTGCTAGTTCATACTTGGCAGGGAGTGCTATAGACTTGGAAGGCCGGCCCCGTAAATGAAGTTCCGGGGCTTGCTGTGTAGGCTATCCCTAAGATAAATAATGCCTGGACCAGAAGACATGCCCTCAATATTTCGATTTCTGACGGTAAGGTAGCAGAATGCTTGCTTAGTACTTGTGCTAAGGCCAACTCTATCTATGGGATAGAAGGCAAACAAGTCAAGCTTTTCCTAACTGGTACATAGTCACTCATACATTAGTGTATGAGGATAGTAGTTACTCGACTTACAAGGAGAGGTACGATTGCCCTGAAACAAGTGCAGAAAGAGTATAAGCAAGCTAAAATACACTCTTTGGGAAGGCTTTCTCGGGTCTACGGTAATACCCTTTGAAGCAGCCCTCTGTCGGGCGGGAAAATGAAGAAGTTCCGTCTAGGTAGATATACTCCTTGCTATCTCAGTGTCAGTGTTTTAGGAACAAAAGCGAGAAAGAGCTCCGTCATTTCCTCTGTCTTTTTCCTATCTTCCATTTTCGAGATCCGTACATACAAAGATCATCGTAGCTTATCTCCTTCTAAGAAGTCAAATCCCCTTCCTGTGCTAAGAGCCTTTCGAAACTTAAGAGCGCTCCTAAATGTAGCCGTTCTCTTATATACGATACCACCAAACACATCTTGGTACTTCCATCCGCCAATCAATCAAGGCTAGTGGAGCAAAGGGAACCCTGCGATGATTATAAGGGCCCAAGCGAGTCTTCCTTAGTTTACTAGAAGTGCTTTAAGGAAATGTGCTTTACCCTTATGACGAGCTATTCGAACTATACTCATCCGAGACAAGCCTGCTCAGCCAATTTTTTCTCCTTGTCCGAGGAAGCATAGTCAAGTGTCAAAGACTTTGACCACTTTCTGATCGCTGGTCAATGAAAATCCTAGATCCTTAGCTCTATCCTTTGCTGGCTGGTCTTCCCACAGGGCCTACTCCATGCTCTTTGCTTTATTGGTGGATGGGGAAGAACAAAGTTAGACTGTCTCTGAGCAGCGAAACCTACGACTAAGGTATTTAAGTTTGATAGCATACAAGAAAAAAAAGTAGTTTTGTAAGATTATCAAATCGGTGTTAAAAGAATCGCCTTTTCAAACCAAAAATGAGCGCTTTAATGCGTGGACCGTAAGCCCCTACTCCTAAGTTGTTTCGAAGTTAAGTCCCTTCAAATATGAGTGTCAGACTTGCATTACATTATCTCCTGTGCTAAAGCAACTAACTAGAAATCCGCTTTTCCTGGATCCGACAAAGCACTAACCAGTTTAGGCTCCAGCAGTCCGAGCACAGTCAATGGGACAAGACAAAGAGTGGAAGTCGAAGCAAAAGTATACCGCATAGAGAGGCTCTCATGAAAATGATAGAGTCGTGGAATTCCATCCAAAAGGGAAGTACTAGTTTTTCCACAAAGAGAAACTTTCATGTCCAGAAGATTAGTGAGTCGGGGCAGAAAAGTGAGTCTCAGGAAAGGCAAAAAAGTTGTGCTCAACCGAGTTTGAGAAGACAATTCAAAAAAGAAGAAGGCAAGCGGTCCCCCCCAATCATCGGTCAACTGAGGTTCAGCCTACTCTGAAACTCGCTTATTCCTCTCTAACACTTAGTTATCGGGTCCGAGTACCAAACTCTGTTTGCTCAATGAAAAGTAAAGGTAGTCCACCCGCGTCGCCAAAGAAGATATCATGATGCTAGCTTTTGCGAATGACGACAATACAGTGATTTCGGCTTTGACTTTTTTTTTTTATTTAAAAAGGTGACATTGTAGATTTTTTCTTACTTGTTGAAAGCCTATAGTGATGCTATGTTATAATGACAATAAAGTAGTTACTGTAGTCTGCCTATAGTCTCATTCATTGACGTCGATAACGAGATTACACTCTCGTTGACTACTTGTTTCTAGTCTAGTGCGACAGAGAATGCAAACAAAGAGAGTCGCCGCTGCCTCTTCTGCAAAAAATTTAGATATTAGATAAAAGGATTTACTATATGAAAGTCTTACAGGAGATTGCTTCTTCAATTGCTAACGACGCCCTTCTATATGCTTTCCTAGCTAGGAAAGCATAAACAAAGCGTCACTCCTAGTAGTGCACTCACTCTCAGTTCCTTTTACAGCAACCTTTTTTTCTTCAAAACATCCGATCAGCCTTTCGGCTAGCACTTGGAATCGCTAATAATTCATTTATTTCCTCTCGACGTGATCAACTACTTCTATTTAAATATGATATAACCTGATTAGCAAGAACAGAGTTCGCAGTCGCCAAGAGTTCACCACGTTCAAGCGTTCAAAGATCTTCTTCTCCCCCGAGGGTCACTTCACTACAGGGATTTCTTTCTATCCATATTTAACCGGATGTGGAAAAACCTTCTAGAGAAAGATTCCCATAAGATAGATAGATAGCCCGGGATAAACCAACCGCTCTACAGAACACAGAGAGAAGGAAAGGCCCTCCGCTGCTAATCGGAGAGTGATCGAACAAAGAAGAAGATCGGATGTTTTAAGCCTCGGTTTCGACATCGAATGAGACTTATCCAGGGAGCAAAGACTCCGGTTTGCTTTCGTCTTTCAACGAGTCGAACGCAGCCTAAAAAGACGCTACGAAGCGGTCGAGGGTTGAAAGAGAGACTAATGTGAGCTGATGTCACACTCCGTTACTTCGTACCAAAACCTATCTTGGTGTTTTGATAGGAAGAGAACAAAGAGACCAGAAAGAGCCAAAAAAGAAGATCCAGTTGGAAATTCAGAACATAGAACTGTGCCTTCACCCAAACCACGGGGTGGCCACTAACGGCATTCAGAGACTATTATGCTATTAGCATTTACTCTAACTCAAAAATGCCATTTTCATACAAGGAATTTCGACTGAGAATGACACCTTATTCGCTCTGCTACAACGAACGAACTAAAACTAAAGGGCAGACCGTCGAGGGTGAGTGAGCGGCTAGCCAAAGCTTCTCGTTTCGTTTGGATTCAAATTGTGGTGGAAATGCGGTTGAAAGCTGAAATGAGACGACAGAACGAGTGAAAGAAGTTACTGAAAGTCAAGCCCATTTTTAAGGGCAACATGGGAGTGCGAACTCGATTCCCCGTACGACACACACAACTATTAACGCTCTTTCTCAGTGGAACGCACAGTTAAGAAAAACTTTTCCTGCCACTCGGCTAAGTTCGCTTCGTTAGAAGCCCAAACGTGTCTTTGAACGACCAAACGCTGCTCTAATGCTGCTGACTTGAAATCAGACGATGCATCGAAGATGTGTATGAGAAGGAAGAAACTTCGACTATCTTAGTTCGGTACGGAACGCCAAGCCAATTGGAAAGACCTCAACACTCACTTATACCATAGAATCAAACCTCTTGAGGTTTGCCTTATGCAAAACTAAAACTTCAATCTTGGAGCAAGGCGGTTGAAGGTAGATGATTGATCACTCTATAGTGTGATGTCTCGACTTTCAAGATTCTGTTAGTCTTCAGCCTCGTTCAGTTTCTTTGTTTTGAATAGTGATAAAAAGCAGCAAAAAAGACTTTCCCTTTGTCTTTACTACTCGATCGGAGGGCTTTTTTAAAGGTGTTAATTAAGAGAATAGCTCAGAAAGAGCTGACAAAGATGAGATTGAGATGAATGAATCGAGAGCTCAGGCTTCACTAGTAGCTTGCACCCTTGCTTGTGACCCTATGAAAAAACCTTTTCATTCAGAGAGGTTGGGCGGTGGAGAGAACGTTTTGCGATAGTTCCAGAGAGGAGCGGTGGGCGGGTCTAAAGCATCTTTCGATCGATGAAAGGGACTTTTTCAGTTCATAACCATTAGCCAAGGCAGACAGACATTCTGTGGTATCATTAGCCAAAAGCTGTCTGTGATTCTAGAACAATAGAATTCTACATCAGTAGAGGATGTAGCATAAGTTGGCACTGTAGAATCAACATTTGACGAAGCAGACCATAGGCCTTAAGCAACTGAAGTCTATGCCTTTAACTCTTCCGTGGCTCTATAGCCGGCAAGGAAGAAGGAGGCGGACCTTGCCGTAAGAGAAGGCCCTCGATCTTTCTATTGCAAGAAAATGAGAAGTCGGAAGAAGTCCAACAAAGTTCAGAAACTGTAATTCAGTCTCAGCCTCAAGAGAGATCATGGCAGACAGGTGTTTATCAGAGAACAGAGTTAGAGAATAAACCAGTAGCGGTAACAGGTCGAGGGATATCAAAGATAAGGCGCAGTTAGTTAAGCCTACAGTTCGAATACCGCGGTTAGTCAGTACGGCAAGTAGAAAGGCAAAACGCAAATTCCTTACTCTTTGTAGAAAGGATAAGCTAGACGATTACTTTCTGTCATAGGAAGTAGGCACCAGTACCAGTTCCGGTAGTGGTTACGGTAAGACTGCTTTGAAAAGAGAAAAAACTCCTTTCTTCATTCTTTTTTGTATAAGTTGGCTTAGGGACCGATATGATGATTGGTTTAGGTAGGTCGGCTAGTCTGGTGCCGAAGTGCACTTGGGAAAAAAGGGAAGCTTGGCTTAGAGAAAAAATCCGTCTTTCTTCCGTCACGGTAAGCGGGTTCTTTCTAGGACTGATAGTTCAGTTCAAGCGTATCATAGATCAAACTCTTTCAAGCCTTTTAAGAAAAGAAGTATTAAGCTAAGCCCATGCAATTTCAGTACTTTTTAATATCTTACATCCTCTAGGCCTGTCCTTCGCCTTTAAGCAAGCAGGATAGCAAGCGGGTAAGCTTTAGTATTAAATTGAAAGCCAGTCTTTTTTAGAATCTTTTGTGTAAGCCCCACTGTGTTTGCGAGTTTTTTTCCTTATTTTTGGTTTCGAGCTCGAGTAATCTCATCCCGCCTTATAGTATGATTATGGGGAGCGAACCAGTAATCATTATCAAGTATGGCAAATCGAAAGAGCGGACTATGTCCTTTATCTTTATAGGCATTTTATAGGTCTTTTTGAAAAGTGAAAAGGCGGAATAAGGCGGGGATAGGTCCAAGGCACTTACATATGAGCGTTCCACTCAAGCTAATCAATGCTTAGGGTCCGAGAGAATACCTTCCAGTAACTCTGGATATGAAGTACTACTGTTTGGAACCCTACTGCAGCGGCGCAGAGGGAAGAACTTTCTATAGGCTCAGTGTAGGATAGGAGTGTTTACTATTGTAATTGCTACTTCTATCGAGTGGGCTTCATCAAATATGAGTTCTGGTCCATCCATTCTTGCTATCAGACAGCTGAACTACCTCTTTCTTCCTCCCGAGCCGTCCAGTGACCTGTCTTAGCTTAGGAGAGCCATGTCAATCCAGTTGAAGTTGATTCTCTTGCAGTGAGAGTTGGAGAAAAAGGGTAAGCCTATCAAAAGTCCTAACTAAGGCAAGCAATAAGTCAAATGGGCAAGGATCACTGGAGCTATTCTATCTCTTCATTTGAGCTTTAGCTTTCGCTATCCAGACAAGCGAATTTTCAAGCCTTTTAAGATCCAATAATTTCATGTCCATCTTCATCCTTCTCCTTTTAGGAGCCAATTTCAGAAAAAAGGTAAATTGCAGAAATAAGGCAAACCTATCCAATTCCAATTGCTGTGGGAATGACTTTCCCGGACAGTGTAAAAGTAGTTGCCCATCCAATTGAAATGCTTCGCCCTGGGAGCGAGCTGGAAGCCAGTGCTCATTTGAAGGGATATGGGGTATTTCCAACTTTTTTATATGTATTAGCATATTCCATTCCTTTCGATGTCGTGTCAGGCAAGCGAATTCCCTAGGAGGGCTAAGGCTAATATAGATTTCCCTTGGAGCGCTTTACTTTAGATAAGAAGTCAAAGGTAGGGCTGCTATACTATATTAGATAGATTTATTGACCTGGTATAGATTTTTTTGCTTTCCCATAGGGGGCTCACTAACAGGATAAACCGGATAGACAAGTCCTTATTTGAGAGATTCAGTCCCAGGTTTTCTGAGAGCAGCGGAGCAAGAAGAAGATACGGCGACTTCCCAAGCATCCTAGTAATGACGTCTGCAAAAAAGCAGCTAAAAGCGACGTCCCAGTCTTGAGACCTGATCAATCCCATGAATTCTCAATCCTTATGCTTATCAGTCTTCGTTACTCGGATTACAGTCGAGCTATTTTTGAGCTTTTTTGTGTGTGATTGTCTATTTTAAGATCATATTGGAAACCTGGGATATGCCCATAGGGAAACCTAGATTATTAACATGTTTGGCAGGAACGTACCTATCGTCATATCTGAGGGGACCCTATCTCCGGTCTCAGCAAGCTATGGGATATAACAAGGAATGCACCTTCCTCTTTGGAGGCAGGGTCAGTCATTCTGCTTTGGTTCTGCTGTTAACCACAACTAACATGACTTAACCAAGTCAGATGGCCTCTATTCTTTTTCTTTTTTTAACTCCTTTCCTAATGTTTTGTTTGGGAAATCTCACTCACTACACACAATCTATATGATATGTGTGATGCCGACACCTAAGATAGAGAGAGTTACGACGACTAGAATCAGAAGAAGAGGTTATGAAGTAACTCGACTGATAAGGAGAGGAAAGACCTCGGGCATTGAATCTCTGGCCTTAGCCTGCCTACCAGTCTTGATCTCTTGCAAGAACAAAGGGAAGCAAACAGAAAGTATTTCAGCATGCCATTGGAAGAAATTCTTCACTCGGATGCTCTCACAGCGATGCTGAAAAGGTCATCTCTACTCTGGCTCAACACTTCCCTGACTTACGCGAAAGAATCATCCTCAGAAAACAAGCATCCCGGATGGTTGAGCTCAAGCGAAGCACCCTGAGAGCAAGAAGTTCGATCAATTCTGCCAAAGCCTCTCAGTCTACTGCTTCTGAAAAGACTTCTTACTACTCTAGTTAGGAAGTCTAGTTTAAATATGGGCTTCTATCTTATTTGTTCTCCTCTGCTTACAAACTGGGTAAGAAGAAGTAGAAATCTGCAGTTAAGATGAATGCAAGAATCGGATCTTAGCTCCCGTTGACCGGCTCTACGACCCCGCAAGGCACTACTGTAGAGCTCTTTGGGCGAGACTTTCTCGATCACAGCTTCTCACTTATCTCACTGACAGACTAGCAATTCAAGAACAGCTTCTTTCTCTTACGCAATTTCTACTCTCCACAACAATCTGTATTTCGAAACAAGGAAAAGGATTCTCGACATGCTATGCAAGGCGGCAAGTGCTACTTCCTGTTAGACGAAGCTTAATGTGTTTTCTATTGGACTTGGTTGAGTTGAAGAAGAAAAGAGAGTGAGTTTTATTCCTTTCTCACTGAGGAAACTTGGCAAAGGTTTCCAAGCCGTAGTCCAAGAGGCAAAGGTTGTTTGCCTTGCTTTCAAACTGACTTGCCTTATCCTATTGGGTGAAAGTCCTATTACTGCTATACCCGTCTACCCGGTCTTACTGTGAGCCCTCCCACTCTTGGAAGAAGTCACACCTTAGACACGGTAGGTAAGATTAGAACTTAAAGGCCCTTAGACCATTACACAATGGAGCACTTGCTTACACCACTAGTTAGAGAACTGGGGAAGGGGTGCGAAAGAGTTCAACACTACGCTCATTTCGTAGATCTACGATTTCAGGGTTAAGGATTTTTGCTTAGCTGCTTAGCGAATCCCCTTGCTTTTATGAAACTTTTCACATTATCTTTGTTTTTCTCGATGCTTTGAATAGCTATCCGGATAGCAGAAGTGCAATCATTTGCGAAAGCTCTTTCTTCTCGCTCCTCTACTTGACTTGTATTAGTAGGGCGAGTGGCTATCGCTCCTCAAACTCTTCAAAAGAAGCCATCCTTGCACCTTAGAAATCTAAGACTGTTGTTTCCTTTAGGAGCTGAAATGCCGACATCTACTATTCCATCAAAGAGCCTATTCGTCGTAAGCCCTATTGAGGAAGAGAAGTGGACAAAGAGTGGAAAGGTAACTTCATGCTTATCCGCCTTTTTCTGACACTAGGCACAGAAAAGGAGATGTTTTGAGGTTTTCAGGAATTGAATCACTAGGATAAGATATCCCCGTCAAAGCTCCTTTGCGTAGAAAATCTGTATTTGGGATATGACAACGTTCGGCACCAGGCAACAAAGAAAAAAATCCTCCTCCGCTTTTGAATCCCAACTTCGAACTGAAAGTTTTCCTTTTGCTTTCGGAAAAATTTCCCTATTTCGGATACTTTCATGGAAAAGCAGGCGAGACCGCACTCAACACTGACCGAAAGTTACTTTTTTTCTCTTCGTTGTCATCGCCCAGCCACACAAGGCCAACGCGGATAGGAATACTCTTTCATGCTTCATAACTTCAACAAGCCCCTTTCTTATTATTAGTAAAATAGGGTTCCAAACCTGCGCTCCAGTGCTAAGTGTTTCGATATTGGTCCATGGTAGCTCCGTTGCATTGATTTCGAGTGCTAAGGTAGCTTTAGGGAGTGCCCTTCCATGTCATTCTATTCCTTCTCCTTGCGAGCTCCCCGGGTAATCTTTCTAGTATCAGTACCTGTTAGGAAATGAAAAAAGCCAGATAACAGGTTAGTTTACAGCCATCTAGTTTTAGCTAGCTTATGAAAGTGCATATAGAAAGCTTGTTACACCAGTGGTTGATGTTTTTTCTAAGCCCATCTATTTCTTCAGCCTTACCTCGCCCATCTAGGTCTTCTCCTTACGATCCAGTTACTGTTGGAGTTGCCCTTCTTTGGGGTCATGCTATTGAGTTCCCGGGGGGACAGGCGAGTTAGTTTCCTTCAAGCCAATGGTTAAGGCTTTTTTATTTTGTGAATCTCTGGTTATTGCTCTTTTGGAGAGGAAAGATCCTGGGGACCGAACCTTTGAGCTAATTGCTATTGAGCCAGTTGCCTTACTTGGGGTTTTAGAAATTCCCGTTCTCGTCTCTTTTCTTTTGGACGGAGGAGTATCGAATAAACTATTGCCTCCGAGCTCTCAATAAGGGAAGCTGCATATCATAAATAAGCTAAAGCAGAGATAGCAGGGTAAAGGGCAAGCAGCGGGGAAGATCTTAACAAGAGCTATCCATGGTCCTAGTTCTTGAGACAGAGTTATGGCATACTTCTCTTTTTGATTAGGATTGATTGATACAGGCTTTATTAACGAATTTCTAGAACTTGCCTTAGGTATTGAAAACTCACTTCTCCTTGAGCACTTTTTGAAGCGAATCAAGCAAAAGCATAAAGGGGTCTTCCTGTATAAGCAGTAGTCCTATTACTGATATGCCCGGTCTTACTGGAAACTCGATTGATCACTCACTTCTTAGCTAGCACTTGGAAAGGAAAGAAAATAATGAATCTATCAGCGCCTTAGACCTACACATATCCTTAGATAGAGTGAAAGGAAAGAACGAATTCTTAAGATAAGCTATTTATTCCCTTTGATTACAACACCCCTTTTCTAGCATTTCCTATTTCTTTGTCCCCGGGGACCTATTCTATTCTTCTTCTTAGAGAATGGCTTTCAAGCCAGGGAAATAAGGAAGGAAAGAAAGCGAAGTAAGCATCCAACTCTGGTACTAGCAAACGATGACTCAGGAAAGTAAGTGAAGGATAAGGGATTAGTGAGCGGACGGTGCAGCCTTAATCCTAAAGCCGTTGTTGCTAAAGTAGCTTCTTAGAAAGCGAAGAGATGTGACGATGTAGCAGTTTGAGAATAAGATATATGACTACTGCCCAAAGCTTCGCCTTCCTCTAGCAGTCTCTCATCAGGATGGAAACCTGCACATGTTCAAAGCCCAGGTTTGCCTGGACTGGAGTTCCTTCATCCATCCCAGGGTCCTCGTCCTCTTAGAAACGGTAGGACGGTACTCAAGTTCTGTGATTGCTGACTCTGATATGGATTAGTTCTGCCTTCAAGCAGAAGGAATCAAGCCGGTGAGCCAATTAAGTGTTTTTTCAGGTACGACAAGTCCATTCAATGAGCATTCTTCCCATTCCAATAGGCCCCTATATGAAAATAAAAATAGGGAAGGTGACGGCAGTGAATGAGAAAGATCGAATCTCAGGCTAGGTTGTAAGCGTAAGCTAAGTTTCTCATTTGATCACTTGTTTGAGGCGGTTGTACCATCCCATCGGTCAAAGGGGGAAAAAAAAATCTCTATTTCAGGCTTCCGCTTCCGTGCCTAAACGTTAAGAGTGCTTGTTGCCGCTAGTAATTAAGCGTCTTTCCCTACGCTAAGCGTCAGCTATTAGAGTCTAGTTTGAAACTGATCTGGGTAATTAGAGGCTTCTTCTTCTATTCCCAGTGTAGTACTCTTTAGTTCCAAAAGTAGGATTAGCAGCCTATTTCTTGGAAACCCCCCTTCTGCGATTCTGGAAAAAGTCATAGGGTAGCTCCTACACTAAGTAAGGGCGGCCCTTCCTGGCTAAATCTTTTCTGCTGCATCCCCTTTTCTACGGCTCATCAGCTCTTCCCACTCCGAGGCGAGGTAAGAATCAGTCGTAGCAAAAGAAGAAGTGTACCATTGAAGAATAAGGCTCGAGCTCAATAAATAGCTTCTTGGTCTAGCAGTTCGGACGCTATCCCATCCTCATCCGTTGCTACCACCTATTTCCTTACCCCCATCTTTGCCGCTTTCAGCTTTCCTTTCTCGGCTTCCTATCCCAAGGCTGATGAAACTCTATCTGTGGGTGGGGGTAAAAAAGTACTTGACTAGCTTTCTTTTCCAGAGGAGGAATTTCTATTACATACAATATTTTGTACTTTATTACTGTGGAAAGATTATCTGCTGTCGATACTCTAGGGTCGAATGGAGGGGGAAGGAAAAACCTTTCTTCATATTCGGAAATGGGAAGTATCAAGCCCTGGTTCAGTCTCTTTACCTGCTTCGTCTAAAGAAAGCAAGACTCCTCAGATAAAGGAGGGGCTCCTTTCAATTCAGGGGAAGAATATATGACAATTGAACTTCTAAACCAATATCAGTCTCAAGGGAAGTTAGTACTTTCATCAGCCGTAGAAGGCTGAATATGATCAAAAGCTTGATTTAACTGGCATTCCATTTAAATTAAAGTCTTTTTTTCTTTATACAGTTGGGTTGGGTGGTAAAACAGAATATCCTCATCCTCGTTGACAACATGAATTCGTACGCAAGATACCGAATTTTCCTAATTCATAGATTGGAATTGATGAATCAAAGACGCAGTAGGAGTAGGGAAAATATCCAAAGTACGTTCACCAGTCACCAGATAGAGGGAACTTTTCGCGAAGTACCAACGCTTGGCGCTTCGTAATCAATATACAAAAGTTGACCATCACCTATGGGTGAACCATTTCTTCAAGAGTGAAATTGAGAGACAGTCCCCACAGCCTCCACGCGTAAACGTATCCCCTTTCCCGTAATGATGCTTTGTTAACCCCCCTTACTGGAGGTCTGCTTGTAAGAAAACCCTGCATGGAATTGGTTACATGAAGGGTAGTACCCGAATCAATCCACCATGCATAAGTAGAAAAAGAAAAAAAAAGCCACTTTTCAGGCACCAGGGCATGCGGATCCAATCAGGGGGAGCAGAGCAGCAGGCAGGCAACTCCCACTCGGTACTCGGTCAAAAGAAAAGAAAGCCGCAATCCCAAGAACAATCAACAGACTGATCCATATTTTAAAAGAGTAAGTTTTCGTTTCATGCTGTACGTAAACTTCAAAGCATGGGAGAATGCTGCTAATATTAATGAACAGATCGTACTTTCTTTGTCGAAAGACTTTCCGTAAGATCTTGCCTATTTAGATTGAATTTTTTTATACTGTGAAGACGAATCATTTTTCTATACGCAACGCAATTTCGGAAAAAGAGAAAATACATATATAAAGACGACGCAAAGGACAGATGTGCCTGCCGGTAGAAAGATAGAGATGGGAAGCATACACTGACGATCCCAGAGACACGATGCAGTTTCCTTTCCTAAGTATCCGAAACAGACTGACCGACACTTTAGCCTCTCATTCTAGGACTTCCCTGTGCAATCCTTTCCATTAAGGAAGAGAAGAGCTCGACCCATTCATTCATTAGTAAAGGGGCTAGTACGCTCAAATGCAAAGAGATAGACTTAGACCCGCAGATACCAGAAAAAGGGGGAGTTTCCGCAAGTCAATGTTTCATAAACCGGTGCGCTTCGGGCCATTCACTTTTAAATTCAATATTGCTTTCTCACTCGAGAGCCCTTCCAGCTGTTCCTGATGTCGAATGAGTTCATCATTACATTCATGCTTCACCTAAATTGCTGCGAGAGGGAATGCGCCGCTTCAACTCGACCGACTCGATATAGGGCCTCGACCTGCGAAGGTGTGCTGAAAAAATTCGATAGCTCGATCAGCTCGACAAGCGTTATTACATATCTAATAATAATATAAAGAAGCTTGCTCGAAGAGAGATCGTTTTCTCCGATTTTTTTTTAGCTAAAGCTAAAAAAGAGGCTGAACCCATTGTAGCAGAATAAGCTGCCATTGATTTTGCACCTTTAATACGATATTTGAATACAGACCGCAAGTCAACAAGCAAGGTTTTTCTCATCCCGTTCGTTCCTTTCTTTCTTTGCCGGGTCAAGTAGATTGATTGGGTTCTTTGCTTGCTTCTTTCAGTGGGAGGACTTTCATCAGCAGCAGCAGGTGGGCTCAGTTCATCTCCAGTTACGGCCGGTCCGGTTGAAGGCAAGGAAGCGGATCACAGTGGCTAGACGCATTCATGATTGATTAACCTTGTCATAATGGTTTCCCTCATTCACTGATTAACGATCAGAGCTCGAAGCCTGAAAGCTCAGGTCTGAGGCAAGGAGTGAAACCGCTGTCAAAATACAAGAGGTGCCGGAGCTGCTCCTACGGACTATGACTGGACAGCAGTGGACTCTTTCTCAAAGTCTGACCCTGCCACATTGATCATGGAAGTAGCGGATTGAAATTCATTATAGTGGCAAGGAAGAGACTAAGCACGGGATAAGCCCAAAGCAAGCTACAAGGGATGACCGGCTACTATTCTAAAGGAAGAAGGGATTCGCTAATGTATAACCCTTGAAACGCTTTTATTGGAACTTTCTTTCCCGATCAATAGGATGTTAGGGCTTTCTTCGAAGTGTTCTAATTTCTATCATTTACAAAATAGTAGGTTATAAAGAAAAGAATTAAGATTGTCTGGAAGTTCATACTGAAACTCTTTCTTTTATAACTGCGGGAGAAAGAAATCCTTTAAGATTTAACAATGAACCTACGGCATAGAGTTAATCACAAAAGTGAGTCTCATATAGCTGTAAAAGTTAGAAATGAGTTTTGACTTCGGAAGCACTTCCTCGTGTTCTAATTTTTCTATCCGCTGCAAAACTGACTTTTTCCTTCGGACAGTTCATAGTGAATATCCAATTTTTCTATCCGCTGCAAAACTTATGATTTCAAAACATAGCAATGCTTTCAACAGGAAAGAGACGACGAGCGCTTAGGTATGGTTTTCGGGCTTGGCCGTGTATCCGCTCATTGGGTAAATCACATCTAAGAAAGAGTACCAGGAATCCAACAGCTATTAGCTTGAGACGTGAAATCGAACAGCAGCTAAAGAGAGCTCCGCGTTAATGGCGGCCTGATGTGATGCCTTCCTTGAGGGGTAAGGATAAGAAGTACACCCGGGCACATGTAAACCCCGAGGTCTGGTTGGTTGTGTATCACCTGATTTAATAACACATGCCAGCATCCAAGTGAGAGCATTCTCCCGGTGAGCGAGAGAGAAAAACCCTATTGGGTATTGGTATTGGGTACGAGCTATGAGCGGGGAGACGGGTTCCATGATGGGAATGGCTTTCGGGTTCGGGTTAGAAAGATGTAAGATCCTTCTGCCTCCAAAACCTTAGATTCTTTTCTTGAGGAGGATATGGGATATCAGATTCCACTGTCAAGCTTTTTATTAATAACCATTATAACCCTTAAGGTAAGTTTCTTGTTCGAGTTGCCTGTGTTAATAAAGATAAGGTATTAAAGCAGTGCGCGAAAATGAAGTATCAACGGTGTAAAGCCAAGCCGATGATTAGCCTGGAGCTTCGGCTAAGACTTAGTAGAGATGGGAGCTTGTGCCTAGATCTCCGATAGCACGGGATCTTATGGCATTTAGTAATTCCCCTCTATTGAGAACTCAAATCGAGGGGATTTTGGCCTTATGCCTGACAACCTGTGACTCCACTTTCAGAGTAGGATTCCACCCTAGCCACGAATAGAATTTGATTGTTCGAATCGACTCTTTTTATTTTAATTAAGAAAAAAATCTTTCCTTTGTTTGTGCCTTTGATACCGAAGGTAAAGTGGCACCATTCGATTAAGGATGTTGTGTGAGTTCCCAAATCGCGATGGGGGTGAGTTTCTACCCAAGAGTTGGGCACGGGATTGGCTAGAAGGAAAGCTGGGCAGCCCGCAGCTATGAGCTTTTCTTTTAAGCTAGGAGTTTTCCTTTCTTCCGGTTATGAGGATCGAATTTCCTGATGCCTGATAACCTGAGGTAGGAGTGACAAGAGTTTACTTAAAAAAACGGTAACAACCAGGGATGTCTAGAGAACTTCTCCTCGATTAGCTATAGAAGGAGCGTCAGAGTCGTTTTTTTTGTTCTGTCCGGTCTGAGACCGGGTACCGCGTAAGACGGTATCCTAGTGAGCGGAGCAGTCTTAAGAACTAATCCGCGTTGGTAATAAGTTTCGAATTTCCTTCTGGCGGGACTAAGCGCTCGACGGTGAAGTGAAGGCTTCAAAAAGATTGATTGGGTTGAAAACGTCCGTGGGCTATTTATAGTCCGGGTAACCTGTTTCATAATATACTTATAATAAGCTATATGCGCCCGCCTCTTCGACTGGAAACATTGGTTCTTCTTTTTCTCTTTGTCCGTCTCTCCATCCGGTACGCTTTCCATTTATTTTGTCTTGTGGTCCCTCATGCAATGTTTACCCCGCTTTGAGTTCCAGTAGTAGCTTACCTTCCGGGCGGACTCTGTCTCTCGTCCAGTCGGTAAGTTGGTTCGGAGATCGAGGTTATTGGGTTCCCTTTTAGAGTACCATTCCAGGAGAAATTCCTTCTTTATCAGCAGAGGTTGAAGATGAGTTATCTTCAGACTTTACCCCAGAGAATGACCTGATGGAAGAAGCCCTGAACTGAAGGGAGGAGAGATGGGGTTCAGACTAATAATGTCTATCTATTAGCCAAAGGTTACCGGCAAGTCTATCAATAGGAATTCTCTCTGGAAGGCTTAGGCCTATTATCTTAGACGGAATTAGTGGTATGGCTTTGAAGCTGGTCTTTTGACTTATGTCATTAGCAAGGCGTAAGCTAGTCTGCTGCTCGCTTCGTAAAGCTCCGCTTCTTGCTTTTCATCCTTTAGTATTAGGCTGCTTTTTCCGCTGCTGAGGTAGCATCTCTATCGGCTAGTGAGCTAGTCGCTACTAGAGTTTTTAAAGCGTTTGCGCGCCCCTATGTTCGAAAAGAGATCACTCCTGGGGGAGACTGAAGCCTATTGAAAGAATTGTCTTCACATCACACTTTAGGTAAAGTGGAAGTGGCTTGAGCCTACCTAAGCTTTCTAAGGTTCAGGTTTGTCTGCCTATCCTAGGTGACCATCTTCGTCTACTACAACTTGGGATGTGTGCCGTAGAGTGTGGTACAGGTGTCACCAGTCCGGAGAGATTTGTTTTTGATTTGATTTCGTCAACTCGGAACTCATAGCTGCTAGCAACTCCTTAGCTACTAAAACAACAACTCTTTCACTCGGGCTACTCTTTTCTTATCGGGCAAGTTGCCACCCGTTTGTTCAATACCCGAACTCACGTAAGTAGCTTAATCTGTCGAGAGGAACATCCCTACCGGATCGGACATGTAACCAGTCTTCTCCGGGAAAGACGGCTGCTCTAACTGCTCTTCCTATTAGTTAGTTCCACGGGTAACTGTCGTCATCGAGGGGGCCAGTCTGTTCTGTCTACCAGTCAGTAGCTAACCGAGACCCTTGTAGCTAGCTCTTCTTTAGGGGCTCCCCATTAAACTGTACCTGAAGACCATTCACTGGATCTAACAGACAGTTGGAATGCATCGACAGCCGATCTACTCATCCTGTATAGATTGTCCAATACCTTAAATTCCGCACGCAGCCAGTCAGCGGAGGAATGATGGTAGGATGTCCGGCAACCACACTATATAAGATAGAGCTTGCAAAGAAAGAAGAGCTTAGCTTCCCACATCGGAACCCGTTGACGTGCAACTTCCCCCATCTTGGAAGCGAGGGAGTGCCGTCCCTACCAAGAGGTAAGGTGACAGGCGAAACTAAACTCCCGGGGCAGGCTATCAACTATTACATTCACTTTGCATCTCGAAAATCAATTCCGTCTTAGCCGTGTAACTTGGTCTATTGGTCTAGTGCTCTTCGGTTAAATGTCCTTTGTTGTCCCGTCGTTAAAGGTCGAGGGCAGAACTTAGGGTTAGACCTCGAGGGTTATATCCAATGAATGAAGGGCACCGATGCCACCAATCCCCTTTCATCTTGGGGGCTACTCTATGCCTTCCCGGCTTGCTTTCTTGGCCCAGACAATTTCTCTTTACTTGGCTCAGTCTCTTCGAAGATGCTCTAGGTAGAGGTTCGAAGAGTTGCGGCGAGTAACTGAACTTCATCAAGCCAGGAAAGAAGCTCGACAAAGACGGAGACGGAGAGGAAAGCTTCTGAGAATATAGGTTTTGAGGTGGCATCAATACCAGAGAAGAGGGTGGGAATCCCCTCTTATGTCATTTCCCTCCTTCCGAGAAAAACTATTTCGGTGGGGAAGACTCCTGCCTGGAGGCAGTAAGGTTTGTTTAGTTTTAGTTTAGGCTGCTAAAGACTGACTTGCCCCAACAGCCGTAGCTAAAGGCTTAACCCATTGTTGAGTACCCAGATTCTTCAACCCCGACCTCAAGAGAATCCGGGGAAAGCTCAATATCAAAAGAAGCTTGACCGGTAGCGGTAGGGAGAGAGAAGTTTGGGATATAATCTGAGTTTGGGGCTAAGGCCTGTAGCTATCGGAGTTTCACTCTTCTCTTCACCGGAATTGGAATCTACTTCACTAGATGGAACAAAGATCAAATCTTCCTAAGCCTAAACTTGCCGTGGAAGGGAAGAAATCCCTCCCTACTTTATTTAATTTAATACCGGGGGCATATCTTTCTCGGAAAGCAGTAAACGAGGGAACGGAACTCGCTTTCGACTTAGAGGAAAGAGAGAATATTGACTTCGGAAAGTAGGCGCATAGAGGCGAGTCAAGGGAAAAGCTGTCAGCTAGACTAAAGAAAGAGGAATGAGACTAACAACCAGATCGACTAAAGGCGTTGGCTTACAGCGAAACTAGGGCTGAAAGGATCGGAGTTGATGTTTGACTTACTAGATCGACTAAAAGGTTTCAAGTAAGGGAGCCAGAGAAAGAGCTGATCTTGTTGCATCGGATCTAAAGGATCGGAATGAATCTGCTGCAGCAGAAGAGTTCGCAGAAGAAGCTGCGTTGGATGCTTCCTCAACAAGGAGCTAAATCTTCTTTCTTTGCAAGGGGATCTCCCCTTTCTGCCAGATCTTTAGCAAGAAGGAGAAGAGGGGAAAGGTTTACTATAGGACGAGGGGGGTAACAGAATAAAACAGAAGCAAAAGATAAAGGAGTGGCTGATAAAAGGAACGAATCCGAGTTCGAAGATGCGACTAGGAACTCAAAGTCGAGGTTCGAAGAAGATGCTCACAGGATTGGCAATGATCTGAGTCTGATTGATGTGAGAAAGACGAGGGCAGGACGTTTAGCCTCCCCAGAGAGGGCATGTCCTCGGCAGTTAGGAGGGATCGCACAGCAAAAACAATGGTCAAGGCCAGACCACCGGAGCACCCAATCCATTAAGATGATGATGGCTCCTTCGGGGGATTGTGGCCCATCAAGCTCTGGGAATTGGCGGCAATATCTCAACTTATCATCAGATAAGGAAGGAGATTCCTCCCCCACAACCTAGTCTGCTCGTGGTCATGGAAAGCCCGTCTTTTTGGCATAACTGCCTCTAGCAGCTCCTTCTGTAAGACCTTGGTCAATCAGTTCCTTTTACTCATATTCATGTGCTGCGGATTCTCGAACAAGAACAGCAGATTCAATGCCATCCTCTTCTACTAGTGATTCATGTGCGAAAACAGACTCTTCTGGGCATGTCCCTGAGACTAGTGCAATCCGGGCATTTCGGGATAAAACCGTTAGCAAGAAATCCCTCTCGCCAAGATACCGCAGTTCGGTCTCTGATACGATTCTCAGAATTTACCTGCCCATTAGCAACGTATGCTCAGTGATTATTGTATACGCAATAAGATAAGTGAAGTGCGCTAAAAGAGACCTCATAGCTCGCAAAGTCAAGTCGATTGGGCATTCCTATGGTTGATAAGCTCCGCCCTCTTCTTCCAACCAATGCTTGCCATGGCCAGTGCTTCCTTGTTCTTATCTCCATAGAAAGCGAACCGCACTTTCCAATCCGGCCTTATGCCATTCATCAACTTCCTTTCTCCTTCGTCTATTCTCGATAGGTCTTGACGATCCTGGTCCGGGCATTGACTCATTGAGAGCAGACGAAAAGTCAGAAGACTTGAGGATAGCACGTGAGATCAACTACTTAGAATACGCTACCATCTGTCTTCGATTATGCTCGTTCTACTTTGAGGGAGAGATCGCTCCTTTAAGGAGACGGGATTCCACTCTTCTAGTTGAATATGATCCCACCACTTGAAACTGATTCAACAACGGATTCTTCTTCCAAGAGCAAGAACATCGATTATTCTGCAGCAAGCTTCCTTTAATCCTCTGTCGTCTTTTGCCGGGTTAAGGCCTGCTGAGACAATAGATAGTCAGGCAGGTGGCCTAGCCCTAGCTAAGAGAGATTCTTTAACCACGAAAGCATCAACCATTTAACCGGCTTTTCACTCCTCCCCCACTTCTTACCTACTCCAGTCTCTCTAAGATTCCATGAAATAGCATAAAGCAGAATCTTCATCCTAATCTGACCAAGAGCAATCGCAGCTGAGTCAACTCTATCCATTCTTCTTCCAAGCTAAAAGCTTCTTGCCGGCTTAACCACGCAATTTCTCTTATATAGACGCAGTGTGCTTACCCCCTCCTTCTTGAATCCATCACCATCAGCCTTTATCCTCGAGCTCCCACACAAAAAATGCTTCAATTGATTGACCCTAAAAAAAAAAGAAAGTGTTCTTATCTTATTCGAAACGCCTTGTGATCTTCAACCAATTCTGCGCTTCAATAGAATTTCCGGGAGTAAGCGCTATGGCTTGTTTCCAATATTCCGCGGCTTGATCGAACCAAGCCTCCGCAATTTCAGAATCTCCCTGCCGAATGGCCTGTTCTCCTCGGTCAGAATAGGCGAGCAAATTCCTTCCATTAGAACCGTACTTGAGGGTTTCCTACCTCATACGGCTCAGCAGTCAATTCTTTTGGTGTCCCATTTTTTTTCTCAAGTTAACCAAAAAAGGTTAATTACATGAGTTTCAAACTTGAATTTTGATTAATAATCAGTTTTATCTTTTCTCCCACCTTCAGAAGAATAAAGTGTAGGCGTTCTACTATCGTTAGAATTTTCTGAAAGGTAACTATCTCGGTTTATCTATATATAGAATCTTTGAAAAAGGTCTTCCCTCATAAGAAAGACTTACTATCTTTGGGATCTGATGCTACACCGCTGCTCAATACTTTAGGGGATCGACTCTGTTACATAAGTTGATTCCTAACTTATGTCTCATATTCATATTATGAGATAAGTAAGCAGTTCTTATTGTATCGGCCAAAAATCTCGCTAATTGATCTTTACGATGCTTCCTCTATCAATTAGATCCTTTATCCATAGAATAAAGTATCTAGGCATGTTTTTTTCTTCATATTTTGACTTCTATGAAGTTACTTTCTTTGCTACAGCTGATAAAAATCGTTGTTTTGGACGATGCATATGTAGAAAGCCTATTTCTAGTTCTAGTAAATTTTGTTCTTTTTTTTTCTTTCTATAGTGGAGATAGTCGCACGTAATGACAGATCACGGCCATATTATTTAAAGCTTGTGGTAAGAAGGGGTTTCGTTCTAGTGCCCGAAAATAATATTCCAAAGCTTTTGTGTGTTCTCCATTATTTGTGTGAATAAGGCCTATATTATAGAGTATATAACTTCGATCATAGGGATCAATTTCGAGTCGCATAGCTTCATAATAATTCTGTAAAGCTTCTGCATAATTTCCTTCGGATTGAGCAGACATTCGTTACGGTCGTCATTCAATTCAAAGAATCTCCGTTCCAGAACCATACGTGAGATTTTCATCTCATACGGCTCCTCCCTTATGTGCATAATGAAAATAATACATAGAATAAAAAAAAGAGTGAAATATTCTCATTATGAACTGAGTGGGGCTAGTGTTTTTACAAGAAATCTCTAGCCCTGCAAAAGATCTTTTCTTAACATCAAGTATGCTGATACTAGATTTAAATATTAAGTTAACTCCAACAATTTCTTTGTCCTCAATCTTCCTTAATCTCTAGGAATTAGTCACTTCAACAGTCTTCGATGGCTATACGGGTATCCAAAGTACGAACGAGATGGATGTTTGTTGTCCTAACCATTCTTCTTAGTTCCGATCCCAATAAAATAAAGAAAGGAGAGAATTTCTAACAAAGTTTTCATGTTGTTGATTCCTAGACGTAGTGCTTCTTCCTCTATGCCGCCTATTGGTACTAGTGGGGCAGGGTTAACCTGCAATACAAAACCCCATAGGTGTAACCTTTCGTTCAATGCTAGAATTGACAATTGAAGCATCTGAGGCTGCATTAATCGGGGATACCCGACAGAAGGAATTGTTTTATTTATAAACTTAGAAACTTCACCTTCAACAAGCGTAGAGTAGAGTTCTTTCAAATCTTTCTATCCCGACCAATGTGTCTTTCTCCTAAGACTTAAAGCGATAAAAAAAAAATCAAATCACACCATCTCTGTAATAAGTAAATGCCTCCTTTTCTCCCGAAGTTGTCGGAATTATTCGTAATAAGATATTGGCTACAATTGAAAAGGTCTTCTCAATAAAATTTCCAGTTATCCGCGATCTAGGCATAGGTAGCAATCCATTTTATAATGTCTTTTAATTACCTCTCATGAGAAAACGATCCCACAAAAAAGTAGTTGTACAGTACAAAATAACATAAAAACAGACTCAATTAAAAAAAAAAAATCTCTTTATCCCCCAATTTTGAAGGAAAGTTCTTTATTTGAATTATTTGAATTTGATTCAAAATTTTCTATTTTTCTTTTTATAGTTAGAATTGATTGTATGTACCATACCTACCCAACAATCTAATATGAATGACTCGCGATTCACTCGGTTTCTGGGCCATAATCATTATGTAGGAGAGATGGCCGAGTGGTTCAAGGCGTAGCATTGGAACTGCTATGTAGGCTTTTGTTTACCGAGGGTTCGAATCCCTCTCTTTCCGTACCTTCACCTAATTTCTCAATGTTATACTGATCGCAATGTATCAAATCAGATAACAATGGATCCCTGTATTGCCGCAGTTAAGTTAGGTCTTCCCTTGATCCTTGACTTGATATAGATTCTCTATTCCTAATTTCTGCGGTACAGAAAAGAAAATACTGGAAAAAAGGCAAAGGAATGAAAATATCCCTATCGTTCTACGATATATGAATGGGAGAAAAATCCCCCGATCAACCCCAAACCAAACCGGTTTCTTTACTTAGGCGATAGGGGACAAAATTATCCGAACCCTTGTTATTTTAGTTCGGTTTAAGTCTGACGAGAATAATATTCTACCACTAGCAATTCATTTATTTTCAAGCCGACCCATTTACTATTTATTATTTGATTGACCAATCCTTTATATTGGAATGGGTGAAGAGTTAAATGTTTTGGCAATTCCTCCTGGGGGGATGAATCGAGATAATTTTGAATCATAGCTCTAGATTTTTGTTCAGCCCTCGCTGTAATAATATCTCGGGGTTTGCAGCGATAACTTGGTATATCTACTATACGACCATTAACTAAAATATGTCTATGATTAACTAATTGGCGGGCTCGAGGAATAGTTGACGCCATACCCAATCGAAAAAGGATGTTATCCAAACGCATTTCAAGTAATTGTAGTAAAACCTGACCTGTTGAACCTTTGGCTTTTGCGGCGATACGAACGTATTTAAGTAATTGTCGTTCTGTAAGACCATAATGAAAACGCAATTTTTGTTTTTCTTCTAAACGAATACGATATTGAGATTTTTTACCGGAGCGTGATTGATTTCTAAGACCGCTCCCCGCCCTAGGCCTTTTACTAGTTAGTCCCGGTAAAGCCCCCAGACGGCGTATTTTTTTGAAACGAGGCCCTCGGTAACGTGACATAAAAACTCCTTGTTTTCCTTATTTTGGTGAATTGTCATAAACCAAAATTAAAACTGAACTAAACTGAACTAAAGGATAAATAAATATGATAATGATAAATGAATAAATATGATAAATGAAGAAAAATCTACTACAAAGAATAATGAGATGGGTTGTATCAATATCCGGACCTTATTGTATATATATATACCAATAATGTATATAGAAAAAGGTCCTTTTCTTGATTGGTTCTGCAGAGGTTTAACTACTCGAACTTTTATTCATAATTGGAAGTTCTTACCACATAAGAATCGTTCACCCTTTTTCCAAGGGGGAAAGAAGCCCTTATCAATCCTGTAAAAAATCAAACAAATAGAGAAAAGCCAGCTATCGGAGTCGAACCGATGACCATCGCATTACAAATGCGATGCTCTAACCTCTGAGCTAAGCGGGCTCATATAACAGAAATTGTACATGCGAATTTAATAAACTAATGGAATCTTGTCTATTAACTTTTTCTTTTTTTCATTCTTAGTTATTCATTATTCATAATTAATATGAATATCGAAAAAAAAGAAAAAGAATCGACCGTTCGAGTATTAAAAATTGCACGAGAAAAAATAAGAGTAAGAGAAGGATATATAATAAATGTATTCTATATACATCTATATTGAATTGCGGATAGAGAAATGGTAGAATCTTTTCTGATTAGACTAAATAAGGGTCTCTGATAGAGATGAAAGAAGATAAACAAGAAAGAAAAAAAAAAAACAAAAAGAAGAGGAAACACTTTTTATAGGAATCAGTATCTAATGACTTCAACAGGTCCAGTAGAATAGAAATGAAAAAGAGGGGATAATAATAAGATCTTAATCTCAAAACAAAAAAGGGGATATGGCGAAATTGGTAGACGCTACGGACTTAATTGGATTGAGCCTTGGTATGGAAACTTACTAAGTGATAACTTTCAAATTCAGAGAAACCCTGGAATTAAAAATGGGCAATCCTGAGCCAAATCCTCTTTTCCGAAAACAAACAAAGGTTCAGAAAGACAGAAAAAAGGATAGGTGCAGAGACTCAATGGAAGCTGTTCTAACAAATGGGGTTGACTACGTTGCATTAGTAAAGTAAAGAAATCCTTTTGTCAAAACTCCAGAAAGGATAAAGGAAAGGATAACTCTATATATACGTATACGTACTGAAATACTATCTCAAATGATTAATAGGGCCCGAATCCATATTATTTATTTCTTTTTTTTATCTTTATATGAAAAATGAAATAAAAAAGAAATAAATAATTGTTTTGAATTGATTCCAAGTTGAAGAAAGGATTGAATATTAATTGATCAAACTATTCACTCCATAGTCTGATAGATAACTAATTAATCGGACGAGAATAAAGATAGAGTCCCATTCTACATGTCAATATCGACAACAAGGAAATTTATAGTAAGAGGAAAATCCGTCGACTTTAGAAATCGTGAGGGTTCAAGTCCCTCTATCCCCAAAAAAGGGACCGCTCGACTCCTTAATTTTTTTTTTCCCATTCTCTCTTTTCGTTAACGGTTCAAATTTCGTTATCTTTCTCATTTATTCTATTCTTTTACAAACAGGATTTTTTTTTCACAAACCTTGTGATAGATATGATACAATACAAATGAACATCTTTGAGCAAAACAAGAAATCCCCATTGGAAATTGTAATGATTAACAATCCAAATCATTATTCGAATTGAAATTTACGAAGTCCTTTTTTATTTAAAGATACAAAACATTTCAGGCCTGGATAAGACTTTAGAATACTTTTTCGTCTTTTTTAAATTGACATAGGACCAAGTTTTTTAGTAAAATGAGGAAGACGATGTGTCGAAAATGGTCGGGATAGCTCAGCTGGTAGAGCAGAGGACTGAAAATCCTCGTGTCACCAGTTCAAATCTGGTTCCTGGCACATGATTAATTTGTGTACTAGATATATAGCCTTTTTAGATTTTAGATGAGTAAAGATTTTATGTTCTAAAAAAAAGTATGTAAAAAAAAAATTAGATTATGTTTCCTCTTCTTTTTTATTTTATTTGTTCATAATGTGTCTCCTCTCGGTCAAAAAGAATCTTAATACTTCATATAAATTTGAAAGTCATATAGATTCGAAAGGTTAAAGTCAAATTATTTAGTTAAAAAACCTAAAAGCCTAGTCTATAGGAGTTGCAGGGTGGAAATCTCCAAGATTGATCTCAGATACAGTATAAATAGAATCCGATCCTCTTTCATTTCTTTGTGTTTATTTTCTTTCATCTTCTATTTCTTCATTCCCTTCTATGTTATGTGACTTTATACTTTATATAGCTCATCTAAGGGATGTGCGCGGTACAAAGTTCATTATGCAGAATTCGTTTAGTTCATCCTATTAGCTCGGCTCGCCCGAAATAAATATCTTCAAAATTTGAGAATTTACTGAATCCCTAATTGTATTATTATTTATTTTTTATTTATTTAGTCATCCATAATAATATGAATGAGACTTCAATGACTCTGTTGATCTATAAGCGAGCGTACAAATATTCCTTGAATACTTAACACTGAAGATTAGTTTCTTATTATTTTATTCAATGAGCATCTTGTATTTCATAAAAATTGGGAGCAATATAATCCTTACGTAAGGGCCACCCTATCCAACTTTCCGGCATTAAGATAGGTTTCAGACGCGGATGATTATCATAAGAGATTCCCAATAGATTGGTACATTTACGTACCATCAGTGCTAATATTGGCTCTAAAGTGAAAAAGTTTCGAACAAAGCTTAGCGGTTTTTTCTTTAGCATTGTACCCTTGAATTAGAGTCTTGGTGTGGATTTCCTGGGATGAAGCAAGAAAAATTCAAAAATATCGAGCGAATGACGTTGCGACTGAACTCGTTGGGTACTCAAGTGACGATGAAGTTCTCGTTCCAGTTCAAGTTCTAGTTCCGGTTATGGGGAAGTGCAGCTTTATTGTCGGGGGGAGGGAAGGAAAAAAGAAGGTAGATTATTCGATTCTATTTCCTCCTTTGGTCAGGATTGGCTTTAAGTGATAGAGGATGTGATTGCAATTCGTCTTTTCTTTGTTTGTATCACCGAGACACCCGAAGGGCCGGCCATATGTACCTCGGGAGACCCGGCCCATTCAAATCAAAATAGAACGAGCACCTACGACTAAGGGGAATGGAATGTCGACCACAAGGTGAAATGATCTTCTAATACGAGGGCGAGTGACTGGTCAAGTCATGAAACTTAGTCATTTTGATCAACATGGCTGCAAGTGGACTGGGTTTATGTGTTTGAACTGACTACGACCAAAGTCGTGGCTGCTTCAACCAAAAAAGGGCGACCCCTATTCAAACCGAAAGAAGTACCTCACCTCACTTACGAAGAAGTAGTAGTTAGAGCTGGGCTCCGAACTATGAGAGTTTGCTTTTCTTTCATCTTTCTAAGAGCGGTCTGTCTGATCTAATAAGGGATCAAACCGCTCCTGGTGTTCGAACTAGTCATTAATGGTAAGCTTCATTGCTATCCTTTCGGTATGCGTTGCGAACACTTTCATTTTGAGCGTCTCACCTTCTCTAGAGAAGCGAAACTCGAACGGATAGAGCAGATGGTCCAACTACATAACTTTTTCTTTTTCATTACTTCCATGGTCGTGCCTCGTGGCACGGCAGCACCCGTACTATTGAAATGGTTTGTCAGTAGAGATGTTCCCATAGGTGCCCCTTCTTCCAATGGTACTATAATTCCTATTCCTATCTCTTCATTCCCTCTTTTGGTCTATCTACATTCCAGGAAATTCATACGCTCCATGGACGGAGCAAAAAGTGGAGTCTTGGTCAGAGCAAGCCGCCCTATTCTATTACCAGACATAATTGGGAGAAGCTCACCCGAAACTAGAGCTAGAAACGCCTTATTTCGTTTCGTTCCCCTTCTTCATTTCCTTCTTCTCGAATCCAAGGGGGACTTCTCATATTTAGAATCTTTCTGCGGTGTGCTCTGTTTACTATTCTTTCGTACTTTCTTCTCTTTACCACGCGATAGGTCAGCGAAGCGTGAGCGGGCGCGGAGAAGGAAACGCCAAACACTTCGGCCTAACGGGAATGAGCAACGACGAAATGACAAGATGAGGTTTTCTTCTTTCCTCCATTTAGAAAAAAGGGTTGAAGGTTTTGGGCCTGTAGCTTTCCCCGTCCCCCCTTCGTCGGGCGGTGCTTGTGTGTGGGGTGTGCCACCAGAAATCGGGCTTGAAGTTCTCGCCTTACCAACGAGCCGACAGCTGATGGCTGTTGGTCACGACTACTACCAAAAAGCTCCAATGAAGATGAATATTTCACATGGAGGAGTGTGCATCTGTATGTTGGGTGTTCTTCTGTCGTGCGACCCGGCGGCTTATGTGCGACCTGTGGCCCACGCCTCCTATTTGTTCAGGGCGGGCGGCGTGAACTCTGATTCGATCCGGGTATTCAATCCCGCCGCTGAGATGCTCAGTTGACTCCTTAACCTTGATAGGAAGATGGCTTATTCAATAATTCGTGCATAAGGGTAAGGAATTTTGGATGAACTAATGCGAATGGGTGTAAGCTTCGCTGCTCGGAAACACCCAGTGCTGACCACACTGAGAGACACGAAAGCGCAGGTAACGCCAGTTGGCGAAGTGGCGTTAAGCATCCCTAGCGGTACGAAAAGAGAGGTCGTGATGATATCATCTACGTCCGTACCGCTCCTCGTGGAGTAGATCCCGCATCCAACCAAGTCTTTGACCAGGGAACGGGAGAATTCCCACTACCGCTGGCAGGCCAGCCGGGCCGTGAGCGCGGTGGGAACGGACTTCCCAAAAAGCCAGCCCCGGGCCGGGGTCAGCATAGAATGAAGGGGACGGCCCTAACTAATGTTGTGTTGGCTTTGCCAACTTCTTGGGTTGCGGGCGGAGAAAGAGCGGACGTGGGGACTCGGGTCGGGGCACAGCCTAACTAAGAGAGCCATTCCATTTAGGGCGAGACAGAATGGGCGGGCACGAGCGGTCTGGTGTCCGAGCCAATTGGTCAGACGACGACTACTTCACTTATTAGATTAGTATTAGCCGCCTATCCCGGAATGAAATGGGATGGAATAGAAAGAACGCGAAGCGCTAGCGCTATAGGATTGGTTTTTTTGGGGGGATAAGCTTGTGAAGAAGCAAGCTTATCCCCGCCCCGACCGGCAGCTGCTGGGTCTCCCCATCTCTCCTAAACTTCCCCCGGTCTTCGGCCCGAGCTGTATGAGGCAGAAACTCGTCTCACGTACGGTTCGGAGGCCGAGCCCCACCCCAGCAGTAATGGTGCGGCTTAGGTCAACTAACACAAAGAAGATACAGTTCACTCAACGATTGCCTTTGGGTTCCGAACTCCATATGGGGAAGGAGCGTTGTTGTTTGCGAGGTCTCGATCATTTACATGGACCCACTTATCATTCCATTTGTGGGAATTTGATGATCTATAAACCGTCCCTAACGAATGATCGGCTCATGTTTGAGCATGATGAATCACTTCGTGCCGACCTGTTGCTAATAAACTTTCCGGCCTCATATGAGAATGGAAAACTGGAGCATTTTCTGCATCGGTGGATGAAGAATCGCGAACATAATAATTTCTGGTTGACCATGTTCCCAGAAAAAAGATACTTTCGAGAAACGACGAGCACGACTGAAGTGGCTATACATACAAATCTATTTACGGATCTATATGCTTCGATTGGAACTGGAAGTTCCAGAACAGGCGGCTGGTATACCACCATAATGAAACTGCCTTTTATTTTTTTTATTCGGATAGGATTTATGTTGGCTTCGTTAGGAGGCTCGCGTAGTTTGTTACGTCAGCTCCAAAAGGATAAGTTGCGTTGGCATCGAGAAAGTTCCGTGGAGTTTATAATTGCATAAAAGGAGTCAAAGTAGTGGCTGCGGCGCGTCTAGGCACTTCAGAGCGGGCCGGCAGGCGGTTATCAGGATGTAGTCAAGGAGGTAGGCTTAAAGCCAGCAATAAAGCTAGCAAAGACAGCTCTACCGCGACGCGAGCGAGTAGCCTTTGCCAAAGAAGCGCTAAGAGCTTACTTCTTTGTTGCCTTGTCAAAGTTAGGGGATGTCAGGAGTGAAGGAGTCAAATAGAAGTTTCACAGTGAGAAGTGTAAGGGTAAAAGATAAGTGTCAGAGTTCGAATAGAAGTAGAGTGAAGGACGTGGCCCTTAGGAAAGGGCACGAGAAGAGGAAAGGAAGAGTTGTAAGGAGAAGCTACTCTGTAAACACAATCAATAAAGAGAAAGAGTTCCGTTAGCGGTCTTCGATTTACAGATTCGGTTTAGTGAGAATAGCTCTAGTCTGAGAGCTTAAGCTATGAGTTGCAAAGTGCAAAGTATGGGCGGGGACTTCCTCTTTTCTTTAACCACAATAGGGTTCAAGCCTAGCGCGCAGAAAACAGAGAAGAAGCAGGAGCCGAGCAGTCCACCGATTCGGCCATCAATCATTTACTTGCCTTGCCCGCGTTAGGAGAGGAGTGAACGGAGAAAAGAAGAGTTGTACCGAAGACTTTCTCTTAGCATACAAGAAAGAGTTCCCTTAGCCGTGCAGTGAGCGGTACTCCGTCAACAGAGTCGACAAAGCAGTCATAGGTAGCAAGACAGAGAGTAGGATTACCAGTCCCCTTGCTTCTTTCACTTTCATAGGTAGGGGCTTTCACCACTGCAAATTGTTCCCTTCCTGCATTCATTAAAGAGTTAAGTTACCGGTACTCCATCCACAGTGCTGTCTACGGATCCTTCCCCGGATTCGGGTTAATTAGTCTGAAAGCGTATGTCAGAGGTAGTTACAAGTGAGATAGATGTGTAACTAACCTCTAAAACTCAGCCAAGGCCTCTCCGATTGAGGGGATTCTGTGATTCAAAAACCAAACCAGCAGGGTCGGATAGGCAATCAACATGATTGGTCACGCCCCAGTTTAAGTAGTTGGATGTGAGTGCGTCGGATAAGCGAAAGCAAGCAGTAGATCGAGAAAAGAAAGAATACGAATTGCAACCTACAGATGAAGAATCCGCTTCATTGTTCCCCCCATCTATATCATCCAAGAATATTGTATAATAAGAAGAGGAAGAAATCGTTCAGTGATCGCTACGCGGGCAGGCTACCCGCACTGTTTTGGCTAAAAAGCCATCTCCTTGCTTTTCCTCATTATCACCACCTACTCCAAACACGAAAGTAAAGACCAAAAAATCTGTCTACATAGCTCTCCTTTGAAGGTGGAGCTTCGCGGGGATCGTACGTCAGCCAAGGCCTTAGAACGGAGCGCGTCCCTGCGGGTGAATCTCTCACCTTCCGCCCCTCCTCGGTGCCTCTTCCTGCTGAAGCATATCCTTAAACTGTATCGATTTGTATACTCTTAACCGGTCTTTCTTTATGAATCAATTTCTTGCGACACCCGACAGACTGGCAGACAATTGCTTCAGCAACGCTCGAGCCCTAGCCTTCTTCTCCTAATTAGGTAAGTCTAGCTACTGATTAGCAAACAAGAGTTGAAGAAAGAACTACGAGTGAACTTTGAAGGGGGGAGTTCTTCTTAAATGAATTTTTCGATGGGAACCCTTACTTAATAGCAGAGTGGCCAAGAATCATCGCCCGAGAAAGCAAGGATCGTAGAATTCCCCACGTAGCGGTAAGAAAAGGGAGACCATTTCAACGACGTTAAAACAAGCCTCGATCAAGCCTACTCTCAGGAGTATAACCGATTACTGGAGTTTGAGAATAGGGATCTCCGGATTCGGGAGAAAAAAACATGAGTCTTATTTTCTCTTTCAACAAGTGCTTTCTGAGCATCCTGCCTTGGCTTATTCCCATGCATCCTCAATAAACAGCAAACCACACCCTAATAGCTCACTTCTATTTGTTCTTTCCTTGCCCTCGAAGCTAGGTTTCCATTTGGTGATTCTCTGCTTTAAGAGGGTTCTTTTAAGGACATCTTTCATGCTGTCAGAAAGACTGGTTTTCAATCTGGATATCCAACCAAGAGTTGTACCTTTATAGAAGACAGAGTTCCCTTAGTCGTGATGGGTACTGCATCAACAGAGTGGCCAAGCGCGAATCAAAGTGGATTCAATCACTCCCATAATTAGGATAGGAGCATAGCTAATCTTTCTACGCTTAGATCTCTCTTCTCTTATTATAGTTGTTCCATTCTAGGTCGAAGGAATGGTTTTGTCACTTAGATAAGTGCTACTATTACCGAAACATATGATACAGCACCGTCTTCCTTATCTGTACCGGAAACAGATTCGCTCACAGGAGCAGGAGCTTCCACCATTCGTTCAGAGTCGTAAGAGGAAGGAAAGCGTATTCTTTTTTAATGGGCATATTGGGTTGACTAGGTTAGATTAATCCCGCAATACAAGATCATCCTTCTCGTTTGGGGACATCATTGGCTTCATTCCTATCCCAACTGTCGAATCCAAAGCCTTTTTTTCCAATTCTTTAATTCATTTCTTATCAAGTAGGAATTGAACCTACGACCAGTCAGTTAATCATTGACTGCTCTACCACTGAGCTATTGAGACGGGCTTTTTTAAGAATTGGTTTGCTAAATCGACGCACAATCTTCTGGGGCGAATCCCATTCTTGTGAAGTGGAAAGGGCAGAGTTCCCTATTATCTTAGATAAGATAAGGTGGGAGAATTAAACTAAGTAGAAAGTACGGTTTGCTCGGGTGGAGTAAAAGCGAAAGCACAGAAAGAAGGATTTCAAGAGAGTCCTTTTGGCCCACCATTTGTTAAACCCCTTTTCTCGGGCGATAGGGATTGCCTCTTTAGACTTCGAGGGTCGACTTTCTTTTTTGGTCGTAATTCTTCCAGGGCGGAGGTTTCTCGATCCGCTATCTTACAGGTTTGAAATCTATTCTTTAGGCCCACCCTTTCCTTTCTTTTCCCCGAATTACTTTTCTTTTGGAACTGTCAGAAACTACCATTGGCCCCATAGGGGAAATTCCTGAAATAAAGGCTTCTTTGCGAAGGCCCAATTACCGACTGGGACCAGAGATAGGCCTTTAGGACATTTTCTTTATTAAGAGCAACCCGATTAGCTACAAGGGTTTCGCTTCCTTTTCGCGTAAAGCATCGAGGATGTAGGACTTACTACGAGTAGTTGCGGTGGGCATGAAGCAGAACATCGGAATGGACTACTTAGTCTGTCTTACGCAAGGGATGAAGTCTAGGGCTAGAAAAGAAACTTTTGACTTATAAGATCGCCTAGGCCATGCCCTTATTATCCCATTCTTTAGGAATCGAGCAAAGCTTTTTATTACAACTAGGAGCACATCCTGTGCTTATAGTGACATCCAAAAACGGGATCCAATCCAAGTCCAAGGGGGGACTCGTGGGACAAAGCAAAAGGAAAACCAAACTAAGGCCCTACAGAGTAGAACTTCTTGCACGTGGAATTCACAAAAGAATCTTCGGAAAAAATCTATTCTTCCTATACTAGTTACGAGCTAATAGAAGAGTAATGACTCGAGCTTAGGCTGGCCGGAGGGAAGAACCAACTTATTTTAGCTCAGAGTCAAGTTCATAACCCAGTCCTATATTTAGGAAGAAAGCCAGTCCGGGCGGGGACTTCGACTGCCTTGTATCGGGTGAAGAGAAGGGGCGGTAGGCTGAGCAGTGTCTCTTGGGGATGCTGGAGAAGATAGTCTAGCTGAGGTAGCATATACCAAAAGTATATGCTTTTTCTGACGGTAGAATGTTTTGACTGTAATTCTGAGTGTGCCAGTGCGATCTAGCTCTTTCCTTTGTGAGCAAGTGAGCCAGGCGACGATGCCACACTGATGGAGAGACTTTCGTGGAGACAAAAGTCTATGGATATGACAATCAATGGCAGATCGAATGGAGAAAGTATAGAGAGGGACAGGATTAGTGCAACGTAGAAGTGTCTTCTTGGTTTGTTGATCCTTCAAAAACCACACGCATCAAAATCAATAGAACAGGAATTCTATTTCGCAAAGCGACAGAAAGTGAATTTTGTTTAAGCTAGGAACAACTAAAACATGATTTGGCTGAAAACCAGAGAAAGGAATGAATTTGTGACCAATATGAGATATGGGTAATTTGGTACCGTCCCCCACGTGTACAGTATCCGGGGCATGGTATGGTTGTGCTGAATCAAGGATACCTGGGTGGTTTGCCATGTGGTGGGTAGCTCCTGTGTCAGAGTGCCAGAGTGATGGATTTGGTTCCTGTAAGTCAATTCTAGCAAATCAAATTCTTGTTCAAGGCCGAGGATGCGCGCGAATGTGAACAAGATTTTACGGTGTGATAGTACTCTTCACAAAGCTGACATTGGACCGGGCATTTCCAAAGTATATAAGGAGAAGAGGAGCCTGAGAAGGAAGCTTGCTGCTGCCATAGTATAAGTATAAGTATAGGACGAAAGGCACCACGGCCTCTGGGTATATTAACCACCACGCGAGAAGGAAGGAGAGTGACCACGATTAAAATAGCGATCATTGCGTGGGGCTGAAGTAGCAGATCACCGGCCACTGTTTTGACAATATGGGGGCCTATAACCACGGTTGTTGTTGCTGCGATTTCGAAGTAATTGACACAGGTACTGAAAGTCTCGAACAACGTGAGAGGAGCTCCCCTAAGTGTTCCAGTCGGAGGAGCGACTGACGGACGAATTTTCAACGTGCTTGGAGAACCTGTTGATGATTGAGGTCCTGTAGATACTCGCGCAACATCCCCTCTTCATAGATCTGCGCCTGCCTTTATACAGTTAGATAGAAAATTCTCTCTTTTTGAAACAGGAATTAAAGTCGTAGATCTTTTAGCCCCTTATCGACGTGGAGGAAAAATCGGACTATTCGGGGGCGCTGGGGTAGGTAAAACAGTACTAATTATGGAATTAATCAACAACATTGCGAAAGCTCATGGGGGCGTATCCGTATTTGGCGGAGTAGGTGAACGTACTCGTGAAGGAAATGATCTTTACATGGAAATGAAAGAATCCGGAGTAATTAATGAAGAAAATATTGCAGAATCAAAAGTGGCTCTAGTCTATGGTCAGATGAATGAACCACCGGGAGCTCGTATGAGAGTTGGTTTGACTGCACTAACTATGGCAGAATATTTCCGAGAGATGTTAATGAACAAGACGTACTTCTATTTATTGACAATATCTTCCGTTTCGTCCAAGCAGGATCCGAAGTATCCGCCTTATTGGGTAGAATGCCCTCTGCTGTGGGTTATCAACCCACCCTTAGTACCGAAATGGGTTCTTTACAAGAAAGAATTACTTCTACCAAAGAAGGGTCCATAACTTCTATTCAAGCAGTTTATGTACCTGCGGACGATTTAACCGACCCTGCCCCTGCCACGACATTTGCACATTTAGATGCTACTACTGTACTATCAAGAGGATTAGCTGCTAAAGGTATCTATCCAGCAGTCGACCCTTTAGATTCAACATCAACTATGCTCCAACCTCAGATCGTTGGCGAGGAAGATTATGAAACTGCACAAAGAGTTAAGCAAACTTTACAACGTTACAAAGAACTTCAAGACATTATAGCTATCCTTGGGTTGGACGAATTATCCGAAGAGGATCGCTTAACTGTAGCAAGAGCACGAAAAATTGAGCGTTTCTTATCACAACCGTTTTTCGTAGCCGAAGTGTTTACCGGTTCCCCGGGAAAATATGTCGGTTTAGCAGAAACTATTAGAGGGTTTAAATTGATCCTTTCGGGGCAGTGCATAAACCTCAAAAAATCTGAGATGAGGGTTTAACACCTTTCTTCAGGCACCTCGCTTCCGCATCTACTTAGAACGAATCCCTTTGAAGCGTACCCCTCCTTCCTTTAATAGGCTGGCTAGAACTCTCCCTGCCTTGCTTCTCCTCCATGGCGTGCGGAACTTGATGGCTAAAGGACGAATCTAACTGTACCCACTGATCTATCTCGTGCTTGACGTTCAGACTTGCGATTGAAAAACGAGGAAGAAATAAAACAATTATCATTGCCTCTCGCTTCCTTCCGGCACCCCTTCCTGCCTTAGAAGCCGGCAACCAATCTTTCTGGCTTCTAAGGTCCCTAGTTGATCTCGCTCGATACATAATACTATCGGGCACTCGCTTTCGAGCTTGTAAAGAACTCTAATATAACTGGGACTGATTCTTGCAACCAACCCACGATAAGAAACCCTACAAGTCCATCCCCTGACAGGCATACAACCTTTTTCTAAGAAACCTGGGGCTTTAGACACTTGATTGCTAACAAGACGCTTGCCTGACACTTACTTGATTCCCTGGCTTTCGAAAGAATCCTGCCTACTTGAACTGTGAAAGGAAAACCTTATGTCATCTTCCCTCTCCGAAGAGGGAAGTGCTTAGAAGCTATGCTCTTCTTCAGCTTTCTAAGCTTATACTTTCGTGAGCTCTTATTGCTCTTTTAGTCGAAAATGCTACCATTCATCCCCAAAAGAGGAAGATAGTGAATCTGTGCTTACTTTATAGGAAGGGTAGTTTAGCTAGACAGATTATATAGAGAAAGGGAAGGGGATTGCTTACTCGGAAGAGAAAGGACTGAAGGTGAATGTATTCATGGATATGATTCGATTCTCTGATCGGAGAATGTAAGGTATGAACTCCTAAGAGGAGGAGAGGGAAGATATAAATTTCTAAAAGAAAGATCTATATCAGACATTATGCTGTGCTTACTGAGGTCTTTACTTTAGATAGAGGTTCATCTGTCCTTCCTTTCCTCTAGCAAGGACAACTTCCGGATTAAGGATTTGAAGCTTCATGGCCTTCTTCCTCAGGAACACATAAAGAAAGATTTAACAAAGCAACAAAATCTGTATTTAACACAAAACGGAAACTAAGGGGAGAGCTGGTCTTACTGTTAGACAAAGTAAACATAGTAGACACCTTATACACCTTAGGAATTTAGGAAGAGTAGTACCGATAGCCTTAGTATGAGTTGAACCTTTCTTATTCTTAGTCCTCTTATACAAGCTAGCTCACCAAGAAAAGAACATCTGGAGAGGTTGGGGAAGACTTGGCTGCGGCAAGTCAAGGAGAGGTTAGGTCAAGGGATTTCAGACAGAAGTCCCATCAATCAGAAGAAAAGGATGTTCCAGGAAAGAGGGGAACAAGGATATCCAAAAGAATAGGCCTTGAAGGGAGGGGAGACCGGTCTAAGGGCTGCAAGATATGCTACAAGGTTGAATCAGTCCACTAAGGGATGACCTCTTATACATGATTTCAGCAAAGTGTTCAAGTCAAGGTATCCTAGGATACGATCAAAGAAAAGAAGACTTGAAAGAAAAGCCTTCTATCCCACAGCTAAGGCATCCATCCAATACAGATAGAGCGTCATATACAATTACTCTATCCTTTGGAAACCCCCTATTCCTCTCATCGACTACCTTCACTAGGGTCAAGATTCATGGTTTTCTAAGGGCGGCCCATTAGCTTCCTTTGATGGAGCAAGGGATTGCTTTCGTTTCTTTCCTTCTGGGCCAGGAATGGAAGTTGTCGTTAAGCTTCTTTGGATCAATCGATAGTGTGCTTATCGCTCTACTTCGCTTGATTCTCATGCCAGTGGACTCGTCGCTCAGCTTTAGGCCTTATTAGCATCATTTCTGAAGTGAGCATGAAGTCCGAATTGAATAGATACTGAGAAAGCGTCTTTCGTGATGAAAGTTGCAAGTTCGGATTCAGGATTGAGAAAGAAATCAGCAAAGCGCAGCTGGAGCTGAATCTATTATAGGAGGCGTTGGGTAGGCTCTTTGGATAGATTGACTGGCTTAAGCCGATGAACCTGCTTCTACCACTGACGAGCTAAGCTAATTCGGACTATGCCTAACTAGAGGAAGAAAATCACCTGATCTTGGCTCGGCATCTTTTGATTTGAAAGGTAATCCAATATCTGGTAAGAAAGGGCGAGTCGGCTACTCGAAGCAGAGAAGCAAGAGCTCACTCGACCCATAGGAATAGGGAGGAAGTTTCATTCCAAACTGCTCTTAGTTTGAGCTAGGAGATGGGACAATACGCTGTTAGACCGGGAGTTTCAAACTGACCTTTAGGGATCGGAGTTGCAAACTGCTTGACCTTAGGTAAGGTTGGGTAGGGAGGTCTTCCCACTTCCTCTTCCCATTCATTAAAGGGTACTAAGAAGAACTGAGGAAAGGAGCGGAGTTGAAGCTTGAGCGGTACTCCTTCTCTTTAAAACTCACTTCTTAAGGTTCGGAGATGCTCGCCCGTCTACCGGGATAGGAGAAAGATAAGATCTCGACTAGGAGTCAGAGGGAATCTCTATCTCTAGCGGATCTTTTCTAAGCCCGGAAGAAGCCGGGAAGAGGTTTAAGCTGAGAAATTGCAATTTCAAAATAATACTTAAAATGGGAGTGCCTTTGAGAGCAGAATGAACGCCTCTGCCCCCATCGACATGCCTAGATCATTCTCTTTCTTCTCTCCGGCTGTACAACTCATTCTTTCCTACCTGAGCTATTCTTTTAGCAGTGCTTTATCGATTGATTGGTGCCTTATCTTATATAGCATAGCCCGTGCTAAGGACTTTCCACTTCGTAATATCTTGAATCAAAAGCAAAGAGCTCCCACCGCCGATTGTAGATTGAAGTGAAGTGAGTACCTCCTCTTGTCGACTCTGAACTCATGGTAGCATGTAAAAAGCGGGAAAAGCATGCTTTTTCCTAGTCCTAACGGACCAGTCAGCATACCTGGAGCCGGAGTGAGTGCATTGATGTAGAGAAGATGGGATAGAGTCAGTGTGCCGTGAGTGGAAGGAAAAACATCTATTCTTTCCAGGAGCAGGGCATTCATCGCTTCCATTTCTTTTTAGTGGGTA